>JAZAYU010000021.1:642530-1043513 GCA_038501625.1 Corbicula japonica
CTTGATGTATACATATCAATCACTATTGTTCTTTATTTAGCTAGTGCATATTACAATGTTTTCTAGCATTCGACGTCTCCTGTGGATTTAAGCGTGATCTACTTTGTTCATGTGCTTGATTAGATCTACGACTCGGCAGCTGTAACCGTACTCATTGTCATACCTGAAATAAACAAACTTCTGACATTGGTAAACTCATTATTTAATTAAACATGCAATAGCAAGATTCTCCCAACAGGTAATTTACAATACTGCCCCCACCCCACAATCCAAACTGCTACCCGGAATAAATACATGTTAGCACTTGACTCCATAGACCAGGTAAATCTTGGATCACATAACATCTACATCTCTACTGGATACTCCTCAACAATCAATTTCTGATTATTACTTGGAGGCTATAACAAACTGGAAGATATTAAATCTGATATATTCATGGCGAGGTTTACACCTGCATTATTCCTAGAAAAACATCCATTTAATCCATTTCTATTCCAAATAATTTAATCTATTTCATCACAAGATGATAATTATTGTGTAGTTGTTCTACTTTGATGTTTTGTAAAAAACATTTTATGGTTAATCAAACTAAGATTTTTACAATTTAGAAAAATTAAAAGCTTCTTGGCTATTCCCCATGGTACTTGGCCCCGTCCCATTTATGAATGGGTGAAAAAAAAACACAACATCATAGAGCACATTTATCTATGTGTAAACAACTGTTTTCAACCATTGAAGAAGGTAAATCTGCATGGCTGACCAATGGGAGCATACTGCAAAGTGATTAAGTATCTGATAGAAGAGCTCACCATGAAATCAGCTTGACGAAGTTGTCGTTCAGAGAGATGCCGGCTTTAGCATCAAAGATGCTGCTGTTGCAGTCACCAATGAAGTCAGAAGAGACGACATCATCCTCTGTGTATGCCAGAATTCCCTTTAAAGGTCCGTCAGCAGCCGCCTTCACTGCTGCCTTGATCTCATCATAACTGGCCTAACAAAAATATAATCAAACAATATAAAGTAATGACAGAAGATGCAGCTTATATTTCCATGTGTGACAAGTTAAATCTACATCAGACTACATTAAGAATCCAGGTAGTTACTATAATCCTTTCTTATCCACGCTTTCTGTATGGTCTCACACTGTCTGCTCATTAAAACTTCTTTTCTAGCAGGCATTTTACATGCATAAACCAACAATAAGTAAAACTGCGCTTGAACATTAAAATTACTTTTGTATCTCACAATTCAGGACTGTTGTTTTTTTTTTGTTTTTTTTTTATATAACTAGACCTCAAGTGAAAAATAAAAAGATTGTGTATTTTCTTACATTGCTTTATAAATATATATCAAGTTTACTGAAAGATCTTGTCTTCTTCTCGAGTTAAAGAAGATATTTTTCAAATTCTTGTTGTTCTTAGACCTCTGGTTAAAAATAAAAAGTCATGCACAACTCTAAGATTGCTATTTCAATGCAAAGTTTCCCGAACAGATGTCAAGAACTTTTTTAATTATTGCAGATAAGATACGAATGGACTGCCGGATGACTTACCCCTTTCTGTAGACGGCAGGTGAGATCTACAACAGATACGTCCTGTACAGGAACACGGAATGCCATACCTGTTAACTTGCTGCAAACAGAAATATAGACACACATACCTCATTGTGGTACACCAATGTTAACCTGAACTTTCTGAAGCTCTAACAATTTTTAATGTGAGAAAAAAACCTACAGAATTTAATTTGAGATCCTGTATGATTACGATGGTCTGGTATAACAATTGCACAAAGATGTTCTGCTGGAATTTTTTGTTGATGTAGCAAATTTGTGCTTGGAACATTTGTTTTGGATTGAACAAATCTTTGTTGTTCCTTTCTTTCAGTTTCTTGATCTTGTTTGTATATATGGCCTCAAATTACAACACAAGAACAGGGATTAAGTTAGGACCAAATTATAGGGAGAGGAGAAGCGACTTCTCCCTTAAGTAAATTTAGGTAGAAGTTTCAGGTGTAAGTGTATAATTGTGGCAGTCAGTTTTTTTTTCATGAGTAAAGCATTAAGCAATTATTAAACACCTGTAACTGTTGAAAAACAAATCCCTAAAATTATAAATTCTTTTCAAATTTAAACAAAATTAAAATATTAAATCTCATAATTATTAAATGTATATATATATGTAAATGACTTATTTTTTTATTCCTAATGTTAAATTTATAAAATAAAAATATCTCCTGGAGCTCTTAAATTAGCCACCACTCAAACAATAGTGCCATTTTCCTTTTTCATCATGCATACATGATCCTACATGGGAGTGCAGTATCCCAATTTTAATTCTTTTGTGAGCTTTTTGACAAACAGGAAAATGGCGTGTCATCTGCTTTTTTGTTCATTTTTGTTCTTTGCCCAAACTGCCTTGATTTGTGATCCTTGCTAAGGAGTTTGAAGAAGCCTGTTTAACCAGTTGCTTTCATAACATAATCTCTCTACAGTTTTGTTGTTTTTGAGCCGTTTTCTGATTTCTCAAGAATGTTTTCATCATCCAAAGAAAAATGATGAACTTATGCGTGTAATAGTTTGTACTCCCTGGTCCCAGTTTAGAAGAATAACTATTTCCCAAACAATTAAAAAGATGTCTTACCCGTTCAATTCTGGAATTACTTTTCCGACAGCCTTAGCTGCTCCAGTGGAAGATGGGATGACATTCTGAGCAGCGGTTCTACCACCACGCCAGTCCTTCATGCTTGGACCATCCACTACCTTCTGGGTGGCTGTGTATGCGTGCACTGTTGTCATCAAACCCTCAACAATACCAAACTTGTCATTAATTACCTTGGCTAGAGGAGCTAGACAGTTTGTTGTGCAGGAAGCATTGCTGAAATACAAACATTTTCCTGGGACTTAATTTTGCTAAATGTCACCAAAACATTTTTTATTTTACAACTGAATCAATTTGCACATGTCCATAATAGTCTGTTTTGTATTTTTTTCCATGTTTTATATAAACAAATTATAAACAAGAGACCGTCGGACGGGTAATGCTCCCGGAATGGGTACTTTGTCACAAAAACAGTTAGTTGTATAACTATTGAGGTGAATTTTGAAAATAGTGTAGAGTCAGATAATTTTAAAAGCCAACTATAAATAACAAAGTTATGGACCGGACATGATTTAGGTTCAAGGTCAGGCTGTGACCTTGACCTTCAAGGAAGCAACCCAAATGTTGGGTCACACTTGGCCTCGATGTGGTAATCATTTCTGTGAAATAATTTTTAAATTCAACTATAAATTACAGAATTATAGACAAGACACAATATTTCTTTAAGGTCATGCTGTGACCTTGACCTTCAAGGTAGCAAACCAAATGTTGCGCGCAACACATCGTCTCAATATGGTGATCATTTCTGTGAAATAGTTTTAAAATCTGACTTCAAGTAACGACGTTATGGGCCGGACACGATTTTGCTGCAAGGTCATGCTGTGACCTTGACCTTGAAGGTAGCGACCCAAACGTTGCGCACGACATGTCGTCTCAATATGGTGATCATTTCTGTGAAATAATTTTAAAATCCGACTTCAAGTAACGAAGTTATGGGCTGGACACGATTTTGCTGCAAGGCCATGCTGTGACCTTGACCTTGAAGGCAGGGACCCAAATGTTGCGCGAGACATGTCGTCTCATTATGGTGATCATTTCTGTGAAATAATTTTAAAATCCGACCTCAAGTAACCAAGTTATGGGCCAGACACGTTTTTGCTGCAAGGTCATGCTGTGACCTTGACCTTGAAAGTAGCAACCCAAATGTTGCGCATGATATGTCGTCTCAATATGGTGATCATTTCTGTGAAATAATTTTAAAATCTGACTTCAAGTAACAAAGTTTTGGGCCGGACACGATTTGCTGCAAGGTCATACTGTGACACTGACCTTGAAGGTAGTGACCCAAATGTTGCGCGCTACACGTCATCTCAATATGGTAATAATTACTGTGAAATAATTTTAAAATCTGACTTCAAGTAACCAAGTTATGGGCCGACATGATTTTTCTGCAAGGTCATGTGACCTTGAAGGTAGCGACCCAAATGTTGCGCGCAACACGTCGTCTCAATATGGTGATCATTTCTGTGAAATAATTTTAAAATCCAACTTCAAGTAACGAAGTTATGGGCCGGACACGATTTTGCTGCAAGGTCATGCTTTGACCTTGACCTTGAAAGTATCGCTCAAATGTTGCGCGCGACACGTCGTCTCATTACAGTGATCATTTCTGTGAAATAATTTTAAAATTTGACCTCAAATAAAAAAGTTTTGGGCCGGACACGATCGTACAGACGAACGGAAAGATGGACAGACAACCCGGACACGATCGTACAGACGAACGGAAAGATGGACAGACAACCAGACAACTATATGCTCCCTTGAAGAATTCGGGGAGCATAAAAAATATAACAATTGTGATCTTATTGTAAATAAAAATGGGTGTATTGAATATTTTTCCTGTGGGTAATTCCCATGAAAGGTACAGTTTGCTGATGAACAATAATTTTATATTACTTGTGTGTCATGTGACTGTCTAGATATCATTTACATCATTTTAGTCATAAATTTTGTAAACATTATTCTACAGAGAACAAATGACAGATTACAAAAGACCATAGAAAGCTTTTACAGTACAAGTGGCCTTCAAGTTTTCAGTGTGATGTTTGGCATTGTACAATGTTTAAATGTTTTCACTACAGATAAAACATCTATTAACCATGTTAACACTGATTGTTAACTTGTCTTCCAAGTTGTACAGTCAGGGTTGGCAAAATGCCGGGAAATAAGAGTATTTTCCATGCCGGCGGTATTTACCGGCAAATACTGGCAATTACTGGCAAATACTGGTCAATTAAATTGACCAGTCTGGAATTTATACAATATTACCTATTATCAGCATTCATATAGATAATTTCAAGTTTATCTGTAACAGAACACCAGTTTGGCAGCTTTCTGCAGTCATACCAATACACAACTATTTACTTGCACCTAGACTAATTGTATAGCAATTTATGACACTTTACTGTTGCCTTTGTTGCCCCTGGCTATTACAGCCCCTTGTATGAAACATGTTGTTTTAATAGTCTAGACCTGATGACCTTGCTTGTCAAGTGTCAATGGCCAGGTGCACAGGTGGATTTGCATTAATTTGTCATCTGCTGTATTTTAAGGTTCTAAGTAAAAAAGACAGTATTTTTTAGAATTTATTTTTAAGAGCTTAAAGTGATCCCCTGATATGAAATTTAATTAAAATATCTGAGTAATTTAATTATTATTATCATGATTATGCATTTATAACAGTCAACTAAGTTAAGATTTCTCCAGTATTTTAAGGCAAAAAACTCATCTGTGTAGTATTTGCCAATATTTTCCAGTATTTGCCACTTTGGGGAGTATTTTCCAGGCAGGTAAATACCACCGGTAAATACCAGGGGTGGTATTTACTAGTGTTGGGAAATCGGTTGCAATTCATAATCGATCATCGGTTGGAATCGGTTGCCCTTTCCGATGCGATTTCACGATTATAATCGGTTTCTTAATTTACGCAGTGTCAGGTTTACAAACGTTCATAGATCAGTAGCATACATAATTACTGGATACTAATAAATTTTAACTTTCTGACAAAAACCGAATCAAAATCATTGCTGCCCAAAAAGGTTTGTGCAACTGAACTGAACCCCTCTAGATCCGCCACATGAATTCTCAAATGCAAAAATGTTGCGTTTTCCTATGAATAATATACTGATTTTAAGGCTGAAGACACAAGATAAGAGGTCTAGTTAATGCAAAACATATTTATTCGAAGAATTTTTACCATCGTCATATAGCTACGCAACTCAGACGCTCGACAAAATCGGCGCCATTTTAGCGTTTTTGCTAGTTGCCTGTATTTTTGTACTATTTGCAACAAATTCTGCAAAGGAATTTTGTTAGGTCTATGTTTTTTCTGTGCGATGGAAGTTCTTCGTTAATCATGTAGAATCTAAAGTGCTTCTGATTAATTTTTTTGCCTAGGTTCTCTCGGGTCGCCATTTTAATTTTTAATTTTAAAAAGTGATTTCCCTTTATGGCCAGTGTAAAAGCCGGAACCCGTATCTTTATATTTTGTCTCTTACACTGCGCATGTCTCAACTGTTAATCGATTATGAGAGAACGACATCGATCATCGACATCGAGCAGCATTTACACGTCGCTAATCGATGTTTTCTGATCATCGGCACATCACTAGTATTTACCGCCCAACCCTGTGTACAGTTATTCTCTTCAACAGTGGATAAACATCATTGTTCTTCTAATTTTATTTTTAACCTTTGTTTGTTTGCTGAAACATGGCCAAGTGACAACATACACTTGGAGCCTCTCTCAACAATGCTCTGTGCACTTTTACAACACCTCTTGTTCTGTAAGGCCCCAGTTACGCAGAAGGCCGGTGCCCAATTGGCTATTTTATTTTAAGTTACTTGCTGTTTTGATCAGTTGTCGTGCGTTATTTTATTTTTGTTTTTCTGTGTAAACGGCCATCGGTGAATGACAAGTGTTCAATCGGTAAAACAAATATTTCATGGGTCGCTTGCACAATTTAATTCTCATCTTTTTTTCTATTGGTGGTATGTATAAGTTGATTGGTTTCTTATCAGTGGCTCATCGGAGATATCAATGGTAGACAGATTCTCGATCTGTGATATTGGACGTAGACAGGATGTTGATTGGTGATTTGTAAAATATTTTCACTGAGAATTTTAATCATAGTTAAAAATCCGAATTTGTCACCAACAAAACCTATCTTTCCCCAAAAGCAGCCGACAGGTGGAAAACAAGTGACCAATAATTGATATCATTGTTAAATGCATTGTCGTGGGTTCACTCCATAGTTTGGCTGAAAAAAACTAACGATCACTCGTCAATGGCTCCGTGTAACTGGGGTGTTACAGAATGTTTGTTTCACATTTTAAAATCTGACTTACCTAACAACATTGTCAGACTTCTTGTACTTGTCTTCGTTGACACCACAGACAAACATGGGGGCATCTGCTGAGGGGGCGGAGATTATCACCTTTTTGGCACCTCCCTTGAAGTGGGCCTGTCAACCATATAATTATATTATTATTACATTCAGACTGACATGTTTAAGAGGTGGCTCTACATGTATAGAGTAAACACTAAAAAGGGAAACAATTTACAACATGATGGCTAAATCATGCCAAACATTGTTTTAACTTACATCTAACATGCATATTTTATTTTTAGGGTTTTGGACAGAATGGATGTGTGGAAAAAGTGGCACTATGTGCATGGTCTTCAGTCTTCTGACGATGTCTGAGAACACATTCACCAATATTTGATGTATCAATATTACACACTATCAATTTCTGCATGAAAATATTTTGGTTACCTACAAATTTCTACTAAACATCCATGGGAATTTTTCATCATGCACTTCTTAAAATTTAGACCGCTTTGTGAATTTTCCATTACAAAACTGGCAATTTTGACTACATGACCTTTCTAGATCTTTGCAAACCGTGTCCTGGTGCTCTTTTTAGTTTTTGTTTATTTTATTTTAGTTAAAATGCTCAATCATAATTAGTTTCATTTCAGTACTCTGATGGAAATCAGCCAACACAAAAAGAAATTTGAAAAATCCAAAGTTCTGTGGTTTTTCACTATATATATTACTGTTGTGAATGTAAAATAATATTATCAGGGGTTCCATTTGACTCAGGATATGATCCTTTGACTCTTAAAATTTCCAAAAAAGCCTCATTTTGATCCCTATTATTTGAGCTATAGGGTCATTTTTCCTTAAATTAGGGATATTTTGGCCATTAAGAATTCTTATAAAATTAACATATTAATTAATGCCCCTTGAGATTTAGCAGCCAGTGGAACTCCTGTTATTATATAGTTAATTTTCCTTTTTTTTCTTTCCAACCAAGAAAAATAAATGTATAGGTATTGATTACTCACAGCGGCTTTGTCTGCTGTAGTGAAAACACCGGTAGATTCTACGACATATTCCGCTCCATCAGCTCCCCAGTTAATGGAGCTTGGATCCTTCCTGTAATACACAAACATCATAGATCATCTAGGTGAAAAATTGCATGATTTAAGAAATTTTGAGAAGGCAACACATGTATCTTTATAATGTGTCTACTAAAGGAAATATTTACCTGCTTACTTAGAAATAAATTATCTTAAATTTATATTGGTGTAAAGAATTAAATAAGTACTCTTTGATAAAATATGAATTGTTATACTTTGTAGCTGGATTTACAAGCATGTCTGTTCTTTTCTATGATGCTTTTAGCCTTTTCAGCTACATTACACCTTTATGTTAACCTTATGCAATTTTTGAACCATTAACCTAATTTAATATTTATAACCATGATAACAAACCCATCTTTCTGGACATCCAATTTCTAAAATATCAGTATTTCTCCTAATTCCATACAACAGTTTCCAACATTTTTGCTAACCATTTTTAATAAAACATAGGCTCGAAGAGATTGTGTACATTTCTCCTAACACAAAATAGGTTTTATCCTTGTATGTGTATGTTACGCCAACAAAATAAAGCAACATGATTTTTTAGTCTTTGGATATTTAACCAAATAGACTTTCCTATTAGAATAGAGATCTTACCCCCAAAGCCTAGAAAAATACCACCTCCATTTTTTTTTCTAAAAGTGCACTTCACAACCAGTGACATGTATTTTAAAGTTACTAGTGGAACTTACTCCATATGTACTGAGATAGGATGGCCATTGACAACAAGTTTGCCGTTCTCTGCCTTAACCTCTCCCTTGAATCGACCGTGTGTTGTGTCATACTGGAACATGTATACCTGAAAACATAACACCACTTATTAACCATGCAAGGCACTCATCTGGCATTTTTTGAGCTGAATATGGACCCCAATCCCATAAAAATTGTGTTTTTTTCTGCTATCTTAGAAAAATGATTGGGCTGAGGATGTATTTACCACATAATCTAGAGAAATGAAGGGATCATTGATGTATTTACCACGTAATCTAGAGAAATGAAGAGATCATTAATGTATTTACCATGTAATCTAGAGAAATGAAGGGATCATTGATGTATTTACCACGTAATCTCGAGAAGGAAGGGATCATTGATGTAATTTACGTTATCTCGAGAATGAAGGGATCATTGATGTATTTACCACGTAATCTATAGAAATGAAGGGATCATTGATGTACTTACCATGTAATCTAGAGAAATGAAGGGATCGTTGATGGCAACAACTGTAACACCTCCCTTCTCCAGAGCAGCCCTGGCAACAAGGCGACCGATGCGGCCAAATCTGAATAACAAGCAACAACGGTCAAATAACTGTATCTCATGCTAGCATTAGCTACCTTTTAACAAGTTATATAGATATAATTATATTTAACTTTAAAACTACAGTACAGCTCGGGTGTCTTTTACATTTTTCACTCATCGCCGCATTCACTGTCAGCGCGACATCCAAATTTTTTCGGGTGATCATGGGTGATCGGATGAAATGTCACCGCGATCTTGTTGATTGCAAATCACCGCGTTTCCCCGCGACAGTCGCGGTGAAACGCGGTGATGAGCCCTTAGGATATTTGTAAATTTTCCTATTTTGACATAAACACGTTTGTACTTGCCCCGTAAATTGCTGCCAATGCTTTTAAGTGGAATGTTGTCATGGTCATTGCAGAAAGTGAACAACAGTTATTAAATTGTTAATTATTTTACGACAAATTATAAGAATTCATTGACAAGTAGAGTTTTTATGCCTCAGATCGGAATTCAATGTCATTTAAAATGCGATTATAATTGATGTTGAAACACACAGTAAACTGGAAATAATAGATCATCATTATCGAGACTGAAAAGTTAATAAAACTTGTGTTGTTCTTACCCTATCGTTCCCTTAGTTGTTATTTTGATGAAAGATAAATATATAATATTCTTTTTCTTAATTACTCCGAACATGTTGAGAAAACAAATAACGGTGAAAATATAACAGCCAAGTACATTAGCTACATTTATAAAATCCATCTCGTCAGTATTTTTCCCCAATCCCTTCCTAAAACAACTTCTTTTATGAGCAATCAACACCTGTTTGAACTCCTGTGTGATCAGCATTATATATATTTCATCATCACTTCTGTTTATTCACTTCAAAAAGAACGCCGACGAGTAATACTGATTTTCCGAGATCAAAGGTGCCGTGTTGGGTAAAAAAATTATTGATCAAACGTCGGCTTCTTTTATTCTTAACAGATTGACTCATTTGTCAACTCTCGACAAAAAATTAAGATTGCTCTAAACAAATTAGAGTTGTACATGGGCTGTTTAAAAAAAAATGGCTAGAAAAGTGAAAAAATAGTGAAAAATTAAAGTTCATAAAAATTCCAAACTTGTTATAATATTCTGCATTTTTTGTTTATTGAAACTGAGTATAGAACTGAAAAGATTTTTAAATCAGTCCACTGGTTGCTGAGATATTGTGATTTGAAAAATGGCAAGTGAAGTGAAAAAAATGAAAAGAATTTAAGTTCATAAAAAGTCCAAACTGGTTGGTCCATATGTTTGTACGATCTTTACAGTGAGCAAAATCAATCAAGTTATACTCATATGTGGCAGAATAAAAATTTTATGGAGCTTTATTGACCAATATTAAATAAATCAAAGAATTTTAATTTATGTGCTTAAATTACAAGTACTACTGTTTCTTATTATTTAAATGTGTATTTCTGTTAAAATACATGTTGAAGCATCAAATAAAAGTGCTTTAGAACTTGTGGTATCGCATAGATAAAAAATTCATATTGTTACAAAAGTGTGTCACACTCCTGACAACCACATAAGTGCTGTGTACTCAAAAATGTTTCACTAAGGCCATTCCTTTTTGTCACAATTTAACAAAACATGACATAGACTTCTAGGAAAAAATATGCTTTTGTTTTCATGTAAAGGATATGTTGACAGAATATTGCAATATGTGCATAATGTCACACTCCTGACAAATTAAGCTGACATTTTCTGAAAGGAGCTGCAGACAAATATAATTTCAGTAGAGGTGATAATATTATAATTATTGCATCTAAAAACATTAAACTTAATGATACATAAAACATTTCTTATGTCCTATTAATCTTTAAAGTCCTATAAATTTATAAAGCAAAGATGTATTCATTTTCTTGAGGTATTTTCTAATCTACCACACTTGACTTAATAGCATAAATTTTGATTACTTTAAGTATAATATGCTTAATTTTATGATTATTTGATGCCTAATAAATGCACATTTTACTAAAACAACACTAAAACTAGTCTTTACCAAAGCCTTTTGTAAAATAAAGGTCTGAACAAATATGATTTTGAAAAGTATCACACTTTTTTGTTAACGGATGGTGCTATTTTGATGAAACTTCACAAATCTTTAAAGGGCATGATGAGACACCTTTGCAAAGTAGGAAAATGGAAGTAACTGTTTGTTGTACATTTTTATAACAGGAAAACCCAAACCAGCCATTTTTTTTGAAACAGCCCACATTGTGTAATCAAAACATGCTGGAAATTAATAGCATATGGCTGTCACAAATGTTATTTAAATAAACAATATTTGTGTTCACGACTTACTCATTACATTCAAAATGTTCATTCAAGAGTTGATTTGTGGTTGAGTAGTGTGTCATTTTTGTTTGGGAATCAACAAAGCTGTTGATAATTGGTGTTTTATAGGGATTAATTAACCCCAAGCGTCTTACGTTGACAGGTTAGCACTTTCGAAATAGTTATTGATTAATTCTTGTCAGTTTGCAAAAATCGGGCGTCGGTGATAAAATCAAGCTGTGTTTTATTAAAAAGTTATTACATTTATTAAGAAACTCGATATTTTCACAGAAGATACGCAAACAAAGAAAACTGTTTTTTGTTTAATGCTGACGAATCGGCACGTCCGATTACGCGACTAAAATTTTTACATTATTTTGATACAATGTTACGTTCAAATTGGTTAAAGAAAGAATGTTTTACATTGAAAAAATACATTTTAATTGTTAATTAACACTCCTTTCTCGAAAGATTTTTCACCGTGATCCCCGTGATCGACCCTGAAGCTAAACTGCTGACGATCAACACAAGAGCGAGAATGACTGCAGAATTATCGCCGCGAATCATGGCAAATCACCCGAAAATTGCCGCGTCAGAAGGACATATTCGCGGTGAATTTCCACCCGGACTGATTTATTAACGCGGTGGACGGGTGAAAAATGTAAAAGACACCCGAGCTGTACTGTAAATACCATTTCAGGACTTTTCATCAGAAAATTGGGAAGAGGCCCTGGCCTATTAAATTGGAAAATTTATGCATGATCATTGTTTATTTTGGGAAAACAAAATTCATTGAAAGATGGGTACCAGTTTATAAATTTGAATAGTTATAAGAAATTTCAACTTTTGGATTGGGAAAAGGCCTGTATAAGGCCTCTGTTGTATATGGATGAAAAGCACTGCATTTAGTGGTTGTAAGAAACTTCCTGCTAGAGTATTGTTCAAACTACTTTGTTTAATACGAGATGATTGTATGATAATTATGCCCCACCCAAACACAAAATGTTAAGTAAACTGCTGATATTGATCACCCAAATCATTGTCTAGTTATTGGTGAGACAAGATCACTGTGACCTTTGACCTACTGACATGAAAATGAATAGGATTCATTTACATGCAATAATGCAAACCTCAGTAATAAATAGGAGGCATTATAGTTTTGGTGAAATTTTTGTGTGAATGGCGACTGACCGTTACCTTTCACCAAACCTGAAAATCAATAGGGGACATAAACAGGTGATGACTGACCTCCGTTGAAATCTGAGTACTGTTCATGGTTAATAGGTTATCTTGTTAATGGTCTGACATGGTTTTTTGTATGGAAGGTCAGTGACATTGACCTTATACCTACTGACATCAAAGTAAATAAGGGTCATCTAAATATGATGACATTTGGTAAAATTGTTGTTAAGTTATTGGTCAGACAAGAATTTTGTGTTGAAGGTAAAACTGACGTTGAATTTTGATGTTCTGACCTGAAAATCAATAAGAACCATCTATATAGGATGACAAACCTACATTCCAAATATAAGGACAATTGTTTAAATCATTGTGAAGTTATTGGTCAGGCAAAAATTTTGTGTTGAACTTAAGGCAATGTAAGCTATTGAATCTGTGTGTTATACTTACCCATTGATTCCTACTTTGATTTCTGGCATTTTGTATGACCTACAAAAAAGGAAACAATTAGTAAGTAAAAAAAAAAGGTGCATTTTTTTACATTTAACATATGCCAATTTATTGCATTTTTATGTGTGAACTTGTTAGATTTTTACGAGATATAGTTTATTTACTTATACAGTACATTCCACTTATTTGAATAGCGGTTATTTGAATATTTCGCTTAATATAGTAGAATATTAAAACACAAAACCATTTCTATCTATTTCTATGCTAAAAAATCTCTCTATTTGAATAGGTCACCGCATGCATTTCGTTTATTAAGATAGCACTTTCCCACCTTACAACGCTAATCCTACTTGAAATTCACACGTTTCTGCCCCAAGGCAATGTTCATTATCCGGTAAACTCGATAAATTTATTGTCATTGTTTATCACCTATTTAAAATAATGACTTCCGTTCACTGGCACGCGTGTTTACCGTGTACATTTATAGCAATGACGTCACATAACGGGGTTTCCCCGCATCGAGAATTTTCATTGGTTTTTGTTCATTAGATGATTACGTTTAATGGAATACGTGAAATTCTCAAATAAAAATTTTTTTTTCGTAAAAAGAAAGAAACATAAAACAGAAAAATACTTGCTCGGTAGGTCGATGAGCAGGGAATTCAGAACAACAAACTGTTTTGACATTTCCTGCTCAATTTCTATTATGGTTAGCGGCTTGCATTAATTTTCGCAAATTTGCTGTTTGTCACGTGAACGAAATTCTGCCAGTACAGTATCAGCTTGGTGTTTTTCGCACCTATTTGTTGGCTATTGTTCGTCACAAAGTGGTTTCATGTCAAATTAGAAGCAACTGAATTGTAAAAAAAACAAACTTTCATATGTTCGACGTTAAATTGTATCCGTTGGTAAACTTGTAAAGTGCCTCTTAAATCCCTGCATACAGATGTAATAAACAACCTTCGCCGATAATGACGTAATACGACACGAAAAAAGCGTGCGTTTCATGAATTTGTCAGCAACGTTGATTTAATCATTTGAACTTATACCTGCCATGAAGAATGAACAAACATATAGATTGTTAATGTACAAAAAATGAGATCCACGGACCAAGCGCGATTTATTGGATATCGCGATATAACGGATCGCATTGTATTAATTTACAATATCTTTTTATCTTTGATTTCCCCACATGTAATTATTAAAGTTACGCTGTAGTTACGGCGTAAGTGATTTTCACAAGTGCGTATTTCTCATGACGCACCGCCAAAAAATGGCAGAGATACGAACGAATAACAAATTCTACTGTATTGCAAAGTATTCAGTTGGATACTACACATGCTATTGTTAGTTTACGCTTAAACAATACATGTTATTAAAGAGTCTGTCCTGTACTAGAAAAAGGTCTATGAAGTCTATGAGTCATTTTTTCCTTAAATAGGGGGTATTAGGGTGTTTAATTTGTGAATCCCCTTTAACATGATTGGAATGACCCTTGAGATTCGGCAAATAGTAAAACACCTGTGCCCAAGATCATAAAACTAAATTTGGAGATCAGTCTCAAATCTCAAGCATCTGATCCTTGAGATTTGAGACTGATCTCAAATCTTAGTTTTATGATCTTGGGCCCTGGGCTAATACAAAATTGATTCTAATAATATACATATTTGAATTTCTTTCATATAACTCGTATCAACTAAGTGCAAAACACAAAAATAAGGTAAATATGCTGAGTATACTAGAGAGAACTTTTTTGATACAATCTATAGGTGATGTAAAAGGGCAGTGTCAACAAAAATGGGCTCCCACGAGTAGAACTTATCAAGTACAGTGGTGTGGGGCAAGTCTGCGCACCTATCATAAAAGCTTAACTGTGGTGCATAACACGTTCAGTAGCTAAAGACGAGTACCTGCCGGAAAGAAACTGTATCCATTCAGGTGTTGGTTAGTTATCATTTATGTGCACGAATTTGCTTATGAGGCTTTAAAATGATGTCATACTGAAGCCACACCCATGTTTACATGATGTCGAAAATGTTGCCCAACTCTGCGCATGCCTATGTTGACTGTCAATTTCTGTTTATATTAAAGTACCGCTCTCTCAAGCTATAAAACTTTTGAAAAGAATATTGAGTGAAAGGTCAGTGTTTTTGTAAATATATACAAATCAGGTGCGCAGAGTTGGGCAATGCGCCGACTTACCCCACACGACTGTAATTTTAAAATTCAGAAGCAGTTTATAAATTCCATGAAATGCATGAATATTGTTATATATATAGAAAACTGAAAACTTTAAGCTGAAAAGTTAATAATAAAAAAATCTGAAGCTCTCAAGCTTATAGCAAAAAAAAATCAAATTTTTCCCAAAGCAGTGGAAAAAAACTAATAATAAATGAATATGTCTTTAAATTAATTAATATTTTAACACTGCCTTTTTCATATCTCTTGTCTATAAAAATCTAGTAAGATAACTTCTTATAACCAAAAACTAGCCACAGATATGTACCTTTCCTTCCACTCACAATGTCATTCACTAACTTGTAAGATCCTGACCTTGACCTTGCAATTTAGCCAAGGTCGAAATATTATCATAAAATTATTCCTCCAAGTTTGATTACGAAATCGCTATTAAATATCCATTAAAAGGTTGAATGCGTTCGCAGTAGCAAACATTAAGTCAGTAAAAACAGTATCATTCCAAAACTGATAGTATGCCGTCCTGCAACAAGGAAATCCGTGCTGAATTTGCACGCATCAAATTTCGAGCTCCAAATTGAAAAATATTATTATACAGACTGTGCAAAGTAAACTCAAATAAACTAGATAAATATAAGAAAGAAAGTTATGTAAGTTTTTTAAATAGACAATACGTAAAAACACAATAAAACAGAAAAATATACCGAATGTAATTTTAGCGTCTGATCCTGTTCGCCGGTAAAGGAAGAGAGAGATCAACGCATGCGCGAATAATAATGACGAAACGGAGTTATTTCCCTTTGCGGAAGTGTTTGTTACTACGGGAAGTTGTTGATATTTGGCTGGCAGGTGCTCGCATGTAACACATCAAACACAACATTAAACTTGATTATACAGAGCACAGGTGAGTTCATTTATTTGTAAATATTTGTAAATAAGTTTAAACAATTCTTGGAAATAATAACAAAAAGGACAGGTTTTTGTAAAGAAGTCTGCAGTGCAAATTGCACCTATCCAAATTTCGTAACGTCATAGTCACATAATTTGCGGGAGGGGGGGGGGGTATAAATTGTAAATTAGATTCACACTGCTTATGAGAAAACCAAATTATCGACCCATATCGATAACTTATCTCTGTTACCGATGTAAATTAGTTATATAGCCTAGCGTTTCCAAATCAGACATGGGTGAATTCAATTTCAATGTTAATGCATTAATATTGCATTATCTACTTTTTTCAATAACGCAAGGTAATGCAACAGATCTAGTAGAAGTTAGTGTTAAGGTTAACCCTTACACGGCTGCTGGTCTAGGAGACTTTATGGTGCTATTTTCTGCTAGACAGGTTCCTGTTGAGAAGACTATATGTTAACTATTTTCTCCATGACCAATTCCCAAATTGGTGCTTATACTAATACGATATTCACCTGCACAAGTCTTTGCTTGTGTTTAAACTTTCCAAACAGACGCAATCATAAAATCAAGCAAAATAAGTGCAAGTATTTTGTTTGTACACATTTTTTTGTCATCAAGCAATTAAATAAAGCTGCTTTCACATATAAAATTTAATTATAGTCCCAAGTGCACTTTCTTTTATGTTCTGACTATTGAATAATTGTTAAAATTTTCAAATATTATTTATCTAATCAATTTGCAGTTACAAAATATCAAATATGCCTTACCATCTTTGTTAAATGCAACTTTATTGGGTTGGTAATAACTTAAATAAGCCTATTGTTTATCATTACTCAGTATATTTCAATAGAGGTATCTATATAATTTGTTGTTGTTTTAATGAAAACCTTTATTTTTGTTCAGACAGGAGGCCTGCAATTTTCAAACACTTCAACATTTCTCAAAATATTACTGATAGAAATTAAAAGTTCAATTATAAGTTATTATATCAATACCTCATTAAATTGCCACTGATAATAAATTGAGGGACATTTTTCAGGTGACAAGCCTAGAAGATTGATCACAATATCTGAGTATCATTGTGTACATGAAATACTGTTAATTTTAGATTATTGACAACAATGCCACGACCAAGGTCAGCACGGTCAGACAACAGTGATGGGGACATGGAAGGGTTGGCAGAGCAGGAGTTGGTCAAGTTGCAGCGACAATACAGAATCATGGAAGGGGACAGAGCAGCCTACACAGAGGAGTCACAGAATGTCATCAGGAAACAGAAGTGAGAACTCATCTCTGATTTAGGAAGCTGTCCTATTGGCACTGGCATCCATTAAAATTTGTTAATCACTTGGTCCATAACTTGGAAACTACTTACGATACCAACTTGGAACTTTTAATATGTATCGCAATCATAATCTGCAGCATTACCAACTAGAACCATAACTCTACTAAAAATATTTTATATAAGTTATGCGGCATTGCCCCTTTCACTTAGATTTTGTGTTTTTATGCACTTGGACCATAACTTTGAAACTACTTTAGATATCAACTTGAAACTTGGATTGTAAATTCATTATGTAAAATTTTGTTTATAAAGCACAAAGCAGTTGATAGAAATTTCAAAATATAAATTTTGTGGGAACTACGATATTTTCTTTTCAAGGGGAGAAATTGGTCAGCTGGAGTCTGAGAAACAAGAGTTGTTGAAGGAACTTCGTCTTGCAGAAAGTCGCAGTAACCAGGTTATGGACGAAGACCACACAGACACACTGGTTACACTCGCTGATGCCAAAGGTGAGCTACATTGTTCAGTTATTATGTTATCATTGATATCCCAAGAAAAGTGGGATAGAAGGAAAAGGGAACATTGAAAGCTACCAAATGCGACAAATATAAAAATATTGCAGACTCTGCTTGATTGAGCCTGTTCATGGGCAGTAATGAAAGTGCATATTACTGTCCAGGAAATTCCAAAAGAATTACTGTTTTAATTATGTATGCGTTTGTATAAAGTAATAATGCATATTAAACACAGTAATGCATAAATAAAGGTGTTGCAGGTGAATCATGAAGAAGAAGCTGTGAAATTTTGCAATACAAACTGTTTTGTGATCTAGCAGCCATTAATCTAAAGGATTTCAAGGCATAAGTATAGCCACAAATGCCAGTGCTTTAGATTTTATCTTGTTAGTTTTTCAGTTTTAATAAGTCAAGTTATTCATCTTACACATGTCTGACCAAATCAGTGGAGCAGTCCTCAGTTTTAACAAAATTTGTATAACATGCTCAAAACATGGGATTCTTTTGGAATTAACATTGTACTACATACTACATGTAGTATTATACACCTTTTTGGAGATTTCTTTCAGTTTATGGTGTATTTTGCTCTTGCAATATCCAAGTTATTTCTTCAAAGTCCTCAAATTAAGGGACATAGTCATGAAATTGCATCTGCTTTAATCTGTTATATCTCTATTTCATTATATATTAGTGCTATTTATCTTTTTTTTAACTTAGATACAAATTGTATTTCATCAGCAACAAGTGTAGATTCAGTTATTGTCTGATAAAAAGGTCAGTATCCAAATCTATAGACCTGGCAAAAGGCCTTCATAGATCAGGTCCATGGGTTTGAAAACTGGTCAGTATGACAGTATCAGCAGACTAGAAATATTTTTATAGATGATTGATATATTTTTACATTAATGGCATTTTTAAGTGTTCGCATGCTAATGATGTCATGTAATACATCAGATAATGTAGCAATACTGTTGTTTAGAAGAAACCTCGTTTCCCCAGGTCTGTCTCACTTTCTACTGGTGGACGTTTGACTGATTATCGACCAATAGATAAGACAGAATAGATAAGCGATATAAAAATTAAGAAATAGGACCTTTATGAAATACAGTTACCTCTAAAGAGCAGTTCACACCGTTTTCCATAAATTTTGTGGTAACATCTCTATCCAAAGGACTTTGTATGATTTGTTGACAAATGAAAAATTTGTTAGTTATTATGTGATGGTGTGGTGTTGTCTTTTATATCATTCCTGTGATATATCATGCTAGCACATGACAAGAGTCTTCTTCTGATCATGGCTATTTTGTCAGTTTGCTTAGAAATAAAAGTTGATGACTGAGTGTGAACATTGTCTGACTCGGTGTGATCATTGCCTGACTCAATGTTAACATTGTCTTTCTTGGTGTGAATATTGTCTGACTCGTCGTGAACATTGTCTGACTCGGTTTGAACATTGTTTGACTCAGTGGGAATATTGTCTGACTCAGTGTGAACATTATCTAACTCGGTGTGAACAATTTCTGACTTGGTGTGATAATTGTCTTACCCAGTGGGAACATTGATTACTTGGTGTGACAATTGTCTGACATGGTCTGAGCATTGTCTGACTCAGTGTGAACATTGTCTATATAATGATGACTCAGTGTGAACATGTTCTACATTTGTAGAGGACTATGACAAGGAGATAGAAGAAGAGAAGAAGAAAGGAATAGAACTCGATGCTAAGATTAGAGAGTGGGAGAGGAAGACCAAACAACAACACAAGAACATGGGAGGTGTACACATGAGTGCACAACACACCGTACAGACACAGAAAACGATGCGCACCCTCGAGAATAGACTCGACCAGGTAACAACAGCTGATTGGAGGAAATTGAAACTGATGTTGATCACTATACTGGTGTGGTCCTCTTCATTTAATCAGAGGATAATTATTTTACATGTTATACAGTTCTTCATTAGATGGTATGAACATGTTAACAATTTCTATGACAGTAAATACATTTCATAAAAAGTGTATTTCACTTTTATATATTGAATGCTGTTAATAGAGAATTAAGGGTTTTATCTTATCAGATGCCATTGTATTGAGTAAAGCAAGAAAAAAATGGAAACTATATGAAATTATTTTTGTTTGCCAGTCCAAGAGGAAGTTCAACACAATTCTAACAGAGAATGCCCGAATGAGAGATGAGATAGAGAGTTTACGAGTTGAGAGGACGAGATTTGATGCACTGTACAAGAAACTTGATAAAGAATTGACATCGCTGAGGAGACAGAAGGGTCAGCTCATCGAGGAATCAACACAAGCTTATGATGCTCGGTAACTAGATCTCAGTCATTCTTGTTCTGAAATTGTATCCATTATCCTACACTTATTTTTATTGATTCAAGAAAGAAAATTAATGTTTGTAAAACAGATTAATATAACAATTATTGAAACATAATGTAATTAATATCTTAGAAATTGAATTATGTAAATGAGTTTGACTGAAATGCCATTTTTGATTTTGCAGAACCAGTGTATTAAAAAAGCTTCATCTAGATAATAAGTTGCTAAAAATTGTAACAAATCACAAAAGTCCTTTCTGTCTATATTAATAGCTCAAATGTCCAGTGGCATGTTGAAAATGAAATACTCTTTGATCAGGCATTTGTCATGTAAATTGACTGTCAGACCGAGTGATTGCCTTTTGTTTTCTCAGTTTTGATGACAAGAAGGGTAGATTTGTCATGCTACATTGACTTGTTGTTGTTTGACAGTGACGATGCCCAGCAGAAGATGATCATTCTGAAGGAGAAAGCCGACAAGGACCTGCAGCAACACAACGCTGAGATGAAGGAACTGTTACGTATCATCGATCATGATCGCAACCTCCGAGGCTTCATGGGAATCAAGGGTCAGGAGAGACAGGAAGATCCGCAGCTCGTTGTCTGGAGGCAGAGGAAAGGTACAGTGATGCTTTACTTGTCTCATGTTCCATGATTTACTAATGTACTATATTACTTGATCAGGTATTTTTGTATGCAAATTATTGATAGTGATTCTTTTTAGAAAACAAAGTCCATTATGGAGAAGTTTGAAATCATCCTCTCTCTCTACCCCACCCCCCCTATTCAGCTGCATATTGTACCAGTAGAAATTTGATCATTTGATATACATGTATGTTTATTTATTGAATATACAAGTCATCTACACCATTTTTGCAAAGATCTACTTAAATTGAAAACAACAACGACATCGGACAGCAAGAATTTAAAAGATGTGTCAACAGAATTTAAAGTTATGCTGAAGTGATTTTATTCCGTCCTCCCTCAGAAGTGATTGTGGCAAGTCTGTTCATGTAGTATATTTTGTTTTTTCCTTGCAGAGGCGAAGGAGACAGAGAGAAAGAAGGAGAGTCAGGAGGATTCTGTCGAGACGTTCGAAGCTGCCTTCGAGAGAATCAAGGAAATGACAGGACTCGAGGATCTCGACGAACTCGTCAGAAGGTAAACTCATGAAGTCTTCACTCAATATGACAAAGGTCAAAATTAGGGTACAAAATCATTGCAGTGAGATCTAAAACAAGTCTTCTGCAGCAAAATAGTTTAATTCAGTCTGGAAATCGACCAATCACATGCAGTGTCTTTAGAAAGTCAGCAGTTACAATAATTTCAATATTTATTTTCATGCTATGTAAACACAAATATATAATGAACTTTTCTATAAAACATGGTTGCTCCATTTAATTATTTAAGAGTTGCTTATAATGTAATTTGAAACAAGTGTATAATTTTTTTTCTTTAAGAAAATCTTGTTGCTGTGGACATTTTGAATATGGTGGTAATTGTAAGTTGATGAATGTGTTGTGTCTGTGATTGCAGGTTTATTGAAGTAGAGGACAAGAACTTTGCCCTGTTTAACTTTGTGAATGAACAGAACAATGAGATAGAACAACTCAATGATGATATCCAGGAGGTCAGTAACATGTACACATCATAATGCTTTGCTTCATACAACTTTTACCCTGTTTCTCTAACATAAATTACTAAAGAATTATAAATGAAGGTTCTTATGCTGTAATAAATATAACGGCTCAATAGTCAGTCACTTGTGTTTGATTAAAAGTGCAATATGCATATCAGGAATCGTCACACTCATAAAACACAGCCTCCCCATACAGCAATAAAGAAGAGAGGAAAAGAGAGCATGTCTTTATATTAAAGAATGTCAATTTCAAACAATACACCACAAAAATTAACAAATAAAAGAACCCTTGGGTTTTTTTACCGCCTTTGAATGGTCAGTTTCACAACAATTAGCTTCTGGGGGTTTAAACGAGGTTCTAGGGTGCATCAACCTAACACTTGCCCCAACAGGTTTTCATATGAACAAACAAGAAATTCAGTTTAAATTATGCTATTAAAATGTACATTTGCCCATTTGTATATTCAAACCTATATTGTTCCTTCTGTTCACATTTGGAGCTCTGAAACCTGATGTTAATGCAACAGTAGACACATAGAACTTCAATGATGTTATGTATTCCTGTGTCACAAGGGCAAAGGAATCAGATATCCATTTTTTAAATTAAATGACTATGTTTGAATGCTAATGATTGAGTGCCTATTTTATGTTGCTTGCATCTGGGTAAACTCTACTGTAGAGGTATCACTAGGCTATAACTTAATTTTTAAAGCATGTTTTTAACCATTTACCATAAAAGATAAAAAAAATGATACACACAGTTTCATGTTCACAGCATAAGAATATATGACATTATAAACACATCAACACATGATATAATTTTTATCATGTATATCATTTATAACTGCATGTAAATACACTGAAACCCCTTTAAACCAGAACCCCTTTAATCAGGAAACCCCTTTAAGCTGGCCGGTCCCAAACTTTTTACTATATGAATCACCCCTTTAATCCAGAAACCCCTTAATTCAGGAAACTGGACAAGAATTATGGCACAAATTGGATTTGTCCAATAAAAGACAACCCTTTAAACCGTACAATATTAAAGTCTTAATATGATTTTTCAAGTTTACTTGGAAATGTATGGTCCATCAGAAGAATAAAAAATTAGAACTCATTTAAAAATATATGTACACAAGATAATCAATTTTGTTGTCGTAGAACATATATTTATTCACACCTGTTTGAATTTGTGTATGGCTAGAGCATGTCATGATTGGTCCCAGATGCTTTGACAACAAACCGAGTTTTATTAAATGTGTTTTCACATGTTTTTGTTTGCTGCAGATAAGGAATGAGATTGAGAAGTTCAAGCTACAAGGTATAGAGCTGGAGGATCAGAGGAAGAAAATTCTCAAAGAGCTCGAAGATAAACAGACAGTGTCCTCCAAGGAGGCTGACGAGTATGAGAAGAAACACACAGAAATATCCAAGATTATTGACCAGCTCAGACGAGGTTTGTTCTCACACTTCCAGTTTACATTGGTTGTGACGGCTGTGTCCTAGATCATTCTCTGTTCTCAGGCAGCTGGTTGGTTGAAATTAATTTTAGTCTTCTAACGGAATAGTCAGACATTGAACTACGGTCTACAATCCCAGCAGTATGACTCTGGGCATTACTGTTTTTATTGATAAATTGATACTGTTAAATCATTTAATTTTGCACAGGTTTAATTTTCGCGAATTTGCGCTACGGCAAGAGCACAAAATTCAACCCCAGTGAAATAAACCATTTAACTGTTTCTTTATAGGAAAACATGTTGCACGAATTCTTACCCCTTCGAATTTATTATTTACGGGTTTTGCGCAAAAATTTGTTCCCGCGAAATTAAATGATACTACTGTAGATAGAGGGAAGGGGGTTCAGTAGGTTTGCTCAAATCCTGTTTCGGCAGCAATATTTAATTTTCATTGGGATTTTGGCCATAAAGTTGAAATTTATCATGTAACTACCCTAACACTGCCCCAAATTAACCATCTTTCTGGAAATTTAGCATCTAACCCTATATTGAAATAATGACTGTGTCAACCTGTACAGTTAGGTGTTTAGTTTTCAATCTCAAAACAGCTCATTTGTCACAGTTAACACATTTCTTTGTTGCTAAGATTCCTTTAAGTCAATGGAAATGCATTTATTCTACTAATAATTTTAAGACTTGTTAACATGGTTAAAGGGTTTAAACTAAAATAACAATTTATAAAAATTTTGGTTTTGAAGAGAAAAATTTTATATAAAAAGAGATCACTTTGAAACTTCTACTGAACTGAGTTTACTTTGCCTTTCAGGAATTGAGTCATTATTTAACAAGATAAACTGTGACAGGTCAGCAATAGATGACATGTTGGGCGCGGCCTCTGGTGTAACCGATGGCAACATGATTCAGTACCTGGGCATTATTGAGCAGAGAACCAATGAACTGCTCGCAATACAGAACTATATTGCCTCAAAGGTCAGTGTGATTCTAATCGGGATAATATAAAGTTCTTTTTTTCTTGCACTTTTGCTGAAAACAGAGTAGTGATGAAGCGTATATCACTATATGTAAATGTCGGTTTGACAGAATTATCCAGTTTTGGTTGTTTAGATTTGTAACAAATGGCTTCAATTCAATAACACTTCATCGGAAGCTTCGCCAACATATTAAGAAGATGTGAATGTTATCAGCATGTTCCTGTTCCGTTTGTTTAACTGAGTTATTGCCTTTTTTGGGCTATATTATGATATAGGACCAACCATTATATCTGGGCTATTTATCAGCAACCACAAGTTGTTGCAGTCAGCTTATCACTTTATGTTACATGGTTTATGCTACATGCTTTATGTTACATGGTTCAAGTTACTATGTGACATGGTTAAACTTTATGTTACTATTTTACAAGGTTTATGTTACTATTTTACAAGGTTTATGTTACTATTTTACAAGGTTTATGTTACTATTTTACATGGTTCATGTTACTATGTTACATGGTTTATGTTACCATGTTACATGGTTTATGTAACTATGTTACATGGTTTATGTTACTGTGTTACATGGTTTATGTTACTATGTTACATGGTTTGTGTTACTATGTTACATGGTTTATGTTACTATGTTACATGGATTATGTTACTATGTTACATAGTTTATGTTACTATGTTACATGGTTTATGTTACTATTTTACATGGTTCATGTTACTGTGTTAATGGTTTATGTTACTATTTTTCATGGATCATGTTACTATGTTACATGGTTTATGTTCCTATTTTTCATGGTTCATGTTACTATGTTACTATATTACATGGTTTATGTTACTATTTTACATGGTTCATGTTACTATGTTACATGGTTTATGTTACTATTTTTCATTGTTTATGTGACTATTTTACACTTTTTATGTAACTTTATTACATGGTTTTTGTTACTATGTTCAGGACCAGGACAGATATGAGAAGGGCCCCAGCTTGATAGGAGAAGGTCCAGCAGCCCCACAAGCCTCGTTCCCCATCATTCCACCTTCTGTAGGGTAAGTTCCACTCACTTCTACACATACTTATTTTATCAAACATGTGAACCTGTTAAGATTCTCAACATAAATTTGGAAATGTGGAAGATGTCAATGTCTGTAGAATGAAATTTTGTTACAACAGCATGGGAGATATTTCAGTTTTCAAAACACATAGGTTAAAGTTAATATGTGTAATAACGATTTAACACTATTTTAAGAAATCTTAAGGATATGTTTATTTTTATGTCAACATTATCATTTCCATTAATACAAAGTTGGTATTATCATCTTTGCTGTAATTTTTCGGGTACATAAAACATTCATTTATTTGTATTATAAACTATCAAGAAACATATTAGTACAAAAAGACTTTTTCACATTTGTCTAAATTGAACTGTTTTAATTTATATCTTATTGTTATTGCTAGATTGTTTTGTTTAAAAAAACTATTTGTTAATATTTCTAGTGAAATGGGTTCAAGGTAAACTATGTGCATGTTGTATACACACATACCACTTGAGTATTTGTTCAGTTACATTACCCTTTGTAAATGTCAGGTTTGTTTGTGTAATTTAAAAGGTGAATTTACCTGGTATTGTAACATGTCTACTGCCAGGGCACTAAAGAGTATATTGAATAAATCAGTTGTGGCAGTAGTATTTTTTTTTACTGAACATTTCAGCTTTTACGAAAGCATACACAATTATTTCCTACGGAAATATAAACCTATTCTATGCATGTGTTGTATCATTTTCACTGTACACACACAGGTAATTATTCCTTATTTACACAGATGTATACAGAAATTTTATATTTGTATCCTTGCTATAAATTTTATTTTAATTAAAAAAATCTATGCTCTCTTAATGCACTTTTATGGAAAACAGGTACAATTATATGTTTAGAAGTCGATGGCACCAACAAAAAGTGTGTTACCTCATTCTCAATGCCAAAAAGTTAAACATCCACTTATGACTATTTTTGTAAACTCCATCATTTTATATCAAATAAGTATGAAATCAGAACAACATACAGACAGACCATTAAATAAATAAATAAATAGGAAAACTGACAACAATTTAAAAGGCTGGCACATCTGAATGCACCAAGCATATCACTAAACAGGAGGGTTTTGTGATACTCTTTTACAACAGAAATGTTGAATTTAATATTACCCAAAAATATTGTTTTAGACAAGCATTACTTTTTAAGTTTTACTGGGAAAAGCTGGAAAAATAAATGATTTTGTTCAAAGTTGGTTCGATTCAGAGTTTATGTCAACAATGATGATCACATGTTCTATTACCTTTTTTTCTCTTTTCTCTTGTTTTTATTTACAAGTAAAAAACATAAAATGGAGACAATTGTAAAGGAATAATGTTTTTTCCAAGAAATAACTTGACATCATTTATTTTACATGGCATCTTTTATTTTACTTGGCATCATTTATTTTACTTGGCATGATTTATTTTACTTGGCATGATTTATTTTACTTGGCATCTTTTATTTGACTTGGCATCTTTTATTTGACTTGGCATCTTTTATTTGACTTGCAGAGGTGTGCTCTTAAAAGGTTCATTGCCTACCTGTATTAGCTAAAGAGATGTTGTTTTCTTATTGCAGCAAAAATGATATCTTTCACCATACCAACCTACATGTGTACATAGTCATTATCATTATCAAAGTTTGACTTGCTGTTAAACAATGTTATGAAGATGTTATATGTGTTGATGTACATTTTTAGGGATGAATATGACAGTGACGGTTCTGACGCGAGTGACGATGAGGCTCGACCTATGACACGCAATGAATTACAGAAGAAGGTTATGAAAACCGTAAAGAAACGTGAATCTGCTGCGCGTAAAGAAGGCTTCCGATATGATCTTACAGCTGTTAAATCCAAAGGCAAGAAAGATAAAAAGTAGTGATAAAAATTACACTGAAAGTGACAGGTGTCTTAAATTATGAAATGTGTCTTTGTAATTACTTTGGATATGATAAGAAATGACTTATATAAATTTGTCAGATAGTTACCGAAATACCATATTTAGCAAAGATTATATCGGTTAATCCTACTTCAAGTGAAGGAATGTTATATTACTGGGTATGTACAACTCCAACTTCAAGCACCAAATGTTAACAAGTTTTACCACTGTTTAGATCTCGTCATATTTGAGGCTACATATTGTTTACATTTTATTACCTTTGTTTACACCAACTGCTGAATGTTTATTGACAAAAACCATGTATTTAATATGATTGTTAATTGCCTATAATAAGACATGCAAATATGTTAAATTATGTTGACAAGCAAGTCAAGTTGTTAATGATTTTTTTACTGTGATAAATGAATAATTATAAGAAATAAAAGAAATAATTAAATGTTGTTTGTTAATGGAAAATGATGAAATGGACTTCAAACAAACAAGATTTTAGGATCAAATTTTCATATGTCACTTACTGGAAAATCCAGCCACCAGTTTCAAATTTTGAAAAAGAAACACTAATGGAGAGCTTTTATCAATTTCGGTGTTGATTAGTTGGACAGTTATTTATTGACCTGGTATTGACCCAAGATGTCTCAGTTTCCAATGTATGCTAGATATCCCAAGAAATACACAGATTAAAATAATTGGATAACAAAAGTAGCTTACAGTGCAGTAACAGGGATTTTGTATAAATCCAGCAGCATATTTTATTAACCTAATTTCTTATTTGACTAGAGAACCATCAAGACAATATCATTACCAAAATTGATAATTTATGAAAAAGGTGACCTACAGTGTTGAAACAAAGTATTTGTATCATTCTTTACTCCTGATTTACCAAATTTCCAACCCGAGTGTGTAGAAATCATAAATACAAACATCATGAAGTTTGGTGTGATGAGAGTTGACGCCTACGGTTACAATGTTCTGCTACAACTTGACCTAACTAGTTACATTTTACCCCAGGATGACCTAGTTTTTAGGTGTAGATATCATCAAGGTAACAATCTGAATTATTTTGTAGATCCTTCACAAATGTGGCCTCTATTGTGTTAAATATGATCGTTACCTAATTACTTTATAATTAACAGCAGAAGAGCAAGCTTCAGGTCCTGTTAAGACAATATAATGAACATTCTGCACAAGTTTGGTGACATTGATATAATAACAAGTGTAGCCTTTATTGTGGTGACATTTCTTTTCTTAGATGACCTGGTTTATAACTGCAGTTGACCCAGTTTTCACATTGGCCAGGATATAACTAATACTAATACTTCCATCAATTTTGAGTATTATTGGATGAAACTGTGACTTCTGTTATGTTAACAGTATTTTGCTTTGAATTTACACGGTAATCTAGTTTTTGATCCCCATGATGACCCCCTTTTCCAACTTGGGTACAACCAAGACAATCTGAAAACTGGTATTAAAATGATTATCCTTGGTCCTTAATGTAAAAAATCATTTTTAATTGAATGATAAAGTTTTAAAGACATTGGATCATCAATTATTCTAAGCAAGTTTTCTAATTATCTGATCATCAGATTTCAGGTCTTAGCTCGTTTAATAATTACAATAGCAGTATTTGTTCAATGTGACAATAAATGCAACATGTCCAGAATCATATGGTGCTATAAACAAAGTACTGCTGGTTTGATTCCCCTTTCAGAGCCTGTTTAAATCATGATAAATGTGGCCCTGATTGTGTCACCAAGGTTAAAGTTAACTTTGTAAAATGACTGTGTTTGCTCGGAGTTACATTTTTCAGCACAACAAATGCATGTATAGTAATCAATCAGGACAGAAGGTTATTACAACAACCTCATATTTTCATCTATATACTTCTTGATAATGACTGAGTAAGTGTCAAAGACATGTATAATCATCTCGTTTTTTACCACACCAAGTTGTCCAATGTGCAGCCTCTAAGCCGGGACTCTACCTTTAGTCCTCATCGGCAACAAATCATTTCCTTCCAAAACATGTTGATAATGTCAACAATAGTGGTAATATGGGCATCTCCTGTTGTTTGTGTCACTTTTAATAAAGTGTATATAACAAAAAAGCAATTTCTATTTCACTATTTTTATTTCCATATTTTCTATCTTTGGCAACTACTGTTGTACAGACATGCAGATAAATATAATATCAAATACATTACAGTACAGTGAAACATGCCAATAGCATGACATGGACCTGTCACATTTTACATGTCACATACAGGCAATATAACACTGTAGTTAAATAGCAACACTTAGGCTTAAATTATATCACAGACTTTAGAAAAGAAATCTTATAAAACTCATAACAATCTTCAAACATTTTAAAGTTTAAAACAGTTTTTAAAATTTGTAATCTTTCATTTTCTGTTATTTCCTATTAAATGAATACCCTCGTACTAATGACAGCATTTCCTGTTGATGTACTAGGATCAATGACCACTTCTGGGCCACACACTGACATCATTAAAGCAGCTCTGATTTATGTAACAGAACTTTCTTTATCCCAATAACAGTAACTCCTGTTTATGTAACAGAATCTAACAATAAACCCTAACCCCACCACTACAGTAACTTCTGTCAAAAAGTCAATAACCCCCGCAACCCCCATATAAGTTGCTTGTTAAAAATGTATTTCTTTTTTTCCAAATTAAAATGAATGGACGGACTTTATGACTTAGACACACTTCCAGACACACAGCTGTAGCATAAATTAGCTGCCTTAACTGAGAAGCAATTAATACAATTAAGGAACCATTTTAACACGTATGTTCCTTTACATAAGCAGTGTCCTCGCAAGTGTATTTTACAAACTGTAAGTGATATGAGCATTTTCAACTGAGCCTACTGGCATATGTTTTACTATTACAGATCACTAAATGTATTGTGAAAATGAATATCTTTAAATTTTATCTGAAACTTTGTCTAAAAGATGAAGTATATTCATAAGCATACATAATATACATGGTTCTTCTCCTTTTAACATCACTACTCAGAGACCTTTTTACATGCACCATCACATAAACAGATTACAGATTACTTAACCCTTTCCTGTATAGATACGCATTTTTACGCATGTGCGACCAGTGTAGGTCCAGATCAGCCGGCACATCCGTGCCGTCTGATCAGGATCTGCACTGGTCGCATTTTGGTCAGAAATAACCTAATGAATCTAAAAGCGAACAGTTTAGATCCTGATCAGATGGCATGGATGTGCCAGCTGATCTGGATCTAAACTGTTCGCCCTAGCAATTAAGGTATGTCTGTACCAGAAACGGTTAAAGACGAGTTATAAAAACTATATGGTATCATGGCATTGTTATCATTTATGTTGTTGTGTTTTTCTGCAACAAAACTTACCTACCTAATGCAGATAATTATTTAGTTTTACCCTTACAGGAAGTTGAAATTATATAAATTAAATCAAACATATCAAGCAAATTTCTATTCTCAAAATTCACCTTCACTAACCCCCACTGTTCTTTAAGAAGTTTTTGTAAGTTTATTATCAAACATCACACTGCTGTGCCCAAGGTAATAAAACTGAGCATGGAAACCAGTCTCGAATCTCAAGCATCTAATTGGCTGGATACTGGTTTAAAATCTCAGTTTTATAACCTTCAGCCCTGAGCAGAAATCTGCTAGATAGAATGTTTATAACAATGTCAGTGTCAGATCCTTTGATACATGGCTGAAACTCGGAAAGTTTCCTCATTTTTGTCATCTTCATCATTGATAAACACCAGTATCTCTGCTGTGCCTGCCTGCAGGACAGGCACAAACCTCAGTCCTATCGTGGCTGTGCCCCCACCCTCAATAGTGAGTGATGTCTCTTTAAACTGCAACAGATCTTCTCGATTAGAATGTAACAGGAAAGTTTTCTTATTCGGATACGGGTTTGTGTACGAAATCTTCTTGCTGCAACCTTTCCCACCTCCTACCGGGAGAACTAACTCGAAGGCACGTGAGATCATGGGAGCACGTGAGGTGACACAGATGAGCCACGTGCGCACCAGCTGATGGTATTCTGTATCGACCACGTTGAGATAGAAGAACTTGTTGCCCTCCAGCATCGGTCTGATAGCCACGTTGAGCTCGTGCACCGCCCCAGCTGCCAACATAAACTGTTCTGCTGGGTACAGTGTCATTTCTTCTGGATGTGAAGAGAAACATTTCACCAGTCTCGAAGCCTGAGTACCTCTGAAGAAAACCAGTAAAACAAATATTTCACAGAAATGACAATGTGACATGAGAACAATACTCAACTGTTGTAATAAGTTAACTTCCCTCTAGTGATGTTTGCCAACTACTAGAAGTGACAATTATGAACAGGCATTAATGTTTAAGAAACAAGGAAATAAATGAAAAAGGAACTATGACATGAAATAAATGAAAAAGAATGCACAACAGTTAATATTACCAACTCAGTAATGCTTAATATCACAATGCTTAACTAACATATTTCTTTTAGCCATTGAAATCAAAATAGAGAGAACATTTCTTTTTAAGCTTAAACAAAATTCAGAAAGTATACAAAATTACACAAATACATTTTATCTTGGAAAAGGGAAGTCAGTTTTAAAATTTGTTGATATATATCATCTCAGGTAACTGATATTTCTGAGCCTGATTCCTATTAAAGGCTCTTCTAGTAACTATGGTAATCTCTGTGAGGGTTACCTGAGCAGCAGAGAGAATCGGCTGGTTTGTCCCTCTATACATGACACATCAACTCTCTGTAAGGCATGCACATAGAACTGCCAGATCTGTATAGGCTTTGCCATGAACGGGTCCAGGTACACTGCCATGAAAAATCTCTTGATCTGAGGGGACGCCCCTAAAGGCACCTGAAAGTATCACAATCAGATTTGGACTCAAGTCAGATTAGGAATAGAAATTATACTTGCTGATTATGATTACATATAATTCATATGGCTTTGAGAGTAATATGCTGTTCCATTTATGTTTTTTGTCAGAAATACAAAATGTAATATAAATTTGAAATAATATGACAATTCATTATATAGATAAACTAACTTGTTATGTTGTGTTAGGCAGGGGAAGTCTTAGAGGGAGACTTGGGAAAATAGTCTCCTAAATGTCCTCAATTTCTCCCTCTACTCAGCCTAGGAGAAGTTTTTCTCCATATATTTTTGTAAATAAAGAAAGCTGAAAAATAAAGCTGAAAAACAATGTACCGGTAACTTTTTGCTAAATATGTAATAACTCGTCATTATGACAATGTAAGCACATTCCTGTTGGATCAGGACATTTCAAACAATATAAAGCTTATGCTTATCACTGCAAATCATGACATCTTACCTTCTGTTTGTATGATACCATACTCCTGACCTACACATTCACCTGAATGAAGAGTCTTCAAGACCCGACAGATCAGTAAATCAGAGAATATGTCAGGATCATCACATCTACTGTTTAACCTTTGTTAGTAGTCTCCTGAATCCAAAAGCCATTTGTCTTCAGTAGCCTCTACACAAAGGTCCACACACACATAATTTATAATAACAATTACTGTATTGTTTAGTTATCTGGTGTAAGCAGCCACTGCTTAAAACATGTATGTTAAACTGTTCCTCATGTCAGTATAAACTGCTCTGTAGCTGAGTACTTACTTTGATAAACACATCCTGGGGTTCTCCCGGTTGGACAGTTTTGGTATCACAGATGATATTAGGATCGCTACATCTGGCCAGAGTCTGTACAAAGCTTCCTCCTCCCACTGGTGCACCTGTCAACAGCAAATCTATCTTATTGTCAATTTATCATAATTCATAATAAGCCAGATTGTGATATTATTTCACTAAGATGTAATACAACCTAATACAAGCTATTTGGATCTCCATTTGCCTACTAGTACACAGTATGCTGCAAATCTTTATTACTGCTATCTATCTGCACAGAAATCAGGGTATGAAAACAACCTGTCCATCTACATTGTATAGTGTTACAATTTGTAACAACCACCAAGTTATTCAGATCAGCACTTGCCTTCTGGTGTACAGTATGCTGCAAATCTTTACTGCTATCTATCTGCACAGTAATCAGGGTATGAAAACAACCTGTCCATCTATAAAGTGTTACAATTTGTTACAACCACCAAGCTATTCAGATCAGCACTTGCCTTCTGGTATACAGTATGCTGCAAATCTTTACTGCTATCTATCTGCACAGTAATCAGGGTATGAAAACAACCTGTCCATTTATCAAGTGTTACAATTTGCTTGACTGCAATGTTAGGACTGCTGGTCCTGTGATCAAATAACTACTGGCTCCAAGATTATAAAACTGAGAATGGAAACCAGTCTCAAATCTTAAGGATCTGATTGGCTGAAATGGCGACTGGTCCCATTTCAGCCAATCAGATGCTTGAGATTTGAGACTGGTTTCGAATCTCAGTTTTATAACTTTGGGACCTGATTTACAGCACTATTTATATGTGTTGCTAGTTTCCTACCTTTTGATAAAGCATTGAATATTAAAAGGAACTTGTATGCAAAATTTAATAATAAATAAACAAGTCCAAAACAGGATATTATTAAATCAAAGTGTAATTTAGAGGTATGGTACTTTGCAAACTAAACAGGTATAAGATGGTGAACAAGTATAGTTTCAAAGCTGGTGTAAAAGTTTACCTTGCATAGAACTTTTAAACATCAATTCTAAATCCAAAAAGTGAAAAAGGGTTGTAATTCGATTAAAAACAAATTAGTGATATTGTACTTGGTATATTAAACCAGGGAAACTTTATGTTCATCTTGGTGGGCATAATTAAGAAATACTTGAAGGTGTCCTTTTTGATAATTGTGCAAATTAGGAAGATGAATATCTATTCCATTTGTGAACAGTACACATCTAGTAGTTTTAAGTTTTGGAAAAAGTGCATTTTCACTTGAATGTCTTGATGCTGATGCCAACTTATGCATCTGATATCTCTTTATTCTTTAACCCTTTCCTCCATAGATACACCTTAATTGTGAGGGCGAACAGTTTAGATCCAGATCAGCAGGCACATTTGTGCCTTCTGATCAGGATCTAAACTGTTCACTTTTTGATTTGTTAGGTTATCTCTGACAAAAATGTGACCAGTGCAGATCCTGATCTGGATTTACAATGGTCGCACATGCATAAAAAGGCGTATATATGGAAGAAAGGGTTAAACAAACGAGGTAATAAGACAGTTTACCAGGTAACGTTTCCAGTGGAGGCAACCTGATGGATTTCTTGAGGAAGGTTTGCTCAGGACTGTGGAACCTGAACGTTTGATCAATCACATGAGGCTGGGGTTCTATCCTCAATAACAAAATCGCTAACGGCTTCTCATCTTCACTTTTGAAGAAAATCTGAAGGAAACAACAGCAGTCTTATAGTGTATATGCAACAAAAACTGTATTGTCAGGGAATGGCTTACAGAGAGAGAGAATTGGGAGAAATAGTCTCCCAAATTTCCTAAATTTCTCCTTCTACTGAGCCAAAATGTCATTTATGTCTTTAGCGCGAAATTTGATCCCAGCGAAATTAAATGATACCACAGTACATGTAATTCAAATGGCTAAAAGGAATATGCTGTTCCATATTTGTTATTTGTTGTTTTTTTTTCAAAAATACAAAATGTAATATAAATTTGAAATAATGAGACAATTCATTATATAGACAAACTAACACAATGTTTCTCCCAAATGTCCTCAATTTATCCTTCTACTGAACCAAGGAAGGAGAGTTTGCCTGTAGTTTGTCACCTTAGTGCAAGGTGACAATATTTTTCTTATAGAATTCTGAAAACTTCCAAAATGTTTCCCTAAAATTAGAAAAAAACTTCTCCCTGTTCTCACAGCCTAAGCAGATCCCCAGTTTGTCTTCTAGCATCACTGTCATGCACAGTGAGGACTCCTGGATCTGTTAGAAATGCTCTAACAAGCTGAGAAAACCCTGACTTCAAATCAAGCATGCCAGGTTATCCTTTCAATACCTTTTAGGCAGGTATACATACTTTATTGGGCACAAGTTTGATTAAAACTTTTAAAGACCATGTGAAAAAGTGTTTTGGATACTGTTATGTGATTCCCTGACATAATGTCTGTCGTGCAGATAGCAGACAACTTTTCTTATCATGTATGAAGCAGCAGTAAATAATATAATGTCTTCAAAACTGCTCTCATACAGAATTACCTATGACCTAAAAAGAAAGTGTGTTTTCAGTCCAAATAGAAAAACTGAAAATATATATTATCTCCATGTAGACATTTTTTAATGGTGCTGTCAACTAATTTATCAATTCTTACCTTGACAGTTTTAGGTTTTAGAGCATCGTTAGGTTTGGAAGTCCTGGGAGTTTTTGTTTTTGCTGTCTGTCTGAATGGATCTACAGGACCCTGAAACCAAATATTCTAAACTTGTAACAGTATCTTTAGATTAACATGCAATTGTGCCCTCACTCGTTAAAATGTTTTGAATTTTATTTCTTATTTTTGATTAATGCCATTAATGCCAACATTTCGTCTTCAAAAGGTTTACATTTTGGGAGTTGCTTATTTCTGTTTTGCATTAAACAACAGTAAATTAAACTAGAATGTGTCCTCGGACACAGATGCCCCCACTGCTGCAACATTATTTTTAATAACAAAGGGTCATAACTCTGGTAAAAATGGTTGCAGGAAAAAATCCTTTCTTTACAATCATCTACACATCCTGCTTGATCATCTGTGCAAGTTTGAAAGAAATCCACCTTATAGTTTAGGAGGAGTTGATGCCACAAGATTTGGGGATGTATGTACAGACGAGTGCAACTCTATATGCCTCCCACTTTGTGGGGGCATAACAACATTTGCAAGTTAGATACAAAGTTAGTTGCTGAGATGTTTTACCTGTGGTGATGCCGACTGATCGGCGAGAAATGAGAGGAATTTGAACGGAATGTTGACGGTCTCCTTGGGTCTCAGGAAGACCTCCGGATGGTGAGATTTGGACTCTTTATTAAACATGCCCTCCTCTATCTGAGACTGGATCTGATACAGCTGTTTGAAGTAGCGCCACTCCCTCGCATCTGTCACACAACTGTAAGCAACCACAAGCAAGCATACATCAAATCAATAATTAACAACATATATTCTTTACTCCATACACATTTTAACAAGTGGGACCAGCGTAGATCCAGACCAGCTGACAGCAAACAGTGCAGATTCTGATCAGACAGCAAGAATGTGCCAGCTGATCTGGATCCACACCGGTCACACGTGTAAAGGGTTAACAGCAATTTGCCATTTATGCTCCAGTAATATAAAAACATGTCAGATATAACCATAATGTTAATAAATAAGTTATTTGATATTGGTGCTGTGATATGTACGACGGCAGTCGTATTGGCCCAAGAGTCAAAATCCAGCTTACTGCAACTGTTGACTCTCCCACTCGATTCTCACGGTGTGTTCTACATTGTAGGGGTTACGTAGTACAAACTCGAAGAATTCTGACGTTCCAAACGATGGATGTATAGTGTGCTCGGTAGTGATGGACTGACTTAACATGGCCTCTATACCCTCCTTCTTGGTCTGTAGCCGGTAGATCTCCATGGTCTTCATGTCTCGAGCTCTCTCTGTCTTCAGCTGCTTCACCGCCTGTAGGTATAATACACAGGGATTACTGACCCAAACCAATCAGTAGTATGCTTAAATAAAACCCTAATGCCATCACTATAACTTTACAAGTTGCTTCTCTGCCAAGATTTGTTTCATTTTCTGCAAAATTAAGCAAGTACAAAATAATGCACTGATCTCTTGGGAAATGTATGTTATCATTTTATGAATGGAACATATTTATTTTGGTTTTTAAAAGTAAGGCGTTGGAGAAATATTTCATTGTATGAAACTAAATAACTTGCCAACATGAATTAAAGACTCTGAACCCATATTTATGGCAAGCAATTACAGTACTTTGATTATTTGAATTGGAGTGAAAACAGGAACAAAGCGCACATATGCTCTCAGTAGCAAAGTATGTCATGATACAAATTAAAAATGACAGTACAATGATAAAAAGCAACTGAAATCAAAATCATATGGAAATAACTTTTAGTTGCCAGAACCTGTACATGATAAAACAAATCAAGGAAAGTAACCTACAATCTAAAATAATGTAAGTACAAAAAGGGAGATTACCCCAAAAAAGGTAGCCACAGTTATGTTACTTGACAGTCATCACCTGAGCACAGTTAAGTGTGTAAACTTTCATGCCACTGTTCTATGAAGAAACTGAGAAATATCAAATTTGCCAAAAACAGGTTAAATGGGACAAAAATGTGGACATATATATGGAAAGTTCAATGGCTAGAAGCCGGGGGAATAAAAAAAGATCAAAATGCATTAAAGGATAACTAATGTTGAATGGAATCTGACTGAGAGGACTGAAGCAGTTACCATCAGTGTGTGAGGTTTCTCGATGCCGCCCTCCTGGTTCCTTAGTGCCTGCATGCGTGCCAGTTTTCTCTGTCTCTCTGCGTCACCCTCTCTGTTGGACTCTGTTATCTGCTCCATTTCTTCACGTTTTGAGAACAACATCTGAGCAACTTCCCTGTTGTTCTCTGCTACATGGTGAGCCCGGGCCACCCGCTTCTTCACAAGAACACCTACACCACAATATGCCAAACAAAGTTTAAAAGCTTATAAGATTTCAAGAAGATTGTCAGCAAATTAAGATTAAAATCTTAAATTCAAATCACTGACAAGATTTTGATAAAAGTGTTTAATTGTTTAATTTCCATTAAAAATCATGATAAAGTTATTTCACAATTGATAAGTTTAATAAAATAGTATTTAAATGTTAATGTTAGGTTTACTGATTACTAATGTTCACTTCAGAAGACTATATTTGGTTAGAGAAAGTTAGGAGAAGCAACTAAACAAAAACTAAATGTGCTACAAAAAAACACACAACATCAACACATGCCCCTTCTTGTTAATGATTTATAACAAAGTTTGTCATGCTAATTTGCTCAGATTTACAATCTATTAAGTAGACTGTTGATGAGTATTAAGAATAAAATCATGACATAATTTTTGTTTCACTGATGAGGTAATTTGTTGTAATTTAAACACTCCTAGTAATGATGAATGGACAATAAACACTCCTGTTAATGATGAATGAACAACAAACATTATTAGTAATAATGAATGGACAATAAATACTCCTGGTAATAATGAATGGACAATAAACACTCCTAGTAATGATGAATGGACAATAAACACTCCTGGTAATTATGAATGAGCAAGAAACACTCCTGTTAATAACAAATGGACTATAAACATTCCTAGTAATGATGAATGGACAATAAACACCCCTGGTAATGATGAATGGACAATAAAAACTCCTAGTAATGGCAAATGGACAATAAACACTCCTAGTAATGACAAATGGACAATAAACACTCCTAGTAATGACAAATGGACAATAAACACTCCTAGTAATGATGAATGGACAATAAACACACTGGTAATGATGGACAATAAAAACTCCTAGTAATGACAATTGGACAATAAACACTCCTTGTAATGAAGAATGGACAATAAACATTCCTAGTAATGACGAATTGACAATAAACACTCCTGGTAATGATGAATGGACAACAAACACTCATGGTAATGACAAATGGACAATAAGCACTCCTGGTAATGACGAATGTACAATAAACACTCCTGGTAGTGATGAATGGACAATAAACACTCCTGGTAATTATGAATGGACAATAAACACTCCTGGTAATGATGAATGAGCAATAAACACTCCTGGTAATGATAAATGGACAATAAACATCCCTGGTTATGATGAATGAGCAATAAACACTCCTGATAATGACGAATGAGCAATAAACTCTCCTGGTAATGATGAATGGACAATAAACACTACTGGTAATGAAGAATGAGCAATAAACTCTCCTGGTAATGATGAATGGACAATAAACACTCCTGGCAATGATGAATGAGCAATAAACTCTCCTGGTAATGATGAATGGACAATAAACACTCCTGGTAATGATGAATGAGCAATAAACACTCCTGGTAATGTGAATGGACAATAACCACCTAAGAGTCTGTTAAGAATGAATGACCTGACCTAAATGTTAAGAATGCAACAATTCATTGGGATATGGGTTAGCAAACTCAACAGCACAGCACATTTTAGTAATCTGTATCCACTGGAAGTAACATTCACTGCAAAGCAAACAAAATGTTCTTCAAACATTGTCAGTTATTTTACCATATTCAGTGTTGCTTTGGCCAGCAATCAAACTTCCACCCCCATATGCTGAGTTACTGGCTGTCTGTGAAATTATCTGAAAGCTTTTACTGGGAAGACCTATATAGACTGAAAGAAAGAAAATGTCATACTGAAACAAACTGCGTATAAAAAGTGACCAAACATGTCACAAGTGACGCACATTTAATACAAAACAAAACAGTAAGAAAACAGTTCTATCAAACTGATGACTATAAACTTTATGTATGCATTTTGAGACGATACATAGCTCTTACAACTAGATCAAGCAACAATAATTTTTTTAGTTTCAATCAAATTTCAGGCATTGCTGTAAAACTGGTCTCCTATATTATTCTATAGGAAATGTAAGTGTTTTCAGTCTAAATTCCTAATCCTTTGTTTGATAGAACTGTCCTGTAACAATGCAGTTTTACAATGATACAATACACTGTACAACACACGATACAATACATCTATGTCTAAATTTATTGTCTACTGTTACTTTTGTTACTACCATGATCTAAAAGATGGAACTATAAGTTGACTTTATCTAGCAAGTTTTCTACACTAACAACAAGAATTTAAACCTTCAGGTTTGGAGGCCTATCACCCAGAAGTTAATTCACACTTTAGTAAATTGGAAGCTTGTTACAAGAGTAAATCTCAGTTAGTAAAGTTGGTGATTTCACTTAAAAAGCTGGGATTTTGCAAATAACTGTGTGCCAGACATATTGGGAGTTGAATGCTTAACTTATATGGCTACCAAGTGTTTGCCATTTAGCTATTTCAAGGCCATACATGGTTTAAATACATGTGGGCGATTTTCAGGACAAAGATTTTCATGAGAATGAGAAGATATTTATGAGAATGAGAGATACTGGTATTAAAATGTCAGAGATTTCAGTTTTCATATAAAAAACAAGAGTGCCTAGGTGCCACAAAATATGCCCTTCATAGAATTTGCCAGTTATTTTTTTACCAATAAAGGGCCATAATTCAGAAGTGGCTAAAGCGATTGGCTGGTTATCAAACACGACCAAGATATTATGCCCATAAACATTTTCTCCAAGTTTCATGAAGATCGGTCAACATTTTTTTGAGTTATTGAGCGGACGTCTGTGTGGACACCGCTCGGACGCCATGGGTGTTCCCATATGACCCATCTTTGACGGGCATATAAAAAAGGCAACTGATCAAGAAATGGGGCAGATTGATTAGATGGCATGAAAATCTTTAATATTGACTGCATTAATGAGGAAGACTCCCCAAGTACAGGAGGTGCTTATTTCAGGCTATGACAGAAAGGTTATGTTTTATCATTTAGGGGTCACAGCTCATACCAAAATATCAACTATCCCCAAACACACAAAATATTCAACTAACTTAATCAGGTATGACATTTTAAAATATGTAAATGATGTTAATTTCCACTATCGATATGATGTAGGTGAGGTTGTTTTGACAGGACAGGTAAATAGGTGTAACAGTTCTACTAGATATACCATTAGGATCCATTGTAAAACTTGGTAAAGTTGTCCCACCTAACCCTGTAATAAAGCAGAGTCTTGCATTACTGACAAATATATCTTTGTTCCTGTTAATTATATAATATTAATGGTGGTAAATTTGTCAGTGTTGCCTAGTTTTCCAGGTTATTTAGTCCAACAATTTCCAACAATTGTCTCCATGATCAGAGTTCACCTGCCCCACCCTCTGCCCCCAGATTTAATAGTGATTGGCATCATTTAATTTACTGATTATATAATATCAATGACCTCTGCAATCACATGACAATTGTTAACAATATGGTTAACAAATATAGTTTGCACATAGTACAAACAAAAACGTGAGAACTGTGAAGTTCAGTATCAATTAAACTGTTGAACAATTCTCAAAATACATGTATCAAAACAGGGATGTAACTAACTTGCAAAGATCCTGTTAATGCTTGGAATAAGAATGTTTATGAAATTTAAATACTCGAAACTCTTACCTGCAGTTGATGCTTTAGGATCTACTGGATGTCCTATATTGGCCAGCCTCAGGTGTAGTTTACCCTTCACCACAGAATGCACATTAGCAGGTCGAATACCACCACCCCCAGAATCTCCATGAGCTAGATTTTGATCTTCCTGGTACTCAGTTGAGATGACCTCAAGCTCAAACGTCGTCTGAACAGCTTCCATACCAGTCCTGCACAGATACTGAAAATAAACAAAACATGTCATATTTTATCACATTGGCTTAAATTATGGCAATAAATGATTGGCTTTAAAATGCATGTTTAGCAGTAGCAAATTCTTGGGGGAGCTGGTTCTGGGGGTGTAAGGGGCTTGTGCTGAATGGGGAAGGGGGGTTAAGGAGCCTGGTATTGGGTTGTAGGGGAGCTGGTTTAGGGGGTGAAAGGGAACAGGTGTACATCTTGTTTACATGTTTCTCTTATTTCAAGTTTATGATGTTTTACAGAAAATCTGTTAGGTATTTGAGTGCATCAAACATACTATACAACTACTTGTGTCTACTTGTTTACCTTTAGATCGACAGATGTGCTTCCTAGTGGTAACAAAGAATCACCATCCCACACATCTATATACATGGTCTGGTGAGAAAGGTGCTGCAAGAACAGCTGGGTTTCTCCTGGCTTCATAAATGCTGGGTCCATGAAATACCGAATCTGCAACAATCACATACATCATTATCACCATTTACTACATTACCATGAATAACTACTGAATTCAGTCTGGCAGCTATACATGTAATATAACAAAATAATAATATAGACAAGTTTTAAGGCCAATCTCACATTTTTCAGTGACATACAGCAGGGACCCCCGTTTACAGTCTCTTTAACAAAACTTTTAGGAAATATTGTTGAAGTGTTTTTGGTTTATCAGGATTATACGCAGGACCCCTTCATTGACAGTCTGCTGATCACCGGACCCTCCTTCCTCACTTTTCCACACATATATGAGGATCTGAGATCCTGAACTTCTCATAATATTTACTTCTTTTATCTAAAACACCAAGAATTACATGCAGAGTAATATACCTCTAGCCCAGGGGGACCTTTTAACAGAGTGCCATCTTTGTCCAGTTTCTGTAATATGTACGGCATAGCATGGACATCTGTTGTTAGATCATTATGAGGCTTGGACAGTAATAACCTGTAGAAAACACATGAAGACAATGTGTCAATACATACATTATATCAAGACATGACATAATTCAAACCATATACATGTATGTTCTTAATGTACCTTGTACTGTTTCATTGCAACAACTAATTTCAACTGTTTTACAAACATTATTGTGTATCATTTACTGCATATCATTTATCAGATATCATGAATTGGATATCATTTATTGCTTAAAGAAGTATCTAAAAGTAGCCCCAATTGCTTCAATATTGATATTTATGAATCTTGGGTCATAGGTCCCACTTCTGTGGATAGAAGATCGATTCTACTAGAGAGCCAGAGGATCCCCTACCATGAGGCATGCCACAGTTTTCAGTACTCCGCAAACAATAAAACAGAGACCGCTTTACAAACTTTTCTCGGTTATCAGATTTTCAGACAGTTTGGAAGAGATAACTTGACTGCACCTTTTCCACACCCAGTCAAACCCTAGAGGTGGGGCATGACATTTGACATCAAAGAATAATTAATATATGGGCAGTGAATGTGTACACACTGCATGGTTTTAACTTTTTAATTACACTATGTGCCTACTTGTCAGTCATGACTTGTTCATTAAGATAGAACCTACCTTTCTGTTGTGACTTGTTGATTGCGATAGAACTGGAATGAGAAGAACACTGTGCCACCAGTGGTCTCAGGTCCAGAGGCTGCGTCTGCTGCAATCATCCTACAATGTAACATAACCCTCAAATCACTGCCAATCTAATTATTATAGATGTTCATAAGTTAAGTTGGATAGTATCTGACAAACTTAATGTTAAGATACTTGTGTTGGGATACAAACAGATTAATTTTAACCAATCATATTGCTGAGATCAAAGACTGGTCTCCAATCAAAGTTTTATAACCTTGAGGCCTGACTTGTTTTCAGAAAAAAAGACCTCAAGGCCTGACAGCTATTTAATGTTATCACATTTTAATAGTAAACATAATGAGAGGGAAGCTGGTGTAGAAGAACTCTTACTTTGAGAAGGCCAGGAACTGGAAGACTATCTCATTACACTGTAGCGGGTCGTTCATCTCTCTCTGTAGGTCTACAGTGACAACATGAGTATTTGGATCTATCACTTCCGGTGGCTCACCGTTCCGATCCAGCACCGGAGGAAATCCCACCGAGTACAGTTTGGCATAAGCAGCTCTGGACAGACCTGAACCCCTGACATACCAATCAACAATACTTAAGTCATATGGTATACTAGTAATAACCAGACTTTTTTAGCAGGCAGCAATTGTTTATGAAGTTCCCATTTACAAATAAATGTTTCTAATCATAAACTGTCCAATAGAAAACATTATCGGTAATTTTAACAAAATACTTTTAACTTCGCCCATTATAAAATCACCAGTGGCTATTTGTTGTTTCATAAATATTACAGTGCCAAGAAAGTGTACATTTCTTCTTTCTATTACTTTCTTTCTTTTTATTTTCAAATATTTTGTTAAGAACTAAGAATATTTAGGAGTGTAAAATTTAAGAATTTACCTGATAATTTATTACCAGATTCATAAGATAATAAAAATTATGGTTTTAAGATAGCACTATGCACACTTTAACCCTTTCCTCCATAAAAATTATACGCTTTTTATGCATGTGCGACCAGTGTAGATCTAGATCAGCCAGCACATCTGTGCTGTCTGATCAGGATCAGCACTGGTCGCATTTTGGTCAGAAATAACCTAACGAATCAAAAAGCAAATAGTGCAGATCCTGATCAGACGGATGTGCTGGCTGATCTGGATCTACACTGTTCGCCCATGCAATGAAGGTGTGTATATGGAGGAAAGGGTTAAACAACCAAAAACATTTTCATTTTATAAAAAACATAAAACAAATCAATTCTATACTTAAATATAGACAAACCATTAGTTTATGAATGTTTTTATTTTTACTTGTTTACAAAGTGAACTAGTCAACAAAGACCGCTGCATCACTGTTGTATAAAACAGTATACCACATAAGTGTTTTTTTCTGGGGTAACTTCATTTCTGCTATTGCTACATAAAGACATACTTCAGACTTTTACTTTTTTACCAAGACCGCAGGAGTTTAGTTATATTTATGACCAAACTTGATGCCACAGAAATAATGTACGCAGAAATAAATCACATATGAATTTTAGTACTAGATGGGTGTTCAGTTGAACACTTGTGTCGCCCTCTGGTACTTTGTCAGAAAAAAGATCCAAGTAAAAAGAAGTGGCTTAACTCCATCAAATGTGACCTTGACTCAATAAACTTGACATTATTAAAACTGTGTTGTCATAAGCAACATAATTTGAAAGTTAAATAAAGAAATTATTAAGTAATGGCAATGTTGTAGCCAAAATAAAGTTTTCATGTCAAAATCCAAATACACAAAAAGGGGCATAACTCCATCAAATGTGACCTTGCCCTAAGAATTTGGCATAATCCTGACTGTGTTGTCATAAGCAATATAATTTGAAAGTTTCTAAAGAAATATTAAACAAGAGGGTCCATAGGACCCTGGGTCGCTCACCTGTCAACAACTGCTCAATCGTTGCAAGAGTTGTGTGCAAGTTTGGTAAAATCAAGTCAAAAATTTAAAAGAAATTAAGCTGCTATTGTGGAGAAAATGTAACAAGATGATGCTCTATACCAAATATCTAAGCTCTAGGCCTTACGGTTTCAGAGAAGAAGATTTTTAAAGATTTACTATATAACACTATGTAATAAAACTAGTGACCCCCGGGGCGGAGCCATTTTCGACCCCAGAATAATTTGAACAACTTTTGTAGAGGACCACTACATGATGACACATACCAAATACCAAGGTTCTAGGCCTTGTGGTTTTAGAGAAGAAGATTTTTTTAGGTTTTCCCATATAAGTCTATGTAAAACAAGTGACCCCTGGGGCGAGGCCATTTTTGACCCCAGGGGGATAGTTTGAACAATTTTGGTAGAGGACCACTAGATGAAGCTGTATATCAAATATTAAGGCTCTAGGCCTTGTGGTTTTAAAGAAGATTTTCATGTTTTTCCTATATAACTATATGTAAACCAAGAAGACCCTTGGGCGTGGCCGATTTTGGCCCAGGGGACATAATTTGAACAAATTTAGTAGACATCCATTAGACAATGCTACTTACCAAATATCTAAGCTGTACGCATTGTGGTTTGTGAGAAGAAGATTTTTAAAGATTTCCTATATGTCTATGTAAAATGAAGTGACCCCTGGGGCGGGGCCAATTTTGACCAGAGAAATAATTTGAACAGTCTTTGTTCTACTAGAGGGTGCTAAATGCCAAATATCTAAGCTCTAGGCCTTGTGGTTTCAGAGAAGAAGATTTTTAAAGTTTTTCCTTTAGGTTGCCATGGCAACCAGAGTTCTGCATGGAATTGATTTCTTTGAACAAATTTGGAAGAGCTTCATGCAAGGAACATCCGTGGCAAGTTTCATCAACTTTGGCCCAGGGGTTTAAGAGGAGATGTCGTTTAAAGTAAAAGTTTACGGACAGATGGACGACGGACAGACGCCGGACAATTGCGATCACAAAAGCTCACCTTGTCACTACGTGACAGGTGAGCTAAAATGGCTAAGTTATAGCCAATGTTAAGTTTTTGTAACTGATGGACAGACAGCCAGAAAAACAGACAATGCAATCCCTATGTATTGCCTTTTCTTCGAAAGGACGACACAAAGACCACAGAATTTGAAGACCGTAGAAATAACCACATATATGGTAACTCCCTCAGTTTGAGTGGTGCTTACACTGTTCATGCAATTGATACCATGGCTGGTCTGTACTCACAGTTTCAAGTCTAGATTGCTGCAAAACTCACCTACACCATATAGAATTATAAAGTATAAGAACTAGTGAACCAAGGCTTCCAAATGTACTGTGGAATGTCCAGTGTTTTTTTCACTTTTGGGGGGAAGGGGGTCGCAGCCCTTTGGAGGGGGAAAATTGCAACACGAACAAAGGATAGGGGGAATATTTGGAAGACACTTGCAGCTGTCAAACACAACAAAACAAAGTATCACTGATCTTTTGCTGTAGTACAAACAAATAAATCTTGCCTCATACTTCCCAGAGTTGAATTTTCTTGCATCAGAAAAAAATTAAGATTTACCCTCTTCACTATCATTTTCACTATCATGATTTTAAACATTAGCAGAACAAATTGAACCGTCCGTAACAGACTCCAGCAAAGGGGGAATTTTTTATTGGATCTGGGGGAAAAATATATACTATTTTGAGGGGGGAATGGGGCTCAATTTCTCAAAATATTTGGCATAAAAAAAACACTGATGTCACATACACAATGACTTACCTCTTTGCCTGTGGGCCGGCAGTCAAGATGGGATGATATGTCGGTGTATACCTCAGCTCCTGCATGTCTGGCAAAGGTCCCTACAAGTCACAAATATCAGATTTCAACTGGTCTGTTAACATTCTACACTCTACCTCTCTAAAATATGCCATTATAAGTTTCTCTAACAAGCCAGGTAATGATAGGAAGATCTGTCCCTGTCTGGGAGAGGTAATGAGACTATGCCGAGTTACCCATAACAGCAGTGTCCATAGCCCAGTTTTTCCAATCAAGCATTGTATTTATGTTATAGATACTTCCTGCATACCATATAATCATTATACTTTTGTTTGTATATAGTGTTCTTGTATTTTGAAAAACTCATTTTTATAGTAGTTGAGCATTTTACAGAAATTTATTTCCCATATATACTTAAACTAGAAACGCAACTTCTTTAAACACAACATTTGTTTCTTGATTAAAGAAGTTGCGTTTTTAATTTCTTTTACTATATAATATGTATTTGAAGAAATTAGAAACGCAACTTCTTTAAACACGAAATGTATTTCTTGTTTAAAGAAGTTGCGTTTCTAATTTCTTTTAGAATATATAAGCGTGAATACAACACAGTGTGTGACCTGTCTTACATGGGGGGAATGTTTATTAGTCATTAAATTAAGAATTACACTGTTGATAATTCTGAGAAACTGTTTAGACCTGACTGGGATTTGACCATTGGGTCACACTGGTAAATGCTGTGCCAAGTTGGTGTGTTATTTGGTTTTCAAATTCAAACATCCTTAAATAAACTAATGCTATCCTATTATGCTATAGCAACATGTTGTGAACATGACAGTATCTTACCTGCATTCCATACAAGGGGATAGGGCCTTGATGCATGGGGATGTACATCTGTGGGGGCATACTTTGTGCATACACCTGGGGGTACTGTAGGGGCAGCTGCTGTGCCTGTAGCACACCGCCAGCTTGAGGCACCTGAAGGGAAGTGGGTCCTGGTAGACCCCTGAAAATTAAGAAATAATGCATACAACAGCAAGTTAATTGAAAGGAACAACATTTAAGGTATATTGGTAAACTTAAATCTAAATCAGACCAACAGTTTGGTTTAACAGAATTGTTTTGAGAAGTGAAAATAATTAAATGATATCTAATTTTTGATAATATACAATGGGGTGGGGGAGCATTGGGCACAATAGCTTAACAAACTAGACATCAAGATTGCACGTCTAAATTTGATTCCTTATTTTGGCTTTTTCTACAAACAGTGATAAGTGTCTGACATTAACTTGGAATAGGAATAAAGGCCTCAGATCTGCCTCGACTTTATGTTTGGGAGTTACAAGCTACCTGCTGAGTATTTCTCCTGAAATAAGCTGCTCTATCAGTATAAGATGGGGAAGAAAACTTGATAACTCCTAGGTAAAACAAGAAATAAGATACAAGCTTTTATTATGCTTAGCCGAGAGTAACAATTGTGAAGTTTACCTGGTTATCTGTCTGCCTGAAGGTGGCTTTCTCTGTGCAGTTGGAGATTCAAGTATCATGCCTGCTTCACTGCCCTCCCCACTGATTGATGGGGCTGAGCCCATCTGCATCCCGGGTGCCAGTGCAAATGGATGGGTGGGGTGTGTTCCAGAGGATGTGCTTTCCTATAAATACCAAATACATAAATGTTTATATACTGAAAACAGCTAATTGGTCTTTCAACCTGAACACTTTTTATTTGTGGTCAGTATCAATAAAATGGCTGTACTGGGATCCTTCATATTACCGGACAAAAATTGATAATTTTTCTTTCTAACATTTGTATTTGGCATCATAATCATGGAAAACTAGCACGGAGTAATCGTTGGTTCTTCTTTTACATAAGCGTGATTATTTGATATGGAAAGTACTGTTTTATTTTATGAAAAGAGGCTCCAAAGGAAGGCAGTATGGCAGCAGATAAAATTGTAACGGAAGCTCAATTTACCGGACAAAGAGTTTCAATACATATTTTTTGAAGTTTTCATTTTAAAATTTGATTATTTTCCATAAACATTCACTAAGCGGCCTTTCCCCATAAAGCATCATCATTTACATCTGGAAAACCCCTCACTGATTCTATAAATAACTAGAATTACGCAAGCTACAGTGAGGTCCTAAATGGGTGAAATATTAGGTAGTAATATATAATAAGATAAAACGTAAAATGATTAAGTCATTAACTTATGATAGTCTGTCTGTCTGCAGCTCATTATTAACTATATACTTGCACATAAAACATTCTATGTACTCGTTTTGTAATTTGATGAGACAGCTACAAACACCCTTTGGGTGCCTCAAGATTGGCACATGCGCAGTTATGATAAATCCCCCGTGTGACGTAATCATGAACTCTCATTGTAAACAAAGCGGCATGTAGTAAAAATATCATTATTATACATGAAAATTAAACGACTGCGATGTTGTTGTTATTTACATGGAAGCATAAGATGACTAAATGATTTTTACGCAATTTTTCCCGAATTCGATCAAAATTGAGTGTGTATTCAACTGATATAAATTTTGTCCAGTAAATTGATTGTCCGGTAAATACATAGGATCCAAGTATTGTTTTTCAAAATTTTGACAAAAAATATCTTTCGTCATATTAAATAAGTTATTTTTATAACACAATTTCAATCAACTCTGATGAGTTTGTTTTATGATCTTTAAAGCATTTATTCATTAGAACTCTTAACTTGTTGTTATACAAAGAATTGAACTTAACACTGGATCAGGGCTTAGTTTTGCTTCTTTTGTAGGGGCGGAATAAAGACACCATCCCTTCTCGGAATTCTTAAAAAATCATGCCTTTCCCCTTAAATTTTAATTGAAATTACTCAATATTTTCATTTGCCTTTGTAGAAAATATCAAGATAATTATCCCCAAGTTAATGGGGCTGATAATCTCTGTATTTTAAATATAAAGGCAAATATTTGTTACCTTAAAGCCAGCTCCCCACTGGAAGGCCATCAGTCCTCCAGCAGTATCTGATGAGATCTTATCCTGCATGGCTGTGTCAGGAACTTTGTAGACAAACTCTCCATCAGGTGATGGGAAAGGGCCACCCATCAGTCCCACAGTGACGTGTGGGGAGTGTGGCTGGAGGAAGGGGTTCCAAGCAGACCAGCGGAGGGTCACTGAGCGCGTGTTAGCTCGCTGTAAACTCTTTGTCAACTGAAACATGCAAACAAGCAATATGTTAAATAATTTCAGTAACTGAATGTTTTTTACTGGCATTTCAGCATGAAGGACATTAATTCAAAGCTAAAATTTTGGTAAAACTTAAATTCATTAATTAACAGTTTATAGACACTTGGAGAAAAGTTCAGCCAATATATACGCCTGAAATTGCTAAAAGTCTGGCTAAAAGAGTTCATGGGTAGGGTTGTTTTTTTTCATGCTTGACAATGCATTCTTGTCTTGTACACTTACTTTTCTATCCTCGGCTGACAGCTGTTCCCCTACCACATACTCGAGTATAAACACCACAGCAAGCATTGGATCTTCAAGTAAACCATTGAGCTGAACTTTCTGGTTCAATACCAAGAAATTACCCATGTCCAGTCTGAAAGTAACACATTAAAAACAAGAAATTACTAGTCTAGTAAATTATACTTAAAATAAGAAATTACCTAAAACTTAGACCTAAACTATTAAAAAACAAGTAATTATTACTGTTTAAAGTGAAAAATCAAGAACATGAAAGAAAAGTAAGTATACACATATCACAGTGGAATGGAACAGCTCCAGAAATTATACCTGTGATTTAATTTACATCTGAAATTAGTACAAAGGACAAGAAATAGCGGCACAGAAAGTATTTATTTTTGTAGTTGAAAACAAATGTTGCACAAGTTTTGTAAATAACAAAACTAGTTAATTCATGGTTAAGAATTAGTGAAGCAAAATCTATTAGAACATGTGACGGTGGATGATGAGTGATAAGAATGCCGCATACTTTAAATAATGTGAATACTTGCTCGTAAAAAATCTGAAAATAGTTAAATTGACTTAAATGATCTACTTGACAACTTCTATTAACATCTGTTCATTGACCATTTTGATTAGCAATACTGGTTTATTAATCAAAGGTGCCAACATCGGTAAACTTCAAACAGTGCTCTAAATTTGATCTCCTCCAGTGTACATGTCATACAAATTTAAATTTGTCTACAGTCTGAAAATCAGTAATATGTTTAGGACATCGGCCAAGTCAATTTTTGGAGTGATAGTGTATTTGGGCTGGGTCGGGAGAAAGGGGATCAAAAATAACAGGTAAATAGTCAATTTTGATGTCTGACTGTCAGATTGGGTTTCCGAATATTTTAGAAACCCTGAATACCAATGTTTTTTTAACACTCACCCATTTTCCTCAAGCCCCACCATTTTCTGTGATGATTTAAATCTCTGGCTCCTGCGGAATGAAGGACTGGCACCCGGCTTCAAGGATTTCACAGAGATATTGTTAGCATCGAGAAGGAAAGTCTGTGGCTTCTCTAGAAATGTCCAGCCATTGTGAACACCAACCTGTAACATACCAAATGTAACATTCACATAGCTGCAATCAATTACAGTGACTGATTATTCTCTTCTTATTCATCAATATTCAGACATTAAAACAGCACATTAACCCTTTGCTCTATTCATTATGTTTATATAGACACAATGGATGTGCTGGCTGATCTGGATTATCACTAGTCGATAATGGAATACAAGCAGTATCTGTGGAACAAAGGGTCAATAGTAAACAGGTCATTTTCAGAAGACATTAATTTACATTTCAACCATTTAGTTTAATCTCTTATTTTTTCCATAGAACAAAAAATAATTACTAAAATGACAGTGCTGGTAACAAATATTAACTCTTTTCCAAATGTTTATCAGAATTTATTGTAGCATGTAATACTAAGCAAGCATGAAGTGAATGATGCAGGAAAATAAATTCTCTTATAGTGGCTACTTCTTGATCAACTGAGAAAGTGGATTCTGAAACACTTAAATACTCTTATAATGTTTGTCAAGCACACAGAAAAGGTGGTCTTCATTGCAGACTGGTTTCAAATATCTGTTTTAAAATCCAGCACAGATCTCAGAAAAGACTAACCTCTTACAAAAATTAATTTGTTTACCATGCCAATCACATACCTCAAAATACATATTATACTGATATTAATATTAATCTATGAAAAATGTTCTCTTTAAAAAATATGTTTGTGTCCCTGTGGTCTTGATTGAGAAGATACAAGGTTTTACTTACCAATAGCCTCCTCTCCATGATGGCGACGGAGGTACCGTACGAGGCTTTGCCGGCCATGCTCTGTCGGTCTTCCTGCAGCTGCTCACACAGCTCCTCCTCAAACTTCTCGATGCTCGGGTTGAGCTGTATCGTCACTTGTTCCACACAACACGACACAGACTTGAGTGTCTTTGGTTTCTTTAGTTTGTCTTTTGCTTAATTAAGGAATAAAATTATCAAAAAAAAGTCATAATTTCTGTTTACCATATTTTAAAACTGTGGAAGTAATGCAAAGTTCAGCTGTAAAAAAATGTAGCATAATGGACAGAAGAATAAAGCAGTCAGCTGACACTGTACAATTACACACACCATATTGTTCCTAAATTAAATAACAATAATTATCCATTCTGATGTGACTTGTTTCATTTGTGCATTTAACTAGACTGTGTCCACAGGACACTGATGCCCCCACTGCTACAACGACATTGTAACAAAAGGCCATAACTCTGATTTCTTTACGATCACCTTCACATCCTGCTTGATCATCTGTGCAAGTTTGAAAGAAATCCGCTCGATAATTAATGAGGCATTAAAGCCACAAGATTTGCGGTCATACGGACAGGCAAACAGACAGACTTACAGACGAGTGAAACTCTATATGCCTCCCAATTTTTTGGGACATACTTGTATTTGTGGGAGCATAAAAAAGTTTTATTTTTCTTACGAACTTAAAATTTTACTTGAATTACACATATGTAATTAAAAATTAAGTTGAAACAAATCATCCCTTCATTGTTGCCTTGTAATGCATTCTCTATATATAACTCTACATATAACTGTACTAGATGTCTACCTGCAGAATCACTGTCCAGCAATCCAGGGATGATGTCATTGTTACCCACTATCGTGTTCTCTGGTAACAGATGGGTCACCTGGTACAAGGCTTTGTGGGTAGCTAGCGTAAATCCCAACTGACAGTCAGGAATAAAGCGCAACAAATCACAACCTGTAATACAAGAAACCAAAACCAAGTTTTCCTATATATCTAAGATAAAGAGAGGAAGTTCTTCACAGATTTGAAGATACTCCTTATCAAAAGCAAGACTGCCATATTTTCTTCAAAGTCTTATGACATATATTAATGACTTCAGCAAGAACCAGTCAGCATAACTGTGAACAACAAGCATATACTGATAGATACATTCACAAGTCATAGGTGTCATTGACCCTAAGTTCTGTGTTGATATATCAAGCCCAAAATACGGATTAAAAATCAATAATATATATGAATGTTATAATAAACTAGAATGTTGTGTTCCGCGGAACACATGTGTCGCCTGCATGGAAAAAGTTGAAATGTGGGCCTATGTTTAATCATATATAATAAAAATATTTTATTTAAGTTGATTTCAATACTACACCACAGAACACATGTGTCATCTAAATTGCATTTAAAAGGGGAATAACTAAAATAATGGTGAAACCTGAGTTATCATCTTGGTTTGTAAATGCAGATGAGTTATTCAATGTATTAAGTGAATTAATTGAACAAGTACTTTCCATTTTACAGGCAACACTAAGTTTCATGTTTAAGTTGCATTTGAAAGAGACATAACTCATAAAATATTGAAACTGGAGTTATCATTCTTGTCATCACAGATGGCATTGTTCATGCTGATAATATATTCCAAGTATGTAGTGAATAGGACAAGTACTTTCAAAGATATAGGCAACATTAAGTTTCAGGTTAAAGTTGCATTTGAAAGGGGCATAACTCTAAAATTTTGAAACTGGAGTTATCATTCTTATCGTCACAGATGGCATTGTTCATGCTGATGATATATTCCAAGTATGAAGTGAATAGGACAAGTACTTTCAAAGTTATAGGCAACATTAAGTTTCAGGTTAAAGTTGCATTTGAAAGGGGCATAACTAAAAAAATAGTGAAAATGGAGTTATCATTCTTGTCGTCACAGATGGCATTGTTCATGCTGATGATATGTACAAAGTATGAAGTGAATAGGTTAAGTACTTTCAAAGTTATAGGCAACATTAAGTTTCAGGTTAAAGTTGCATTTGAAAGGGGCATAACTTGAAAAATATTGAAACTGGAGTTATCATTCTTGTCATCACAGATGGCATTGTTCATGCTGATGATATATTCCAAGTATGAAGTGAAAAGGTCAAGTACTTTCAAAGTTATAGGCAACATTAAGTTTCAGGTTAAAGTTGCATTTGAAAGGGGCATAACTCGAAAAATATTGAAACTGGAGTTATCATTCTTGTCATCACAGATGGCATTGTTCGTGCTGATGATATATTCCAAGTACGAAGTGAAAAGGTCAAGTACTTTCAAAGTTATAGGCAACATTAAGTTTCAGGTTAAAGTTGCATTTGAAAGGGGCATAACTAAAAAAATATTGAAAATGGAGTTATCATTCTTGTCGTCACAGAGGGCATTGTTCGTGCTGATGATATATTCCAAATATGAAGTGAATAGGACAAGTACTTTAAAAGTTATAGGCAACATTAAGTTTCAGGTTAAAGTTGGGGGACTACCGGACGACTGCACCGACGACGACGATGATCCTGCCGCCACCGGACAATAGGATCCCTATGTGTCTACCTGCTATCACAGGCCACACAAAAATGACCAGAAGTGTCAATAAAAGTTTCTGCTTTCTAGTAAACAGCTTACAGCCTGTCCTGATTCTTGCTTATACGAGGGTTGTTAAATATATAATGAGACTGTCCTCATATATTTTTATTCTGACATGAAATACATCAAAATTTGGTATCATTATTAAATATAACTTATCCTTGATTAGAATACCGGCTTTGGTAGAAAAAATATAATGCGACATAGAAATTATGATCATTCCAAAAACCATAGTAACGCGTTATCGCCCCCGTCCATTCTGCATTATAAAGACATACATTATAATATAAAGTAAAGTAAGAACCTATTTTGCAATTACATAAAAATCCGCCAATAATTTGTTCGTTATATCAATGACCTCATATGAAAAAATGACGTCATTTGGTAGTAAAACGTTGAAATAATCAACATTTGTTTACGGTCACCCTTACACGTTGTCACTTAAAAATGATGACACAAGAACGTATTGAAGTACAGGCAAACATTAAGTTTTGTATGAATTTAGGTAAATCGGCAACGAAAACATTTACAATGTTACAAGAGACTAAGGGGAAAGACCGTGCTTGTCGTGTGTTAGTATTTAGATGGCACAAAAAGTTTTCTGAGGGAAATACAGCACTTAATGATGAGCAAAGGTTCAGTAGTAAGAAGTCCGTGACAGCGTCATGCCTAGCGTCAATTCAGTCAGCGCTTGATATGGACAGACGTTTAATGGTGCGGGAGCTTGCCCAAATTGCTGATGGAGCTTTGGAACTGCGCATCGCATACTGACAAAAGATTTAAGCATGAGAAAAGTTAATTAAATATTTAATACATAAAAGTGTTGCATAATTCCTATACAGGTTCAGTAATTTAAGTATATCGGCGTTTTTCTACATAAAATCATAATAAAAACATAAGAATTCATTTATTTAGTTTTAAGACATTTATAATTCCTGCATTAATATTTATCAGTTAATAAGTCATTAATTTGTGGGCTGCACGCCACCAATGATGTGTTCTGCATTCGGCAGCTTATTTTGAAAAGCTATGAATGTGATAAAACAATATAGCGACGTTTACAATGCGATCGACGTCGCTGACGTCGGGACATATTTGTTGCCCGGGGGCGATGATGCAAACATGACCTTCTTATAAATGCTGTAACTTTAAAGCTGTTTTGTGGATTTTTTAAATATTTTCTGAATGTATTCAGAAATGAATGAACTTTGTTAATATCTATTGCATATTACCGTTAAATGTTTCAAATAAAAGATATGAACACATGTCTCATTATATATTGAACACCCCTCGTAATTCTGCTACTTCCACTAAATGAGAACATGTTTGCATATTTAGCTGTGAACTGAACAAGAGTACAAACCAAATTACTTTTCTGCATCTGTTGTGAATTCCAAAATCTTAATTGTGTCAAGATAAGATCTCATTTTGTAAAAAGTCAGTGGTAAAATATCTATTGTCTTGTTAATAAAGAATTTAATACATCAATATCAATTTACATAACTGTGAACAAATTTAGACTTGCATAGGTAGTTGTAGGGTAGACAGATTAAAAGCTTCATTTAAGGATTGAATCTATATTTGAAAGTTTTCATTTGGGTATGGAAAACAGTTGGGTTGTTTAAAGTCTGCGAAGCCCAAAGGGATAAACGCGTACTTTAAACAACCCAACTGTTTTCCATATCCTCATAAAACCATTAAATATTGATTCAATCCTTTTATTTACACTCATAAATACTCTCATTAATACAGAAATTATGAGAAGGATTCGTGATATTACGGCTTTTTCAAAAGGCTGTTGGAACAGAAATGTTGACGACACAGTGAATGACGGAATCATTTTTCGTAGCTACTGGTGGCAAAACGTGCTTGCTCGACGACGTCACATGTCAGAACATTGTGCAACTTCAAATAAATTATGAACAGCTCTACTGTAGCCAAGCCTTTTAAAAAAAAATGTCACACTGTTTACCAACAGAAATGATGATCCATTTGATGAATGAGACTTTATCGTAGAGGACAAAGTTGAAGTGTAAATATACTTGTATCTGAGAATTATTTTACATTCATTTTATCTGCCAGTGAACCTGTTTCCTCTATAAATTTGGCACAGTTTTTGTGCATGTAAAAATTGTGTCGGTATTTCAAGCATGAGCATTTAATAATGAACAGGCAGCTGATGCTCAAATCATTCATACTGATGATACACCTTATACACAAGCTGCATTTGTTTATCCATGTTGGCATCAAAAGACCTAATGTAGAACTACTGACACTACAGTGACCTAGTGATATCTCACCTTCTATAGGTTCATCCATGAAGAACAGAGCTCTTGGGGTACCATAATACAACTGACACCTGAAAGCAGAAACAATCACTGTGTGAAAGTTGTCCTCACCAATCCTGATTGAAACATGATCTGAGGCATTTACAGCAACAGACCATGGATTTCTTGAAATAACAGTATTATCTCTGTTGAGTAATAGACAGTGAAACAATCTGTATTTGTTAAGATAATCGGGTCATCAGTTTAAGTTTTACAAGTATCACAACACTGAACACTTGTGTTCGAAATTAAATGTAGATTTTCCTGTTGTGATGGTAACAGAGTCTACCTAGAAAAACAAGTAATGTTATGCTGCAGTTTCTAGAATGATCTTGGACATTTGGAAAATAAATTATACTTTATGATGCATTTAATTAAAATATTATCTATGTTCGTTATTCATTACTGATGCATGCACACTCCGAATTTGCATTAGAAAGTCTTACATAACAATTAGTTCTCATTAGGTACTCATTAATATGTACATTTTGTAAATGCTATTTTTTACCAATTTTGTAGAATTTTTTTATGTTTTTTTTTTTACAGAGGACTAATACAATGCCGGGATGTCAAACTTAAAGCTAACATAACAAGCAACTCTTGTGATTCATGCTACGTACTGCTGAGTGACTGGTTTGATCCCCCGTGCTGTATCTGGCAGCTCCTCCTCTTTGAACGGCCTGATGATGCCCCACCCACACGAGATCTTCTGCAGCTTGCCAGCAGAGTTCAAACCTGAAGCAACCAGCTCTACCACCACAACCACATTGGAACTGACAACAGAGGTGTGAAAATAGATGTTCTGAAAAAAAAATCCCATTTACAATTTACATTTACACCTGCAATCAGTCTTAAAATAACAGAGGTGCAGCTTGCCAATGGATGCTTGATGACAGAGCTAACCAATGCCGGAAATATTTTTATGTGACAATATCCTAATAGCGGTTCTCCCCCTGTTTGTGTTTGAAGAAGATTTGCACTTTTACTTCACTGATATAACTTACCTGAGAAAGGCGGAGTTTTGGTTTGGCCTGTCCTCCGATCCCAACAAGCTCCTGATATTGTCCTGCCCATTGCCGACCAAAGAACTGGTGATAGGCGAGATCAAACAAACTGAAGCGCAGCTGAAACTCCACATTGGTTACACCCTCAATCTGCAAATATATAAAAAATATCTGCAAGTAAATGTTCAAAGTAGCCTGTAAGCATTAGCTGTCTACCCTGGCTTTTGACAGTAAAAGTGTTGTAAATAATATGCATTTCAAATTATAATGCTGAGGGAAAATCAAATAAACTATTATGATTAGTTGCTATTTAGCATAGTGGCATCTTGCGAGGTTTTGTTTGCGATTAACAATAACAATATTTTACATACAGATTGAAACATCAGATCCAGCCAGTTTTTGAAGAAGCTTAAAGCATACAATTTGGTATTCATGTGAATGTAAGTTAGAAGTATTTGGTTTTTAACATTTTCCTTAACTCTCAGTGGTTACTTTCCCTTACAGAAACAGATGCTCATGAGGTCATTTTTAGTTCAAAGGTCATATTTCACAGCAAAATTTCTAACCTGTTACATGGTGGTTAACTTCCGATAAGATGCTTGCTACATGTGCAAAGGCCCTGGGTTCAATCCTCAGTGGAGTAAAATTTTATTTGGGGGTTGGAGGAGGGTGTAAATTACATTTTTAAATACTTCAACATGACTTATTTTATTTAGTAATACACAAAATATATCTATGCTTTACTGCATTATTATTTCCCTTTTTCATAATTTATGTGACATTAAAAGGTTTATCAGCAATGTTTATCTTTGTTCAAGAAATATTGATATATATCCCATGATGTTATGACATCTCCCATGTTCACTGTGGAATAAACATATATATTTTGTATTGAGTTTTATCTCTATATATTGTGGGACACCCTGGTAAACACTCAAGGTAATCACTTAACCCTTATACCCCATACATATATATATATACTCAGCAAAAATAAAAAGTACCCACTTTTCTACCTGTAATTTTGTAAAATTAAAACAATAATACAGAAAATCTTTTCTTTGAAGAAATGTGCATTTCTGTAATCTTTACAAAGAAATAAAATGTTCTTGAAAATCTGAAGTCACAACTTAGTTATCTTTCCCTTTGCTATTATTAGGGTTTTAGGAAGAAGTAAGTGATTCTAAACAATATTAACATTTATAAGAATTTAATCACTTTCTCCAGTTCTTAATGTCAAGCACAAAACATTAATTAATAAAACAACTCGTCCTCGATAAGCAACGCTAGAAATACCAAGCATTTTCAATTACCTCCCTTTAAATTGAATATATAGTGTTTTTTAATTCGTTATTATTTGTAATCTGATGGGCATTTGCTCAGGTCTAGGTGTGGAAGATTATGTTCACAAACAATTGAACATAAAAACAACTGAGATTAATTAATTAAACACCTTTTAAAGTGTTCCTAATTAAATGAAAATATGTTAATGAGAATATAAGCATAAAAGTGGGTACTTTTTATTTGTGCTGAGTATATATATTATAAACATTTTAATGCTACTTTGTCAGAAATAACCTGGTGTATCAAAAAACAAACATCATAGATCCTGGTCAGGTGGCTGTTGATAAGGAGTAGAAGGCTAATGTCAACCATGTTTGACTATCAGGTATTTTGTGCAGGGAAAAGTGTGCAAAATTTAACCCTTAGCAATATTTGATCATGAACTATTGGTCATTTAATTGGCATAAAAAATTTCATTTTAACATACTCGTGTGATTATAAAATACTTCTGTATGCAAATTAAAGCCATCAGCAAAATGTTAACATGCATTATTGTGACAAGAGAAATGGGCATGTACGGTTTGTGCAAAAGATAAAGTACCAGCTAAGTGTTTTTGTCTAAACAAATAAACATACATGGTTTGAGCAATTTCTTTGTCATTACATTGATCTTTTTTGTGTTGTAAAACTAAAAAATAGTATATTTTCTTACAAATTGGGATTCAAAAGACAGTCTCTCAGCTTGTGTTGGGTACCATGTACTTTACCCCCATTCCACTGAGGGGCAGCAATACTCACTGTTTGCTAAATTCTGATGAGTTATGTCTTTGGAAATGTCATGCATTTGTCAACAAGAACAAGAAATTGAATACATTGAAATTAAACATTGGATATTGCCAAAACAGAAAGCAGCCAAGTTAATGACAGCATTTACAATGTTCAGCAAACAGAGACCAGACAAGAACTGATACTTGAAATCACTTCAACTGCAGTTTGAAAATCAAAACCAACCTTTAAAGACCACTTTCACTCAGAGTACACAAAGTAAAACATTCATTTTGTCATTTATTACCTGTGTAAAGTCGGAATTTGAAAAGAAGACATTTTCTACATCAACTAATCCGATACAAATTGGCACAGTTTGTACTGCACAAACATTTTCTGTAAGAGATTCGTTTGCATGTGGTAGAGTGTGATGTTCATGAAGTTTCTGTGTCAAGTGTTTACTATCTGCCGCACTGGGCAGATCTCTGCCTTCCATAACTTCATGACGTTCTTGTTTCAGATATTCTGCTAAAAAATTGGTTAATTTCTTCCCATTCTGACTGGAACTTTTCGATGCTCCTTCTACTTTCCCAACTGTGGAACTTTCTGTCTTCCTCGTTTCAATCCATTCCATTTCTGCTGTTTCTTTCTGGTCATGATGTCATGTTAAGTCATGTGACACATGATGCCATGTTGTCATGTGACACATGTCATGATGTCATGTTAAGTCTAGCAACTCATTCTTCAATACTTCAGAAGTAAGTTTAAGAACTTTTGGAATATTCACACACGTTTACCACAAGTTTAAGATTTCAGCATTTATTCATAAAACGCAACCAATAAACATGTAGAACTTTAAAGATAATTCTCTATTCATTTTCCAAAGCAATCTTCTGTTAAAAACATGCAGCAATCTAATGGTGGTGAACAATTACAATACAAGATAGACAAGATTCATATAATATAAATATCAGAGTAGTTGTTCAACTCTAGAGAACAATTATCTTTAATTAGAGAACAAATATCTTTAATTAAACATGACTATGCTTATTGAAATCTTTGAAAAAGTATGTATAGTTTGAACCATTTTTCACTAATTAGAGTGATATTTGATCTTACAGTATGTTATGATTAAAGCCTAACAGGAGGAAAGTTCCCTTTTATATGATATATTACAAAAACACTACATGCAAACAAATGTTGAATCCGTCACTGTGAACTATATTGAAATGATTTAAAATAATAAAACAAAGAAAATTAAAGTCTTCTCCAAAAACAAATAAAATATGATTTCCAATAAAATTAATTAATTTAATTTACTAATTAATTTTGATTTAAATACAACACAACAATAAAAAAATCTTATAAGTAAACAAAAAAATCCCATGAATTATTTTCAATTAAAAATCCTTGTTGTAATAAATATTTTCCATCAGCTAACACTTGCAGACATTTAATGTGCTGCACTGGTTGTGGAAATTATGTGGAAAAATCAATGACAAGTAATTATATGTATGTTGTGGTGTTTACCTGACAGCACAGGATTAACCTAGCTGTATACTTCTCTGTTGTAAATCAATTCCACTATAAATCAGGCCGCATGTATCTAATTACTTATTCTTTTACAAGTTCTACATTCTCAATTGGCCAGTTATCTGTACAGTAAACAACTACTTGCTAGCAGTGTACATTCTCCGGAAAGCTGTTTGTATTTGTGAATATGGTTGTTGTTGTTTGTTGTTAACCTCTCCCACTTTTGACTGAGGACAAAGACAAAGCTGCAATATTAGGATTAATAAGAAAATTGAAATAAACTCTGTTCTCTTGAAAACAATAGATTAACCTTTATGTAAACTCAAGCAAATCGAATAAATCCACCAATTTTTTGTGTGACATCAACTTAATCCTGGTATTTTTATATTAAAATCTAATCTAAATTTCTTCCACTTTTCAATGCTTGTGGTCAACAGTTCTTCCAAATTCTCAGCAAACAAACAGCCTTTTCCTCCTAACTGATCACAAATACAAGCTAATCAGGTAAAAATATCCAATCAACTGGTTCTCAGAATATGACTCCATTCAAATGTTAATTCAATCAAGACTCATAACAAAATATCCAAAGAATTCTGTTCAATAAATAAGTGTTGCGTTGAACAGCAAGTACAAACAACCTTTTTCATGTAAATAAAGACATACAAAGTCCAGTAAACTTGGATATTGATTACCAGTATTCTGACAACTCTACAAATGAATTATCCAGGTAGATAAAGTCAATAAAGGCACACGACATGGCTCAAATAGATATCAGTACAACTGGTGAATAATAACATGCAACTTTTACTTCCTTCACACTTACCACAGAATACTGGTAAGGGTCCTTACTAAAGACAATTACATTGTTGTTAGCGTCCTAATAATTATAAAAGTTTTCTACATGTCCAGCTGCTTAAGACACCTGACATTGCCACTATGGTTAGGTTTTTTGGCAATTAATGGGCCATAACTCCAGAGCAACTGAGGCATTCAGACTGGTTATCTAAATTAGCCAAGATAGTATCACACTATAAACATTCTGACCATGGTTGGTGAAGACTGGACAAAGGCTGTCCAAGTTAGAGAGCAGAAAATAAAAAAGGGCCACAACTCAAGAGAAACTAGAGCAGTCTGGCTGGTTACACGGCTGAGATATTATTGCTATATTCAGCAGTCTGACTTCTACCAAGTTTGCTAAGACTGGATGAGTATTGCTCAAGTAAGGGAGCAAACAACTTTTATGGATGTCAACCTAAACAGTCACTAAACTAATTTTGTTCTCACTCACTCAATCTAAAAAGAAAGAAAATTAGAAGAGTTACTTTAGAATTATTATTCTGTATCTATGTAAAGTCTAAGAAGAAAAACAACAACATGAACTGACCTTACTCTATTCATAATTCAAAGAATTTAAGATTAAACACCATGTTCAGTTAACACTCATTTATTATTAAAACCTGAACCTTATCAAACCCTAGAATCTACCTCCCAACAGACATTTCTTTGTGCTCCATTTAACCCTTTCCTCCATAGACACACCTTTATTGTGTGGGCGAACAGTTTAGATCCAGATCAGCCAGCACATTTGTGCCATCTGATCAGGATCTAAACTGTTCGCTTTTTGATTTGTTAGGTTATTTCTAACCAAAATGCGACCAGTGCAGATCTTGATCAGACAGCACAGATGTGCTGGCTGATCTGGATCTACGCTGGTCGCACACGCCTAAAAAGGTGTATAATATTATATGGAGGAAAGGGTTAACAGACATTTCTGTGTGCTCCAATGAACATCGAGTAAGATAGATGGCAACATACTGCCTCAACAAAGAAAAACATTATCACTGAGTTTACAAATATATGGTCATCACAAATTTTAAGGTATAAAATAATATAAAATACACTTCAAAGAACCAATCAAGAAAAATGAAATAATAATAAGTTGTGAATGACTAAAGAAACAAAGAGAATTTAAAATGAATCAGGAGATATAATTTAAGGGGTTGCAAACATGCTCTGGCACTATGTGGGGTAATGCACGAACTTTAAAGGAGTTTTTCTTAGAAGTTATTAGTATTAGTATTTGTAGGGTACTTATTCTTGTGGATTTTTTAGGAAAGATAGATCCCTGCATTTAAAAGCACCAAGAAATGAGGAATTGATATTGAACATTGTTTAGAAAATTGAATTTAAGTTCCCACAAAAATGGTATCCAGAATATTATATGCATATGAATATAAGTGCATTTCAGACTGTCATGATTCAGGATTATTGACCTTGAACTTATTTCACATTTCACCACTATTTTTTAAAAGCTGCAGTTAATATCCTGTATTTCCAACTCAGCAATTTTCATTCTTTAACAACAGAATAAATACATGTACTTTTTTAAAACATAAAAAAATTATGAAATTTGGATAAAAAATTTACAAAACATGGAGAAGAATGTGTAAATTTCAATAAATGCACACAGTTATTTAACTTATTCACACTTTAAAATTCCACCTTCAGAAATTTTATTTATAAAGTTTAATTGCCAGTAATACAGTTTCCATTGATCAATAGACTATTTATAGGTTTAAATCAGTTTGCCAGTTCCTACTGGGTAGCAGCTGTAATGTCACATAGTGGTCTGACTGGTGAGATATCAATATTTACTTCTACAAATCGGAAGACCTGTAAAGTTAATTGATCAAATATACTATTTCTGTTCAAGCTACATTAAATTTTTGAAGTATGAATTAACTGTAATTTATACTTCAGATTACGTCAAAGCTGTACTCATGGCCTTACAGTTCAACAATCAATTATTGACCTTGAATAGAAAACAAAGAATACCTTTATATCAGATCGATTTGTTGATTTTTTCTTAATATTATATTTGTGTATCTTATTCAAAAGTGATTTATTTCCTACCCCCCACCCAACAAAAAACAATAACAACAAAAACAGAACAACACAAAAATTACTATTCAAAATATTTTTCCAGCACAAGAATATGAATTGCTGTTTGATTAGATTCATTATAATACATGTACATAGGATTTTTTAAAGGTTTGGGTTCACCGAATGTTAAATTTAAATCCTGAAATAAGATAATATCTGATATAAAACATGCTATTTTAATAAAGCTAACAAGAAAAATAAGTATGTCTCTGTTCGGTAAAAAGTATGTCTCCCTTTGTTTAAACAATGTAATAACCATTCTCGTACATGTATCCTATTCACACTGATTGTGTTACTGAGCTGTGTCTATGTGTAATCACAAAACAGTGACTCATTAACACGTTCAAGACAAAGATGACAAATAACAGAGAAACATCTTTATAGAGCTAATTTGAAACAATTCTCACTATTACAACGATGGTGAAGGTAATGCCAAGATTATTTTAGTTATTTGTCATTGTATATACAAATGGTAATTTCATAATCATAAAATTTATGTTTGAATCTATGTAAGGGGAGGGGCAAATTGTTTTGACATGGGTTCCACTTGCTGCTGAATCTGAATGGTCATTTTCATCATTTTTAGAGTATTCAGCTAAAACAGCAATTAATAGCAAAAATACCCCTTATTTCAAGGAAAAAAATGACTCTAGCTAAAACTAAGGCTTTTTGGAAATTTCAAGACTCAATTGGTTTTGTTTGGGTCAAATGAAATCCCTATTTTGATACTGCTGCCTTTGAGTACAAGTTTTACCTTCTTGAAGTATCTTTTTTTAGATGCCTGAATTCCTTTGAAAATGTTTCAGGACACATTCCCTTGTATGAAATATGGGAGACAACAAGTAAAGTTAATTTTACTGTGAGACAGCAGTAATCCCCCTTTGAATTGCAGTGTAATACAAACATGGGACAAGAAATTCTCTGCCTTGTTCCTGCAGGCTACAATACATGTAACTCATTCAACACAGTAGATTAAAAATTTAAGACCTGTCAGAGGAGACAGCGTACCTTGCTATTCGAGTCATAATATTATTTTTGTTTCTGGCAAAATGATGCTTAAATTGTCTATTCTATGGGTATGGGTCATAATTAATCCCAAAATGAAAAAAAACATGGCTGTTGAATTTAAATCAGATAAGAGCTGTATACTCAAGTGTATTTCAGTGAAATTTGGCAAATTCCATATATAAGCCTAATTTAATTACTTGTCTATCATGAGGGAAAAACTAATTGATCACAGTTAAATTTGCAAATTATTAAAGAATTAAAATATGTAACTGAATGAAGTCACATGGCTAAAAATACAAACTTTGGTTATTGCTGGTTCAATCAGGATTCAGCCATATACTACTGTGTTAACCAACCTTGATAACCAGGACATATTTCATGACCAATAATATAAGCTTAAAATATTTATATTCATCTCATAAAAGCTGGGAGAAAAGTTTGAATTGATACATGTATAATTTTGTTTAGTTTTGACAACTCTAAAAAAACTCTTGATATGGCCCCCATTAACACAACATGTGTATCGAAGTGATTAGGGAAAGCCATTTCAATAGTGTTGCTTATCTTGCTGTTGCATTATCTCTCATGCTAAATGTTACAAGGAAACAAACAGAACATTATTTGTACACATATATACACTGACTTTCTTGTCCTTACCTAGCCCAACTAATTGTGCTCAACAAGGTCTTTCTACAGTATATATACAATGGTCTGTCATCCTTTGCACACAACCCCTTACCATACCAAACAAAGCAGAAAATCTTTCTTCTATAATTATGACAGTGACAAGAATCTATGTCACCAACTTTAACAGCTTCAAATAGCTTTTTAAACCATATGTCTATTAAAAACTATATATACCTGAAAAGCAAACTCCATATGGAAAATATATACCGGGGTATGATACTTTATAAGAAACATGTTTTTTTTTATGCAAAACAATTATAAACCTCCACATGTCAAATCAATGATCTTTTGGCACCACTAAAAGTTGTAAAAGTTTACATGGCAGCAGTGTATCAATTGATAACAAGGAACAAGGAATGTTTAATTGGTTAACTGGTTTAATTGTAAACTGCAAGTACTGTGGTATGTTTTACCAGTTTTTAGGGGAATATTCATTATTTTATTGATACTTTTAACACTTTTTATGTTTTATAACAACATTTCAACATACATTACAATGTGGCAGTGAAAAAAAAAGGAATTTAAATCTGGGTGATTTCTACCACAGTTATTATCATAACAGGTTGAGAGGCAAAGGATAAACAATTTCTTGTATACCGGATCAGGTAATCCGGTGTTTTCACCCATGCAGGAAATTTCGATCCTACACCCTCAATATTTGTAGAATGAATCACGTGCTAACATGAGTGATGCCATGCCATCAGGTATTGACATCATGTATTTAATTAAGTGACATCATTTAGAAACTTATGTATGTTAACGTCAACATTTTAGCGCATTGAAACAAAGTACACAAATATAAAGAACAAATATCATAGCTGCCATATTTCTGGAAAGCATTCCAGGGGATTTCATTCAAAATTCCAGTGGATTCTGATACCATACCAGAGGATTTTTTAAACACAGCTAATTAAGCGGAATTTACTACAAACTAAATTAAGATGCAATATTAAATATAAGTATCCTCATTTACTTAAACAATACTTTTATTATGTATTTTTGAAACATGGTTTCTGCACATCATAAAACGATATAACACAAACACTACATGAACAGTCAGACAAATTCTTATGTAAACAGCACAGACTTAATTCTTATGTAAACAGCACAGACTTACATCAGTTACAACAATTCTTTGAGTTCACTAACATGGACTTCAATGGTATTAACTTGCTGCAGATGCTGAGTTCTAATGCTCAACAGATGGTGAATGGTCTCTGCAGTCAAACTAGACCGGGAGCCAGTCTGGATCTTTCTTAGTATGCTAAAGGGGTTTACATTATCATTTCTATTTTCTGTTCAAAATCCCCATGAAATTAAGTATTGCTCAATGCTGCCCAAACATGTTGTTCAAGCAACACTACTGAACGCTATCTGGATCCGTCCCTGAATATATCAACAAGTGTTGCAGCTTGGCTATTATATTTTTATTCCAAGATTGCAAGAACCAGTTTGACTGGTCATTTCTTCCTTCATCGTATAAAAAAATTATTTGCAAACGTGCCAAAACGTTAATTGTTGGTCAACCGACAAAAAATTTTGATCCGAAAGTGTCCCATTATCCGGATACACACATATTTTTGGACATCATAAAATACCTTCAATCCTTTAACGAGTCCGCTAATTGTAGATAAAACAGATGGTATCCTTGTGATTTCAGGAACAATTACCTATACAAACAATCAATTATCCCATAAACAATCTTGTTAAGTGTCAATTCTCACTAAATAATCAATAATCCTCTCAGTGACACTTATAAGACGAATTCAGAACGTTTTGACACAACTGTTAAAATTGTCCGAGATACGTAACTGTGTATTCAACATTTAGTCAAATATCAGATGAAATCGACAAAAATGAATTTTTATACCGTTTTTCTTAACTTTATTTAATTCTGGGGGATTTACGTCTCACGCTGGAGGACCAGGGGATGGATCTAAATTACGGGGGATTTTCTCCCCTGCTGGGGGATATTGGCAGGTATGAAATATCAAAGTATAAAAGAAAAAGTATCTTGCATGAGGCATTCAGTTAAGATGTTAAAATATGTCATCTTGGGTGAACAATTTTTTGAATGCTGGAAGTAATGCATTGAGTGTCAGTTTATGAAGATAGATACTAGAATTCAAAAATAACCTTTCCCAAAAAGTTTTTCTGGTTTGAATGTTTAAGTCAATAAGTGCATCAAACTAATAGAACCAGGATAAATCATTTAGAATCTTTTCATCTTTAGCTTCAATTTTTCTCTACATGTATGTATATTTTTACACAGAAATACAAACTTTCTAAAACAAGCTCGGGCACGAAAACAAAATGGTATTTGACATTTTAGTACAAATTCTCAACAAACCTTTGGATTTATTCCTTCAACATAAGTGAGACCAATACATATTGGTGTTGAAATATTTGGTGCAGCATGTTCTCTATCAAATGCTGCTGGTAAATGCACGGTTTTCTCGAAAAAGTCTCGCCAAGACTTTCCCGTTGCAACCGCCGCCATCTTTTGTAAATAGTGGACTGAGCTACACGCTTATTTGAAGAAAATATTCGCTAAAATTTGAAAATTTGTCACCAGTCTAAAAGCGGTGATCGATTTTGTTGTACGTTGTGAAAAAGTAGGTTTTCCACGTAATCCGGACTGGGACGTGAACCCCTTTTAGAACCCAACTATGAACTTACACAAGGTGATGTTACAGAAAGAACATTAACAAGAATAGAAAACAACATTATTTGTTTCATATTATGTTATGATTTTATTTTTATCTTCATTTGAAAAAGTCAAATTAGGCAGGTATTTAGAAAATTTAGGTAGGTCTCTAGACTCTTCTGATTTAGGTGATGAGGATGATGATAATGCTACTTGGTAGATGGAAGCAGGACAAAACGTCCCTATGTCAAAACGACCCCAATATGGTTAAAATATTCAGATCAAAAGAATTTTATTGAAGACGTTTTGACTGTAAGCCCATGACTTTTATAATGGGTCAGGTCATTTGATGAGATGTTTTTAGAAGAAATGGTTGAATTGAGTGATTCAAAGAGTACTTTTCTTGGATTTGGAAAAGGCACTTGTAACATTGCCATGTTACTTATGAGTCTGATAGTTTATCGAAGGTAGAGTTACCCTATGACATGCACAACATCTACAGTTTTTGTAACTGATCAATAACTATAGATACTGGTCCGAAAACAAAAGTTATTGACAATAACTTAGGGTTACAAGCTGTTAATCATAGATATCTGTGAAACTACAGTTCTTGGTTGTGTTAACTATATATAGTTTCCAGTGATATCCTTAGTTATCGAACTAAGAACTATAGTTTGTGAACAAAACTAGAGTTATCAGCCTAAAACTAGGGTTTTCACCAATAACTATGGCTATTTGCTGGTAAACCCAGTTTTCATAAAGAACTGTGGTTTTTGGACCAAAGTTGGGCAAACGCTGCAATGTCGGCTTTGTACAGTTGGCCCAAAGTTTTATGACAATTAAATGATTTAGATTTATTTTGTCCGAGTTATTTTCTTAGTTTGTCGAAAATGTTCAAACATGAGATACATGATACCACTCTTCGGAAACCAGAGCATTCAATCATAAGCGGGTTAGAATCATCCTGATGCAATTGCCACATTTACAGTAAATATCTAAATATTTAATAAACAGTGTTTTTACAATTTTAGAATCAACAGAAGGAAACACAGTATTTTTTTATTCTCAATACATGAAATCAGATAATGGATTAGTTGTGCAAACTGCTTGCCAAACCACCTATGCCCTGTCAATCTGCATGTTACCATTGGACCTCAATTGTCCAAAATAATGGAGATGATGTTGAACCGGGTGACTTCCTTGTTACATCAACCACAAAGATAGTTTGGTGCATTGATCTCTGTATGGTTTCAGTTTTGGGGCCTGGATTCACAACAGTGTCAGAGGACAAGGACTTAGGAAGCACAGGTATAGTAGTGCTAAGCGAGGTCAGGAGGTGACTGGCTTAAAGGGACCATCAGTACAGTTTCCATACGGCATGGACTAGATGATTGGCAACTTCAACATGCAGAAATCTGGTCTGTCAGAACATGTTTATGAACATGAACGGGCTAATGATAATTTCAATGGAGCTCAAATCTAAGAAATATCACCATGTATGTTTGGCGCAGCCTCGAAGTTAATTGGGACAAGCACTAGTCTATGTCACCATCTGTCCAATTTTCTCCATTTTCATGATACAGTTTAAATTATTAAAGTAAAGGAAATAACAGGGATAATGTTTTAATTTATTAGATTCATATTAAAATTATTACTGTTTTCAATACAAAAATAACAACACAACGTTTTGATTCTACATTTTATTATTTTCAAGACGTCATCTTACCCCAGGATAGATATTAGTAAAATACTAACAGCTAACAGATTTCTAACATACAGAAACAATGAATGCACGGTGCAATATATATATCTAGATCACAGTTCAGTAAATTATAATTTCATAAAGAGCATATTCCATATATGTATAGTACTACCTAAAAATCTGTGTATAAATAAAAAAAAATCATAAAAACATACATTATACCATAATTGATTTAATAGACTTAAGTATTTAAAACAAGCTGATGTGAAAATACTTGGAATTAACTGTATGAAACATTCAACCCAGTCTTCTAATGCCACATTCTCTTCTCATAAACTGTCATTTTCTTCCATTCTGACAATACTGACATACTTGTTTTACCCCTTTCCTCTATAGACACACCTTTATTGCATGGGCGAACAGTGTAGATCCAGATCAGCCGGCACATCCATGCTGTCTGATCAGGATCTGCACTGTTCGCTATTTGATTTATTTGGATATTTCTGACCAAAATGCGATCAATGCAAATCCTGATTAGATGGTATGGATGTGCCAGCTGATCTTGATCTACACTAGTCGCACATGAGTAAAAATGGGTATATATGGAGGAAAGGGTTAAATTTCTGGCATTTGGAAAAGTACACCAAAATGGACAATGGTTATAATGGTACAGTAGATTGCCAGTTCCCGTGCCTGGTTGTCAGGACAGTAAGAACACTTGAAATGATGGTAACATTGGTAACACCTCTCTCCAGTCAACAGAAATGTTTAATTTGTATAATTATAATTGTTATTCTAAATTAAAAAGATTAAAATATAGCCTGTGATTGAAAACTTTGTCAATATTAATCTAAAAATAAATAAATAATAAGCACAAGTACTAAAACAGAATGCAAAAAATACTGCATCAATAATAATATTCAATGTGTAAGAGGAAAATATTTAATACAACAACAATAACATATTCAACACAAAAAGCACATAATTCAGCCGTTTTTATTCAGAAAAAAGGACCTTTGGGTTAAGATGTAGCTTTGTAAAGCCTAATTAATATAAAAAGGAAACAATATTATTCTTTTTTTATTTCAGAAATTTAGTTCAATTTGCAAATAAATTTAACAAATCTTTGAAGTTGGAAAACTAAATTTGCAACAAATTCTGCAAACATGTGACAATAATTCTAGAAGTCACATTAATTGCCCAAAGGTTCATTTACTTGTGGCTGCTCATTGAATCAAATGATTTAGATCAAGTCCCTCAAACAGTTCATTGTAGTTTACAACATTGTTACGACAATGGAGAAAATAATATCTTTATCACTTTGTTTGCCAGAATTTCATGCAAAAAGTAAAATAAGACATTTTAAATAAATTTATTAATTTAGAGAAAAAAAAGAATTTCTAATAATAACCAAAAAACCCTCAAAGTAAAAGAAAATAAATTACAATGGATATCACGTTATAAACTACAAAGGACTGCAGACAAAACCATAAAGATATCACAGATTGAGCTTTTCCTCGCAAACATCACAACAAGAACACAACCTCTCAACCATCAACATGCAGTCTCACACACCAAAATCAAGCCAGGTATTGGTTAAGAAATACCCATCATTGTTTATATTTAAGCAAAGTTATTGCAAGAAGTAACAATTTTCTGGTCATCTTTCTGTGTGTTACAGCTGGTCAAATAATGCCACTTTAATGAACTTATCTCACATAAATCACAATCATCCAAACTTATTTCATGTTATTACATTCAACTGTAAATTAACTTGGTACATGTATATAACATATGAGGGTCTACATCAGATTCTGTGTCCAATAATAACATAGAGATTTATGTAACAATAACCCTATATCTACACATCTCAATAAATCATTATATTTAAAATGAATATTTAACTATTTACCAGTCAGCCATAGCATGAGAAAACCTGTTGGAAAAATACTTTACACAGTTCTAACATTACAGCAGTCATGGTATGATTCCTTTTGCTTTTTATATACCCATCTTGTATGAATTCCAAATTGTTTTCTTGCAGAAAAGGTCAACTCAACCTAATTAAAGTTTGAATATTCCACCCTAGAGATGTATTATAAAACTGCAGTTGTTCTATCCTCTTCAAGTGATCACATAAAACTAGCTTCAAAGACAAATTTTCTCAAGACATGGCCGGGTAATTGGTATAGTTTATATAAAAAGGCAGTGTATCTAAAACAGGATTGCTAGAGTTTTCAGCTCTGCCTAGAAAGCTAAACAATTAAATGCACTAACAACATTTCAACACCTTACAGCAAAACCTTTCTATCTTATGCTAAGCATGACAGAGACAGAATAGTTCAGCAGGAAGTCCTTGATTCATATATGCTTTCATTGTGGACCTGTTTCCTGGCAGAATATTCAACATGATTTTCTAGAATGAAACCAGAAATCATGTTTATTCAAATTTCATAACTTCTTCTACTATCTCCATTCAAACATGTTTAAATGAATCTTGAATAATGTATACTTCTATCAGAAGACTATTCGCTAGATTTAAAGTCACAGCTTTGTCCAGTTCTTGCAGCACTGATCACTTTCCAGTAGTTGACCTGCTGCAATTTTCAGCTGATCAGGAAAGTTAAACAGATCTGGACTGGGAACATTCTACCTAAGCTATCATCTTTATATTTGTTCAGACTAGCACCTAATCTGCTAACTCTTGCATGTGAGCCTTTAACTCTCTAGGTGGCGGACTTTAACTTTCCAAGGGGATCACCTTTGGTTGCTCATTCTCACAGTCCTGAAAGTCCTGAAAATGGAAAACAAAAGCTTGTTTACTTGAACCCTTTACTCAATCGATAATGTTTACATTTATTATACATACTTGATTATGAGTTTTGGTTGAGTTTGTTCACAAAATTTTGTAGTGATACACAGTGAATCTGTTGGCAATCTTGTTTTCAGCAAAGATTTTGAAAATGCAGCAGTCTGAGACTTCAAACACTATTTGTCACTACAGTAAACTAGAGCTGTCACTGAAGGTGATAAATACTCTGCAATATTGCTTCATCAGAGAAGATCTATGTAAGAAACTGCTGTAATAATTTATTCTTAGAAACTGTAGAAGTACATGAAGTTCATGTCACCAGATCATCCCAAGAACAAGGAGTCATACAAAACATATATTGCCTCGATCCAAAATGTAACGCTCCCAAGGATTGGGCAGTACAGACTGACTGATGGACAACAAGTGTAATTCCAATGTAGCCCTCATGAAGGAAGTTTGTGTGTTTACATATAATTTCAATTTTATAAAACAAAAATTGTCACATTAGTACAATAAATCTACAGTTAAATTCTTCATATTTCAATCTGAATTAAACTGTTGTTGCTCAACTAAAATATAAACTGGTTACTAAAAGACACATACATAATATACAAGTGTTAGATAAATCATGGTGTAAATTTGATTTTACAAACATTAGTTTAACATGCACAAGGAATAACAAAATTTTATATATTAAATATTATATATACCATCATCACTGATGTATAGGACACACTTTTTTCCTCGTATTTTATCATTCAGAAGACTGTTGCTTCAGCCAATACCTAGGTGATGAGGCTTGTAATATTTTTTGCAAAACTTTTGCCAATTTTTTTTTATCAAAGTGCATTTCCTTTCAGACATTTAAATTACATCAGCTTTCTATATACAAGTTAAATAGATCAAATGAGCAGGTAGTACCAGTATATAGAGTAGTTTTGAGACTATAATTTGATTGATAAAACCATGAGACAAAATGGCCATTGCTTCTATAACATTTAAATATGACTTATTATTCTCCAGGTTTGTGGCTTGTTTTGGTGTGCGTCCTATACCCAGGTGTGACCAATACATGAGCTGTGATGAAATTAACATGCAATTAACCAAATGTTTCCTCATGTTCAGTAATGTGTTCTAATTAAGTACATGCAATGTTATATAACAGATCATTGTAAGTACTAGCGAAATTCAACTTTAAGAACCAACCATGCCAGGCAACTGAAATAATAATCAATGAATAATTTGAAGACTAGAACTAAATCATTCTTCCACCTATATTCAGAATTTATGATACTACATGGTAAACTGCATTTCTTTTTTCTTTTTTAAGTTACATTTCAGCATTCTGAACTGTCAATCAGTAGTAGCAAACTGAACATTTGAACAAACTGCCTGGCATGTCCCATTTTAAAGTATTAACCCTTTCCTCCATAAATATGTGACCAGTGTAGACCCACATCTGTGCTGTCTGATCAGGATCTGCACTGGTCGCATTTTGGTCAGAAATACCGGTAACTAACAAATCAAAAAGTGAATATTTTAGATCCTGATCAGACGCCACAGATGTGCCGGCAGATCTGCATCTTAACTGTTCGCCCATGCAATAAAGATGTATTTATGGAGGAAAGTATTAACATAGACTTTGTCATACAATTTGTTAAACAGGGATTTTTAAAATATTGTTTTCATGCTTACCCCTGAACACTTCTAAACTCTATGGTGCTACAATTCAACATAAATTTTAAAGCTCTATTTTTGTCAAAATGCTGACAAAATTAAAAAAAATCTAAATGTTTAAAACAACAACAACAAAAAAAAACAACAAGCAAAAGAAACATCAGTGTTTTCTGAAGCCTAATAACTTTGTTTCAAATTTATAAAAAATGTATGTGAAGTAATTTTAGGAAAGCTCAAAGTAACATGCTAGCCCAAAGTTCTACAATTAAAACTGGATGCATTCAAAGTTGAGTTTTTTTTAAGACTGATACTCAATGGTACATCACTTTAACTTTCAAAAGACAGTAGGACAACATTCCTTCCTGACTTAATCAATGTAATTGAATAATAAAAAGGTGGTTTAATCTTGGCAATTTTACAAGACTTGGTACAAGTTTTCATTTAGTTTCTTGTGAAGACCTTAGTATAGAATATGATCAAAACAGAGACAATTTCCCGTGAAAATTGTGAGATTTGAAAAAATGTGTTCCTTTTTGGCACAACTTTTTTTAAGAGATTGTGTTGAATTATGCAAAATATTTAGTGTGAAAGTGATTTTGTCTCTATCACTTAACCCTTTCCTCAATAAATACACCTTTATTGCATGGGCGAACAGTTTAGATCCAGATCAGCTGGCACATCCATGCCATCTGATCAGAATCTAAACTGTTAACTTTTTATTTTGTAAGGTTATTTCAGAAGTGCCGGCTGATCTGGATCTACACTGCGGCTGATCTGGATCTACACTGCTTGCACATGCATAAAAGTGTGTATATATGGAGGAAAGGGTTAAAACTTGTGGATGATGAAGATAGTAAAAGTTCAACCAAAGAAGATGTTGAAATGTGAAGTGCTAATTACCTGACTATGTGCCACTGTGTACAATTTATTCTGGGTCTCAAATAAATGCCGTTCCTTCTCTGTGAGCTCATGCTTCAGTGATTTGATCTCGTAATTCTTGCGTTTGAGCACCTCGCGTTCCCGCTTCTTCTTGAGGACAGCTTTTGGGTCCTCAGGTTTACACCGATGTGAAGCTGGGGCTAAGTGAACCTTTTCATTCTCCAAATGGAAAGTCTGAAAATGCCAAACCATACCTTACAGTATCTGTAGTCTGAAAATGCCAAACCATACCTTACAGTATCTGTAGTCTGAAAATGCCAAACCATACCTTACAGTATCTGTAGTCTGAAAATGCCAAACCATACCTTACAGTATGTGTATCCTCTCCTTTGTGCTCACATGGTCACGCTTAGTATGGACCAGTACTAATTTGTTCACAGTTTTATCAAACTTTACTATTAAATGAGTAGCCTGGGCTTCATTCCTAACAAGTTGTTATTTGACATTGAACCAATATTAAGTTTAAAAAAGTTCAACAAATAAGTCATCTTTTTGAGATGGAATTTCTGGGGTCCTGCAAGAGGGACTTACCATATTTTCAAATTTCTGTGGAAATTGTTTACTTCTATTAATTATCAGTAAAAGGCAAGGTCATTTGTCATTAGAAATTTAAAACTGACCATGTTCCCTCTAAAACGGGCACTACTGACTGTTTTGAATATCTAAGATAATCCCGCTTTTAAAATGAATAGTTTACCTTTCTCTGTTTGATTGCAGTGTTGAGTCGTTTCTCCTGGTCTAGCTTGTCCCGGGTCTGATGTAACGATTCTCTCAGGTAGTGAGACTCCTCTGACTTGCTTCTCACGTCATTCTATAACAGGAAACATGCTACTGCTTCAACTCACATATGATAACAAATTTAGAGATATAAGTAACCAATGGTAACAGTTTAAGTGGGAAGTTTCCAAGGGCAACCATTATGGTGGGAAGAGCAACCATTATGGTGGGAAGGTACCAAAGGCAACCATTTTGGTGGTAATTATGAAGGGTAATACTTTTGGTGGGGTTACTAAAGGAAATTATCATGGGTAACTATACGAGGGACGTTCAATATATAATGAGACTGTGTTCATATCTTTTATTCTAAACATTTTACGGTTATATACAATACATAATAACAAAGTTCATTCATTTCTGAATGCAATCCGAAAATATTTTAAAATTCCTAAAAACAGTTTTAAAGTTACACTATTTATAATAAGGCCATGTTTGCATCATCGCCCCCGGGCAAAAAATATGTCCCGACGTCATCGGCGTCGTTCGCGTCGTCAACGTTGCTATAATGTTTTATCACATTCATAGCTTTTCTAAATACGCTCCCGAATTCAGAACACATCCGTTGTGGTGTGCAGCCTACTGACTGATGACTTATTAAATGATAATAAGTAATATGCAGGAATGATATATATCTTAAAACTAAATAAATGAATTCTAATTTTTCATTATGATTTTTATCTAGATACAAAAACACTGATATGTTTATACTTACTGAACTTCTAAAAATATTATTCAACTCTATTATTTATTAAATATTAACTGAGTTTTCTCATGCTTAAATCTTTTATTTACAAAGTTACTAAGCTCACATCCTTAATTTCAGCTAGCTTGAGCACTGTTAAAAGTCTACCCATAAAGAGCGGTGACTGAATTGACGCGACGCTTTCACAGACTTCTTTCTGCAGGACCTATGCTCGTCATTAAGTGCTTTATGTCTCTTAAAAAACATTTTGTGCCATCTAAATACTGATGCACAACAAACACTGTCTTCCCCATAGCCTCTTGTAACATTATAAACGTTTCCGTTGCCGATTTGCCTTAATTCCTACAAAACTTTATGTTTACCCGCACGTCATGACGTTCTTGTGTCATAATTTTGACGTGACAACTTGTTAGGGTAAGCGTGAACAAAGGTTGATTATTTCAACGTTTAACGACCAATTGACATCATTTTTTCAGATGATGTCAATGATATAATGTACAAATTATTGGCGGATTTTGATGTAATTGCAAAAATAAGTTCCTACTTTTCTTTATATTATAATGCACGTCTTTATAATGCAGCATGGACGGGGGCGATAACGCGTTACCATCGTTTTTGGAATGATCATAATTTCTATGTCGCATTATATTTTTCTACCAATGCTGGTATTTTGATCAAGGATAAGTTATATTTAATAATGATACCAAATGTTGATATATTTCACGTCAGAACAAAAATATATGAGGACAGTCTCATTATATATTGAACATCCCTCGTACCAGTGGGAAGTTAACAAGGGTAAGTGTTGCTGTAAGAAGTTACAAGGAGGAAACAGTAACAATATTAGTAGTAATAAGGCTGTGAAGAGATGTACATAGAACTGTTCTCCCCTGTGAGAGTTAACTTTATCTTGCACAACTTTCAACATTGTAACAGTTTTTTAAAGATGTTATATGTTATGTACATTTTGTTGTCCTATGCACACATTTTCACATTTAGAGACATGCTTGAGGCTGATTTGGTTTTACACCACTTGCATCAAATGTAATCAGAATCAGAATGATCAAGTCATTCAAGGACTCTGCAAATACACACATTATGATAAACCTTTTCCTCTACAGATACAACTTTTAACACATGGGCGAACAATGTAGATCCAGATCAGCTCCCACATCTATGCCGTGTGATCATGATCTGCACAGTTTGCTTCGCGGTCAGAAATATTCTAGTTAACCTAAAAGGTGACAGTGCAGACACTGATCAGACATGCTGGCTGATAAATGTCTACACGGTTCACCATTGTGAAAGAATGCATATATATGTGGAGTAAAGGTTAAGGGTCAAACTGAGTGATATGTATTTAAACAAGCTAATTCTACTTACAGCTAATGAGTCTAATTGAGCAGATTTTCTGTCAGCTAGTTCTTGAGCTTGTCTGAAATATAGCATTTAAAATATTGTTTTTGATTCATACCTTTTGTCCACATTCCTTTGTAGTTTATAACATATGTTCTTCATCTGAATTTAATTATACAGTATAAATGTTATGTGATGGGGCACAGTGAAAGTTTTTATTATGAGGTGTGACAGCTCTGATGTATTCAGGCAGAACTACTCCTATAAAACAAAGTTTAAATAATAAAGATGGCTAACACTCACCTTAGTTTAGCTAAATCTCTTTCATAGCCCTGTAAAAGTTCATCTTTTCTTGCAATTCTTTCCCTGTACACCTTGATCTGGTTCACGAGTTTCTCACATGCCCTTTCCCGCTCTCGGAGCAGTCGCTCACGTTCATCTTTTGGAATATGTCCGAGAGGTCTCATGCCCTCAACCCCCTCAAGGTCCAGGGTGGATGATATTGCGTTTAATGTGGTGAGGAACTGAAACAGGACAGATCATGTGAAACAGTGAGTAATAGAAAACACTTAGATTGAAAAAATTATTATGCTCCAGGAAATACAAAACATCTCCGAGTCACAGCTTAACAGTTACTTCAAACAACATAAACAAGAGCTGTCGGAGGAAACAGCACATTTGACTATTAGAATCATATCGTTTAAAATAAATGCAATTGGAAAATAATTATTTTTTATATAATTTATTTTAAGATAATAAGTAATTCAATTTGAAGATTAAAAGATCTGAAAGTATTGCCAAGCATCCATGCAAAAACAGAAACAATATATACATGTCAATCATGAAAGAAAAATTTGATTCAAGAAAGAGTTAATACCTTAATATACCATAATTTCTTAACTGAAAAGGAGAATTACTAAAAATGTTTATGGAATTTGGGAATTTTTGCTACAGATAAACAATAGCAGCAAGAAAACATTCAGTTTTACAAATCAGAAAACATATTCAGCACCATCGGAGGCATTTAACAGAATCTTGAATTAACCTAGGACCTACAGAGTTTTCACTTGCTTCCAAGGCCTCCAAAGTTTCCCGGTGAGCACTTCTCTCCATCTCTGCATCAGGATTTGTTGATGTCACCAGTCCACGAGCCCGACCAACTTCACGATCTAACATGGTCAGACTCTGGATATTTTTATCTTCTGCAAGCGCCTGGTTGACTCGCATCTCTGCAAGTTCCTTCTTGAGCATGATCACCTGCTGTAGTGCCTGGTCCTGGGTCGGTACTGAAACAACATGAAATTAGTATCAGGTATCTAGTTCTTTCTTAACCTGCTAAATTTTTTGTAAACAAATCACATTTCATGGAATTTTTTGTTCAACTGAAGCTTTTTTCCATAAAATGGTACTCACATGAAAATACTGAAGGTCCAATAAGTTCTGATCTGTCATATTGGTGTTTCATCTGTAAGCATATTTTTTATTGGAACATCTATCTGATATAAATTATATAGGACCCTACTCGGGCCTTTTTGGCATAAGGAGGGCTGCATACAAGACTGTTTTTTTTAATATGATAAAGTTATGACAGTCTTGTATGCAGCACTACATACTGAATGATCAGTGTGTTTCTTTTACATGTCAGAATATTATCCCACAAAACAATATAGGAACTTACATGGCGGTCTGGCAATTTCCAATGTCTTCACCCTGGCTCTAAGCTCGGCAAGGGCCTCCCTCTGTCTGGCTATCACCTGTTCGTGCCTCTCACCGCGGCACTGTGCCCCGAGTGATGTCATCTCAGAGGTGATTCTACCTTCCTGGTCCAGCAGCTCAAGCTGTTTCTTCTGCTCCGTTTTCTCGAGCTCGAGACTCTCCTCCAGGGATCTTGCTCGCTGAGCTTCCTTCTCTACCATACTCTTGTATTTCAGAGAAACTGACTTCTCTTTGCTACAACATGCAGTAAAACAGTAAATTTGTTGAAAGTCTTAGGAAAGTAGCAATATTTGGATCAATTTAGGTAACAAATGTAAAGATTTAAAAAAATAGTCAAAATAGAGCCCATCCCATACACCCATGGCAATTTTTGTTTCATACAGAAGCCATGTTTGAAACTGGAAACTAGATTTAGGATGGATATCCAGACATATGGAAAAGATGATCTCTCCATGTACTTGGCGCTTTAGGTTTGGGGACTTATTAAATAATCTGTCATAATATTGAAGGAAAAGATAAATATGCTTTTTACTTTATAATAAGAGTTTGTCATAGCTTAAACTTCAGCAATTAAGTCTTGTACAGTGTGTCATTCATTCTATACAAAACTATGATTTCTCATACCATTGTAAGGTATAAACTTAAACAATTAACTATATACATGTATGTATATGCAATATATACTGTTTTTCTATTCATTGCAAAACATAAGCCGGTTGAATGTTTGAAGATGAGTGAAGCGGAATGAGATATAACCTGAGATCGCCTTCCATAGCCTTGAGTTCTTCCTTCTGTTTATCGATGATTCTCGAAAGCTTGGCGAGCTGCTGTCTCATCTCAATCACTTCCTTCTCTTTACGTCCGACCATCTCCTTACACTTCTCTACTTCCTGTTTCTGGCCCTCACTCAGTTCACCTACACCAGCATTATACCATCAAACATTTATACACTAGTCCATAGAAATTAAACAGCATGTAATCTACAATCATTACAATCTACTTTACAATCATGAACACAGTCATTGTATGCTCTGTGGCAGCCGTAAAAGTCACAGCATACTGCAAAACAACAACTGATAGAAAGATTGCTCACCCACGCTGAGTTTTTATTCAGTATGGCTTAAAAAGTGTGTGAGATTGCAAAAACATTAATTTGTTGATAGAGCAGTTACGTACCTGTGATATCTGAGAGTCTAGCTGAGGCACCGGCCAGGTCACGTCGCAGGCCGACAATCACGTCTTCCTGTTCCTGCAGGTGCTTCTTCACATCAGCATTCTCCTTCCTACAACATTACAACATTTCAAGCACTGCTGTACTGAAGGTTATAAAACTGAGTTTGGAAACAAGTCTCAAATCTCAAGCATCTGACTGGCTGAAATGGCGACTGGTCGCCATTTCAGCCAATCAGATGCTTGAGATTTAAGACTGGTTTCCATGCTCAGTTTAATAACCTTGGGCACTGATTACCACATACCTTCAACAACCTATTTATATTAAAGTCTGAATTTGATATCTCTTGTAGTTTTAAAATTATAACCCACAAGTATAAAACCTTTGTTATCACAGCCACCAACATCAGTGAGTAGAATAGATCCTCTATTCTTTTGATAGTGAAGCTTAACACAAGAAATCTGCATCCAACAACCTACCTGAGTACAATGATAAGCTGTTCCATTGCAACAATATCATGAGATGGTTTCTCAATGACAGGTATCAGTTTTGGCTTGGGTGGAGGAGGTGGTTTTTCTTTCGCTTTCTTTGACAATTCCGCTTTCAATTCTGAAAATTAAATACCCTAACACATGAGTAAATTTCAACACTATGAACATTTTGATTTATATTTGGCAACAAATAGCTGCTGCTTAGCTTAGTCCATTATAGAAATACATAACTGCTGATAAGCTTAGCCCATTATGGCAATATAACTGCTGCTAAGCTTAGCCCATTATAGAAATATGTAACTGCTGCTAAGCTTAGCCTATTATAGAAATATGTAACAGTTTCTAAGCTTAGCTGATTACAGAAATATGTAACTGCTGCTAAGCTTAGCCCATTACAGAAACGTGTAACTGTTGCTAAGCTTAGCCCATTACAGAAATATGTAACTGTAGGTAAGCTTATCCCATTACAGAAATATGTAACTGCTGATAAGCTTAGCCCATTTTAAAATATGTAACTGCTGCTAAGCATAGCCCATTATAGAAATATGTAACTGCTGCTAAGCTTAGTCCATTACAGAAATATGTAACTGCTGGTATTAAAGCTGAGCCCATTACAGACATATGTAACTGCTGCTAAGCTTAGCCCATTACAGACATATGTAACTGCTGCTAAGCTTGGCCCATTATATTTGGTAAAAGAAATCTGCTGTTAAGCTTTGCACATGATGTCCGGCAACAGCTGCTTTTAAGCTAAGCTCAGTTCAAACAAGCTTATATATATTAAATTCAATAACATTTATTGTTTTTAGGCCCTCACAGATTTTATTTCTTTTCAAATTTTATTGTTAAGAACCCCAGCCTATTTCTTTCAATGTTGACAATATACTGTAAAACTATTGTTATCTGTGGCAGTTGTGCATTTTATGTTTGGAGAGTTCCATGATTTCAGACAAACATAATTCTGCTGCTAATTTCATTTTCAATCCTCTAACTATTTTGTCCATACCTGTATTAAGCATCCACCGAAGGGAGTAACAAAAAGTGGTTGCTTAACACAGGTGGGTGTTTAAGACAGGTTAAAATATGAACAAAATCTCAGTTAAGGACATATTCAAACTGGCTGTTCAATACATGTGGCAGCTGAATGCAGGTGGGTGCTAGGACAGGTTCAACTGTATCTGTTCAAAACAACCAAGCAAACACACCAATGTTTTTACAAAATTAGGGAGATTCTCACCTTGAATTTGTTTCCTATAGCTCTCTGCTTCTTCTAAACATTCCTTATTTTTCTTCATCACCTTAGCAATTCTCTCTTCCATTGCACAAATTGTCACAGAATGTTGTTTTATTTGCTCCTTATAACTTGTTATTTCACTCTCATATTTCTGGTCTTTTTCCACTAGTTCAGTAGATAATTTAGTCACTATGTCTGACTTGGAGGATTCTAGAATGGCTATTTGTTCGCGTAGCTGAACTTCGAGGACTCTCAGTGCCTCGAGCTGCACGACGGCCTCCTGTCCGGCCTCTAACTTGGACTGCTGATCATCATTCTTCTCGATCAGATTCTGCCAATTATATAAAATATATGAAAGATAACTCCAGGAAAACAGTGTTCACCTTTCTTACAATTACCTGCCATGTTGCTTTGAAAGCATTCACACCTGCCTTGAAATTAAAATAACACAGACTTATGAGATATTATCTTAAATTATCTTAAAAACAAAACTTTTTTACATGCAGATAATAACTATTTTATTTTAATGTTATAAAAACTAGGTAATAGGTGCTGTTTTCTTGAACATTACAATAATAAATAATCTACAATAACGTTTAAGTTCTAGGATTCGAATCCATGACCACCAGTTTCCAATCTATTTGGTTAACCTAAACGCCTTGACATCTTGGATATTGTGACTTGCTTTAGTATGTCATTTTGTACAGTAAAACAATTAACAGATGAATTATTTCAAATAAATAATAGGTTTATTATATAGAATCTGTTGATCCCAATTTTATGACAATTCTGAATATTTTCTTCTTCAAAAATATATTTATTTGCAATGTCATTTTGCATAAAACTGAAGTCATACACAAAGATCAAAACATTGTATGCATAGGCTTATTTGTGGACAGGTAAGTTCAAAATTACAATGTTTAAATTGTTTAAAACATGTGTCACAAGCTTTCTTGTGCAATGTTGGCAAAGGTTATTCTGATCATGCTAACATAGTCGTTCTTTTCTGGGCAGAATATTCAGAATATTATCTTTAATAATATTAACAACTTTTAACCCTTTCCTGTATAGACACACCTTATTGCTAGGGCGAACAGTTTAGATCCAGATCAGCCAGCACATCCGTGCCATCTGATCAGGATCTAAACTGTTCCCTTTTTTATTCATTAGGTTATTTCTGACCAAAATGCAACCAGTGCAGATCCTGATCAGACGGCACGGATGTGCTGGATGATCTGGATCTACACTGGTCGCACATGTCGCACATGTGTAAAAATGCGTATATATCAAGGAAAGGGTTAAATCTAAAGTATAGAGAATGTGAGCTTACAGTTCTAAGTTGTTCAATAGTAGCCTCTAACTCCTCGACCTTCCTTCTCTCTGTCTGTACAGCCTCTTCTAATCTCTCCGCCTCCACAGCACGTATATCATCTATAGCACGGTTCATACGCTCTTCAACTGAAATACACAATCACCACCAGTTTAAATCATTAAAGCATAGGATTCTAATGTTTAGAATATGTAAACTCATAAATTCCTAAACACCAGAAAAAATATGAGTTTAACTTCAAATGATTTCCCTGTCACATTATGAACACCACCAAATATGCATAAGCAAGGACAGCTCATCCAAGTTTGTTGCAAGTTAAGTACTTGTGACTTCAATCTATCTTCAATCGTGTTAAAAACTAACTGTGTGTTAATCCGTACGTGTGTAAATGTCAGGTTTTATTCACAGGAATTGTGGCCACAATGCCTGCTTGGAATAATAAACTGAGACATCACAAGCTCAAGCTCAAGCACTAAAAACAATAGAATTATACTTCCACATCACACATACACACACAGTTTTTTTTTGTTAACACTGTTTAAGAAATCTCTACCAACAAAGATAATCAAGTTACTTTCCTCCTGTAGCTGCTATTCCATTATCTTAAATTTGTATTAAGAACATTAGTTTAATATATTTTTAAAAGATTGAATTAAAAAAATATCCATCTGTGATTTGGTCATTACAGTTTAAACTTGCACACTCAATAAAACTTTAAACACTGATATCACAGCTAATTTCAACATGTGAGTGCAGCAAAACAGCATTAGTCTTCACAAAAGCCAATTTAAACCAGTAAACAATCCCTTATCAGTCCTATTAGGGATAACAAGTAGATTTAATGTTTACCAACCCAAGTGTTCAGTAACACAGACTTCTAGTATATATCAAACATGCTACCTTATCTACTCAACAAATACCATATCTTACATTTCAATGAGCTCTTATCCAGTTAAAATCTTGGCACCTATCTATCAAAAACTATGAACAAACTGGTGAACACATCTGCCTGTTTCTTACTACAGTAACTTTAATTTATGTAAGGAATTGTCCAGTCATTGCATAGCATACAGCTGTATACTGTAAATACCACATCAAAACAACACAGCTGGCATAAATTACACAATAGGGGCTTTAACATTTTCCTCCATATATATGCATTTTATCACAGATGTGCCGGCTGATCTGGATCTACACTGTTTGCCCAGGCAATAAAGGTGTGTCTATGGAGGAAAGGGTTAAAAAATCCAATATTTGTTTATTAACAATTCTAACCGGTTCAGAATTTTTTGACTAACAATGCTGAATGATATATGCATGCTGTTAAAAGTATTGCAAGTTACATAATTATGGACTCTAGTGAGTTGCTTTTGATTTAAATAGAATTATTTTGTATATTTAGATCAAGATCATGAAGATATTTTTATTTCAGTAAAACTTGCAAGAGGTGTATACAAGTGCATATATAAGAGTAGAGGAAATTTTAAGACTTTAGCAGGGGTATACATGGCCGAGTGGTTAAGGTTTCCCACTGAGAATCACTTGCCCTTCACCATTGTGAGTTTGAGACCTACCATGTGAGGAAGCTAACCAGCTAGCTTGAGGAACGTCAGTGTTACTACCCCGGTGCCTGCTCAAGCCTGAAAATGCCTGGATGGGCACCTGGGTTCTTACTCCACCTGCTGGTATGTCCACACCATAATGTCCTCATTAAGAGGCGGGAGGGTCATAAAACTGGGAAATGACAACATCAACAACAACAACAACAACAAAGAGACTATAGCAGGAAAAGCACTCGGTATTACCTTCAAGTTTGGCTCGTTCAGCAGCATCAGTGACCCTGCTCTCTACATCATTCTTCTGTTGCTGCAGCTGCAGTAGTATGTCCTCCTTATGACGAGCGTCCATGTCGGCAATCTGCTTCACGAGACGCTCCTTCTCACTGAGAGAACTCTCCCACTTAGCATACAACAGGTTGATATGCTTGCCCGGTTCTGAAACATTGCAATATCTCGCTGAAATAACTGCTGTAGCACACACACAACTTTTTATTTCTGCTGGAGTCTGTTTTGTTAAAGCAGATTCACAGAGTTTCATTCATGCTTCTTCCCTAAGAGTAAAATACTTGAAATTTAAAAAATGATTTCACAATTGATGAAAATGTCTTTTCAACCATTTTCAATGAAATGGATATCAGTGAAATATTATAGGTGTTATTGTCACTTTTTAGCAAGCAATGCTTTCTTTCATTTTTCTTTTGCTTATAACCCCCATTCATTGTCAGTTTTGAAAAAAAATACTGGCTAAGCTGGTGTAATTGATTGAAAATCATTAAATAAGAAGAAATTTTGATTCAGAGAAAGTATGTGTTTTCCCTCATAAATACTGAAACTGACATTCTCACTCTCACTTGACAGTTTGCAATGATATAACAATGTAAACATATGGTTACATAAAATCACAGAAAATAAGCCACTCATAATGTTTATGAGTATGTCAAACACTTTAACCTGAGTACAAAATACATGTAAAGTTTCTACAATTTTACTTCCCACCTAAATATTTAATCTGTTTACTCACCATCATTTGTAAGTTTAACATTTACTCCACACTTTTCCAGGGCATTTTCTATATCAGTTTCCCAAGCTAACTCTCCCTGCAGCAGACCAACTATAACATCTTTTATCCACGCCACAGTCTCATTGACAGTGACTGACTCTATCAGGGCAATCTCTTCCTTCAATGAACCTGACAGGCGGCCATTTTGTTTTAAATGTAACTGAAACATTAACACAGGCATGCTGAAGGCTTATATGAACCATGCCATGTGCTACTACAAAATTATTACAATTTTACAACAAAAAATTTGGGATATTATTTGATGGCTGTATATTTTCTCAGATAATTGAAACACAAGATCATGGTATTTTATGTTACTTCAATATATCCAACCCTTAATTATTCTAAAATTGATCTGCACCGCACCTCCAGCAGGAAAAGACCCAAGTTTTGCACTATGAAAACCTAACTGTGCATATTGTAAGTTATTTACATTATGGTTATTTACAATGCTTTATGTATGATGCACACAACATATATATCATTATATGTATTGTAAAGTTGAATGCTTAACTAAACAAATCATTTGGAAAAGACATTGCATGAAATCTGATGTCATAATAAAATATCACAGAGTATTGATGTGTACTTACCTTTGCATTTTGCACAGTTTTGCGTAAGTCATGTAGATTTTTATCAAATCCTTTATTGCTAGCTTCTGCTTGTTTCAATTTCCCTTCTAACTCCTTTATACTTCTAAATGAATTGGTTCGTTCATCAATTATTTTTTTTAAAGTTTCTAAAAGCTCATCATCGGTGATTTCTGTGTCAGGAGCTTTGATTCCAGGAGTCGAAAATGTTGTCTGTACAACTCGGTTCCTAAACCGCTCATTCTGAAATACAGCAATATCAATTAAAACTTGCTTCCTTAAACACTAACATCTCCCTCAAAGCATTTGGAAATACAGATGTTCATTTGATTGTTTTTCTTATGATTAATGCATGACCTTTCTATTTCCACTCTGACCCTTATTTAAGGTGGTAAAGTAACCTAGGTTTAATGTACACAGTTTGGTAAAAAATTAATTTTCATTCCATGACTTTTATAGAAGTTAGAATAAATAACTTTGCTTCATTAGGCCAGAGAAAAAAAATTATTAGATTTTCATACGGATTTTGGGAAGAAAAAGGGGCGGGAGGACATTTTTTAATTTTTATTTTTTATTAACGATATACCTGAGAACAGAAAATTGAAAACCCATACTAGTCTTTAATAGTGACACTATCACCTTCGGTAAGCTTTGAAATGATGAAGATTTTATTTTATTATTGCCGGCCATGATTTTTTTTCATATACGGGATCAGGGATTCTAAAATTTCAAAATCCCAATCGGACATTGGCGCTAAAATTGAAATTTCGCCAACTTTCGGTTCGCACGAAAAGCGGCTTCCGGTTCGCACGAACAGCGACTTCCGGTCCCCGCGTTCAGCGTATTTCACTCTCCCGATCCCCAGTCCATTTCTCTTTTCCGGCATATTTTCTCGTCGGCGATATCCTACAACCTCTCAACAGATTAATGTTTTTCGAGCTGTAGACCGAAAAATTCTTTGATCGATTTATAAGAGGGGCACGCGACGTTTGAAGTTTACGGCGATCGGCTTCTTTGTTGTAATACACAAGCATTCCATGCATTTAAAACGTGACGTAATGGTTCAAAACAGTTATCTGCAGCAGTGTTCATAGCGATTGTGAAGTGGATTATTTAGTTATTAAAAATTTTTTATCTCTCGGAATTTCGGGAGACAAGTATTCGTTTTACGTTAATATACGTCGATCACACCATGCTTTGTAACACTATATTATAGTTGTTTGAAATATTAATCTTTTCCTTACCAGATGTAGTAATGTTTGAATCTATGAACTTACAAGAGTCTGCGTATGCAACTTTACTCGAGTCGGAAATAAATGTTGATTACTTAGAATTTTGTAAATTTGAAATTTATTTGAATCGTTATATGCGTAATTCAGCAAGCCAGTCACTCGAATTTTTTCTAATTTAAGGATATATTCATTTGAGCCGTTTCAAATTTGTTGTGAAATGCTAACAGTTCAAGTAAAATTCGCATGATATAAGTTTTCTTTAAATTTGATAAACAGCAATTTTTGGTCGTCGGTCTTTTGGAATTACGCACATATCGGACTAACACGTCTGTCAATAAATGCAAACTGTTTTATCAGTGACGTTAATTAACACAACCATTTGTATTGCTATCTTAAATTCTGACATCAAACAGCCTTTGACTAGCGCAATCCATTTTTAGAAATTAAATAACCCGCCCGTTGTTAAAATGAGACCGACCACATCCCGTTTCATTTATGCCGCAGGCTATTCACGGAACGTGTAGTCGTGGTAGTCATGGTAGCAGACTTAGGAAGTCGCTAATTGACAGGTTAATAGCTGATTAAGCTGTGAAAAAATGTACATGTAGGTAATTTTGTAACAGTTTGTAGGCCAATATTCATGACCGATTTTTTTAACCAATTTTGAAATTTCAATCGGACATTCTTCCCGAAAATCGATCAATGACCGGCCTGCCGATAATTTTAGAATCCCTGTACGGGATGGTCTAAAACCTGTTCATTCCGGAACAGAATATGTTCCAATTTTTTTTACCAATAAATTCTTTTTGGGCAGGTGGTTTTGGACAGGGGCGGGTGGGGATGAGAATCTAAAATATATTTTTCTATTGCCTAAATTTTGTACTTTTATCAGAGTTCCAATGTTGACTGTTTGGGATTTCAGTGTTACCTTTTTGGACACTTGTTCAAGATCGACTCTGACTACTCTTTCTGCTCTTTCTAGATCTTGGGCTTCTGATTTTGCCTGGTCTACAGCTTGCTGAAGCTTACGCTGTACATCTTTCTCTTGGAACAGCGACACTTTGGTTTTCTCGAGCTCTTCTCTTAAACTGTCAATCAACGTCTGCTGCTCTGAAACTTTGTTCTCTGTGGTCTTGAATTTCTGTTGCAGATAGACAATCAATGATTTGAAATATGCAAGATCTCTAACTCTTTACTCCATATATATGCATTTTTACGCATGTGCGACCAGTGTGCATTGTAGATCCAGATCAGCCAGCTCATCCATGCTGTCTGATCAGGATCTTCACTGGTCGCATTTTCGTCAGAAATAAACTAAAGAATAAAAAAGTGAACTGTTTAGATCCTGATCAGATGGCATAAATGTGGTGGCTGATCAGGATCTAAACTGTTTGCCTATGCATTAAATTGTCTATGGAGGAAAGGGTCAATACAATCAGCCATATACACATAAACAAAGAATGGATAGCCATTACATGAATTCAACAGCAGAAGTTTACCTGTCTCAAGCTGACAAGTTCCCTTTCCCGTGCATCACGTTCCTCAGTTTTGGGTTCCTTGAGTTTATTGACCTTTGTTGTCATAGTTGACAGCTGGGAGTCGCGTTCTCTGAGCTCTTTCTTCAGTGCCTCTATCTCCCGTGTTAACTTCGAAATGGAGGAATCCTAGGGGGCAAAACAGTCTTGTTATATTCTAACATTAAAGTACAGTAAACTGCAGGTAATTTAAGTAAATCAAACAAAATTATTTAATATTGATTACAAATGATATATATCTACAGCAAATTCTCAATTGATATGATTAGCATTTTACTAAAATAGCAAACTTTTCAAATAATTAAACAATTGATCAAAGTAAAAAACATGTTAGTGAAGAATTGACAGACTTTTCAAAGCATGTGAATACAATAGTTAGTTCTACGAAAGGATAGCGTAAGGATGGTGTGGGAAACTAGGAAGGAAGGATTTCGTGCTACAAAGATGGGAATGCAACTGTTCGACATGCATGAGCTATCAACCTGGTGCCAAGGTTATAAAACTGAGCTTGGAAACTAGTCTCAAATCTCAATCATCTGATTGGCTGAAATGGCGACCAGTCTAAAACAAACATAAATAATTTGTATTTTAACAGTCCTTTACACATAAACTAAACTTTCATACTGAAGTCAGCTGACACATCATAGCTGAGGAAAAGACAAACATTAAAATCTGATTATGCAATAGATGGCATATAGATGTGCTGGGCATTGAAACCCTACGTAAGCTGAGTGTTGACGAGGTTCCCTGTGAGAATTGCCGAGATTTCTGTTCCGACTTCTAGGATCATGTAAGAAGCCAGTGATGACAGCTGACCATTGATACTTTGTTCTCTGACTATTCATGTTCACTGTACTACCATATTCTTTTTTTTATTCAATGCCAACTAATCCCAAAGTACTTTCCATATAATTCTGATACTCTGCCAAAAACACCAGACAGGTATTCTTGTAATGAGTTGAGCATTCAAAACACTTCTTCAATTCATAAAATCAACATAAATTTTTTACCCTTTCCTCCATATAAACGCATTTTTACGCATGTGCGACCAATGTAGATACAGATCAGGATCTGCACTGGTCGCATTTTGGTCAGAAATACTGAAGAATAAAAAGCGAATAGTTTAGATTCTGATCAGATGGCACGGATGTGCTGGCTAATCTGGATCTAAGCTGTTTGCCCATGCAATAAAGGTGTATGTATGGAGGAAATGGTTAAAAAATGCAAAATTTAACTTATTGCCTAATAATAGAATAGTATTATGGAGAAGCATCACCAATCAGTATCAATAATCAACTTATAAGCTAGGTAAGGATATAAGACAACTAAGCTCTGTGAATGAAAGAATCATGCAATCCAAACACCACTACTGGGCAACCATATTGTATTCCTACACCAAACAAATATCTTTACAGTTTCAAAACACTTACACCCAAACAGCTCAATCACAGACATTTACATATAGAGCACCAAAGCAGTCAAAACATATTTAAAATGTATAAGATTTGTGGATATACAAACCATAGTTATGCATGGGTGTATCCACAAAGCTTGAGTAATCCCTCACATTTTAAGTAAATGCCCAAGAATGCTAAGAATACTCAATTCTTGTTTTGCGAATAAAGCCAAAAAAAAAACGTTTTGACCACTTTGGTATGCCATATTTTCATCAGTGTGCTTGTATTTACCACTTTTATTTTAGGTGTCTTTCTTAAAACCAAACTTTTTAACTGCAGTGTAAAAAAGCAACACTAGTATCATATCACTTATGTTTTCAAAATAATCTTGTTCAACACAATATGGTTACCCGGGCATTCCAAATAGGTAGTTCTGGGTTAGGTAACTGTGCACAACTCCACAAACCAAAGGTTACTGGGTGCGTGGGTTTTAGCGCAAGAGTTGTCTTACTTTATTAGACATGTCTCTTTGCATTTGTGTTACGAGCCCTGATGTTATATTTTTATCCTTTTTCACACGTTCAAGCTCATTTCTAAGGTTATTAACCTCCTTTATTTTTTCAGTCAGCTCGGAACGTATACGCCCAGGACTTTCAATATCAAATTCATTCTGTGTTTGTAATTGTGCCAACTGCAAATTGAAACAGGAAAACATGCTGTTGTATACAATCAGGAAAGAAAATCAAAATAATGATGTGCCAAGTGAGTGTAGGTGTCAGAACTGAATCACCAGTAATGAATAACCTCCAACAAGTTTGTTCTAATTCAGTGAGCACCTCTCATGCTTTGTGGAACTGGAGTTCTGGGAGATACCAATCTAGGTGATGAAAACCAGTTTGGGGAACATTTAACCCAGTTGCAAGTGAAACGGGCAATATTTCAGGTGATGATGTTGGCTTGCCATATTATCACCTACTGGTGGGCATCTTTCAACTGTCAGGACAGAAAACAAACCCTCCCATAAAGTGACCGACATTGCTGCCTGGGCATACATTTTCCCAAGTTTGATTATTTGAAGTGAAAATTAAATCCACACAAAAGTTAATGATTCCACAGTATATGTGTTTGACAAAGTGACATCCTTTTTTCACTTGGCACATCGTAAATGTAACAAACATCTAGTTCAAATCATTCAAAAGAGGACAAATCTGTGTTTGCACAACAATGTAATAAACATTATTGCTGGTGGGGAAATATCAAAGTGAAATAGTCTTATTTTTAAAAATTTACAAGCAAATTAATGATTACTGATGAGAACTGGATATACAACTTGAACAAGCTTTTCACAAATTTCTCCTCTTTTTGTTGATCATGCCCATTCTTTGCATAAACATTTAAAAATGGGGATTCCATGCCAAGATGCGATGCTAGAAACAAAGTTTAAAAAAAATCAGCATGTATCCATGCTAAAAATCACAACATTCAAATTGTAAGCATTTCAATAGCAAGGTAACCTCACTGCCATATGTAAATATGGTTCCTCAAATTATATTGAGCAAACAGTTCTGTGTGTATTGATACCTTTGGCTCATACTGTTTGCTTTGTAGACAGAAAAAAAAACACTAAGGAATATGAAGCAAACAGTGCAGATCGTGATCAGACTGCAGGGATGTATAGCATGATCTGGAGCTACACTGGTCGATCATGGGATAATTATAATCATATCTGCAGAGTAAACGGTTCAATGCGTGTAGAGTGAAGACAAATGAGAAAAGCAAATAAAATATGGTAAAATCTGAGTGTTTATATTGATGTATCTAAGGGTGTTTGACACTTTCTAACATTTCACAGAATGTGGACAAATTGTTTTATAAATACTGTACTGATATTGCAGCTAATTTTTTTAATTTAATGATTGTTTTTGTTAATGTAGATTCAATTTTATTTGGGAATGAAATTTCTGAGTTTGCTGGGAGTTTTTCTGGTTTTAGTGGTTGAATGAAATAAGGCCCAGTATTGGTTAAATCGCTATAGAAATATCCCCTTCTATGCTTATTGGTGTTAAAATGGTCAACTGCAGCTGTTCCAGAGGTATCTTTTCTGTAAGGTATTCAGTACATCATGTCAGCTGACACAATTACTGCAATTCTGTTATTACAATAATGATATTGTATTTTTGAAATGATAAATCTAACACTGTTATAATTTGCTAACCCACTGCAAGCAAAACAACTACAAATTTTTCCAGTTTAAACTAAATTTAAAAATACATTCTCTTCAGAGATTTTGTCATGAAATATGAATTGTTTTAAGCATGTGACTGTTGACGAAGTCCAAAGATTTCCCTCTAGGTAAGAACACATATGGGTGCCTGTTCAGTAACGGATGAACAATAAATCTAACATAGAAACATTCTATTGGTATCTTCTATACACACATACAATTGTTAATCCTCAACTCTTAAGATCTGAAACAGACTTATCTCCCTTTGAATTTGAGTAATTGCAGTCCAACTCCATTTCGTATGGACTACTGGTCATGTGGAGCAATAGTGAGCAAACAGGGGCATGCTCGCATTGATTCTACAAGAAAGGCTGTAAGCCAATATTGTTAAGCTAAACTTCCATGTATATTTTGTTAAATTTCTACAAAAGTTTGAAGTTTCCTGTAAGCTGAAGTGCAAAATGAAACCAGTGATCACACAGTATCTGAAACACACAGAACACCAAACTTCCTTTACATACCTGTTCTCGTAACTCATTAATTTCCTGTTTCTTCTGCGATACCTCAGATTCTAACTGGAACAGTTTATTGGTAACTTCAGCATCTCCTCCCATTATCAGCGGCTGCCGGGTTCCCATCTCCTGAACAACCACAACAATACTACACATAGATACACTACTGCAGTTATAATAAATACACAGTAACTGTTGCTGGCTTGCTCTACAGCTATTTTCTTATACAAACCAACTGTGCTCATGCTGTCGTTTGACATAGTTGACATTTGCTTAATTGTAAGCTTTTGCAAATTGTTTTAGCCCTTTCCTCCATAGATACACCTTTATTGTGTGGGCGAACAGTTTAGATCCAGATCAGCCGGGACATCCATGCCATCTGATCAGGATCTAAACTTTTTGCTTTTTGAATCATTAGGTTATTTCTGACCAGAATGCAACGGATGTGCCGGCTGATCTGGATCTACACTGGTCACACATGCGTAAAAAGGCGTATTAATAGAGGAAAGGGTTAAAGAATCAGCAGTAAAATCTGGTAATTAAATTAGTGCCTCCAAAAAAGAAAAAGACAAGAAGCATAAAGACATCTCAATGTGACAAGACCAGGTTTTCTTCTTAAATTGTAAGAGAAAAAGGAGCACAACTATGACAAATCAGTCAAGAGTTATGAAACTTGTCCTGAAAATTGCTATTGTGATGTCAGACAACTACTTTAAGTTTCAAAGCTCTACAGTCATTGAATGGTTATTATATATCAGTGATCTTAAACAAAAAACTCGAAATGGTGTTGCCCCCAACCCCCGATGATATACCCTAATCTAATAACTAGGGTGTTCCAAAGAACACTTGATTATAAACTCAAACCAATTAGCATTCTCATCTTTATTCCCTGATTGAATGAACACAGCCACTGAAGAAAATCCCCTTGCCTGTGGATAAAAGATCAAGATGAGCTGAGCATTCTGCTTAAACTATGGTATTCAGCTACCCCTGCTACATTCTAGGATTGTTTTTGTAGCTATTTATAGCTACATTTATATTTATAGCTATATTGAAATCCCCCATTTTATTTTTAATGAACCTGAATGCACTGACCTGCCATAAAGATCTTTAATGGGTTTAAAAAAATGGCTTACATAGCAGTGAACTAGTTTGAAAAAGTTAAGAATGCCTTAAAGCTAAAGATTTTCAGTTATTATACATAAAGCTAAATATTTTTATTAAGGTTAAGTAAATAAAGTTAAAACTTACAGTTTCCCCCCGTAACTTGTGATTTTCTCTTAGTAATAATCATGTGAAAAAACAAAAACATTGATAATAACAGTGTTTCTCATTAACAATGAAAAAACAACCTCAACTATCTATTTCTTTTCACAAATTTTGTTGCTTTATTAGAAAACAGCCAGCGCTAGCACTGTAGAATTTTTTTGTCATGGACCAAAGAGTCAGTAGCTGTTTATCAATATTGCAAGCTTATATTTAAAAAAAGAATACAATGTTTCAGATTTATATTATTTTACTTTACCTGTAGTTGTTGTTGTAGTTGTTGTAACTGCTGATCTTTACGTAACAATTCTATCTCCGTAGATCGAAGTCGTGTAACTTCTTCTGACAGCTCTCGGATTTTCTGCTCCTTCAAAAGGTAAACAATGTGATGACGTTAACCCTTGAGGCTTTCCTCCATATATATTTCCTCCATTTTTACGCATGTTTTTACGCATGTTTTTACGCATGTGTGACCAGTGTAGATCCAGATCAGTCGACACATCGGTGCCATCTGATCAGGATCTGCACTGGTCACATTTTGGTCAGAAATAACCTAATGAATCAAAAAGCGAACAGTTAAGATCCTGATCAGCTAGCACATATGTGCAGGTTGTTCTGGATCTAAACTGTTTGCCCATGCCATAAAGGTGTGTCTATGGAAGAAAGGGTTACCAAAGGGATCAGGAAATTCTGAAAATCTGACTTGCATTGCCAATACTGTATTTTCCTCTAGGTAAGTCTCTATCAGAATTACCTTTTCTTGGAGAGAGTATCCATCCACTCCGGTGTGCTGAGGGGACTGCGGGACCGGGGAGAACTGATTGGTCTGCTGCGGAGATTGAGGGACCGGGGCAAACTGACTAGTGACAACACTCCGACCAGTTCCGTTGTTGACCCAACCTCCACCTGCAACACAACACAATCAAATACAGCCCAACCTGTATGAGGGGACCACTGACTTAAGCAGCTAGTGCGCAAACTTACACAGAATTATTACTTATGATACAGTTTATTATAAAAAAAAGCCACTGGCTGCTTGTTTTATAGTAAACTACATAAGCAGCCATTTTTCAATATTACCAGCCTGCTCAGTGTAAACATTATCAACAATTATCAAATAGTTGCTTCATTTCTTTATTTTCTAAGAAAATTCCAAACTTTACTTTTCTAAAAATGAAATATGCTCTCAAAACTTGATAACTAAAACATACAAACTGTGTCATTTCCCAGTAGTCAGGGACCAAGATGTTCAGCATTTTAATAAATGAGTAGAGATGTTGCAACATTTTATAACTTGAAAAGTCTATGCTTAAGAAGTCATATATGTAAAACAATGACTTAGTATTGCTTCAAAATAATAAGAATATTTTGTGTAATTTAATAGCTTTTTACAAATATTTCAGCCAAGAGCGTTAGGTGTGAGTATAGAACCAATGACACATTACAGCAGAAATGATGGCCAGATATGATGTTCATGTCAGTACACAGTCAAAATCAGAGAAAAAAAAGGCCAACTTATTCTTTCCACAAACTGTGTTGAGCATCTATTTTACATACTAAAGAACGTCGTGACCAAAATATTTGAAAAAGAGCTATTAAAACATTATAACTAATATCGTTTCCTGTGGAATTTTCTGAGTAAGAATGTATGATTTTACCAAAGATCTATGTTCTATATTAAAACATCCAGGCATGGCTGTACTTTGTTACCTGTATCACACAACATGTGCCTAATATCGTACAGTTTCTGTAGTTATCATTAATGTTTTTAATTAAAGAATGTAAATCCGTGACCCTAAAGTGCACTATATTAATCATACAACATATGGTCTTGCATTGATAACTGAAATTTGCAGTATATTGTGTAACATATAATATGGAACAAATTACATTTCATATACATTTTAATACCTACAATTCAAAAAAAATGTCAAATATGGTAGCAACCTGTGTATATAACCCTTTCAAAATAGATATCAAACCTAACATATGAGTGAAAAAAATCAAAGCTCCAGGAACATAGCTGCCAAAGTATACTCCAGGAATAACACTGAAGTCACAGTATACTCCATGGACAAAATAGCTGCCACAGTATACAGGGAAAACATTGCCGCGACGGTATCCTCCATGGAAAACAAATTTGCCATAGTAAACTCAATGGAAAACATTGCTGTGACAGAAAACTCCATGGAAAAAATTGCTACCACAGTACACTACAGGGAAAACATAGCCGCCATAGTAAACTCCATGGAAAACATTGCTGCCACAGAATACTGAATGAAAAACATTGCTACCACAGTATACTACAGGGAAAACATAGCCGCCACAGTAAACTCCATGGAAAACATTGCTGCCACAGAATACTCAATGAAAAACATTGCTACCACAGTATACTACAGGGAAAACATGGCCGCCACAGTAAACTCCATGGAAAACATTGCTGCCACAGAATACTCAATGAAAAACATTGCTACCACAGTATACTACAGGGAAAACATAGATGCCACAGTAAACTCCATGGAAAACATTGCTGCCATGGTATACTCCAGGGAAAACATAGCTGCCACAGTATACTCCATGAAAAACATTGATGCAACAGTATACTCCATGGAAAACAAAGTTGCCACAGAATACTCCATGGAAAACATTTCTGCCAGAGAATACTCCATGGAAAACATTGCTGCCACAGTATACTCCATGGTTAACATAGCTGCCACAGTATACTCCATGGAAAACAAAGTTGCCACAGAATACTCCATGGAAAACATAGCTGCCACAGTATACTCCATGGAAAACAAAGTTGCCACAGAATACTCCATGGAAAACATTTCTGCCAGAGAATACTCAATGGAAAACATTGCTGCCACAGTATACTCCATGGAAAACATAGCTGCCACAGAATACTCCATGGAAAACATAGCTGCCACAAAATACTCCATGGAAAACATAGCTGCCACAGAATACTCCATGGAAAACATAGCTGCCACAGTATACTCCATGGAAAACATAGCTGCCACAGTATACTCCATGGAAAACATAGCTGCCAGAGAATACTCCATGGAAAACATAGCTGCCACAGAATGCTCCATGGAAAACATAGCTGCCACAGAATACTCCATGGATAACATAGCTGGGACAGTATACTCCATGGAAAACATAGCTGCCACAGAATACTCCATGGAAAACATAGCTGCCACAGAATACTCCATGGATAACATAGCTGGGACAGTATACTCCATGGAAAACATAGCTGCCACAGAATACTCCATGGAAAACATAGCTGCCACAGAATACTCCATGGATAACATAGCTGGGACAGTATACTCCATGGAAAACATAGCTGCCACAGTATACTCCATGGAAAACATAGCTGCCAGAGAATACTCCATGGAAAACATAGCTGCCACAGTATACTCCATGGAAAACAAAGTTGCCACAGAATACTCCATGGAAAACATTTCTGCCACAGAATACTCCATGGATAACATAGCTGGGACAGTATACTCCATGGAAAACATAGCTGCCACAGAATACTCCATGGAAAACATAGCTGCCAGAGAATACTCCATGGAAAACATAGCTGCCACAGAATACTCCATGGATAACATAGCTGGGACAGTATACTCCATGGAAAACATAGCTGCCACAGTATACTCCATGGAAAACATAGCTGGGACAGTATACTCCATGGATAACATAGCTGCCATAGAATACTCCATGGAAAACATAGCCGCCACAGTATACTCCATGGAAAACATAGCTGGGACAGTATACTCCATGGAAAACATAGCTGGGACAGTATACTCCATGGAAAACATAGCTGCCACAGTATACTCCATGGAAAACATAGCTGCCACAGTATACTCCAGGGAAAACATTGCTGCCACAGTATACTCCATGGAAAAAATTGCTGCCACAGAATACTCCATGGAAAACAAAGCTGCCACAATATACTCCATTGAAAAAATTGCTGCCACAGAATACTCCATGGAAAACAAAGCTGCCACAGTATACTTCACGGAAACATTTGCTGCCACAGTATGCTCAAGGGAATTTTTAAAGTTCATTTGAATAATTTCAACTTAAAAAACACTTGCATTTGTGAAACCTGCTTAAAGAAGGGAATTTTATGCAACTACTTTAAAAAGGGTGTTTTTATATACTGTTCTTGTTTCAATCCAAATCAAGAATCATATACAAACAGAAGAGGTTCCATTTTTTATTTATTTATGAATTAAATTAAATTTAAGTTTGGGTTGCATGACCTTATCATATTCATACTGAATATCACATTCATTCTGAACCAAGTGCTATACTATCAGTCCTATACAGATAAACTAGCACTAAGCTATACCCCCAGTACTGTATTTCTTCAGGAAGAAAGCACAGCATAGACATACAATCAACTCATTGTGTGCATTGATATCTACATTTATCTGAGGGAGCACTAATTTTTTTGTCACAACTGCTTTTTGAAGCTAAAAGCATGTATGTATTACTATGAATTTATATAAGGCAAGTGGTGTTTTGGTCTAAAGCTTTTTACATGTTCTATTTTGTAGTGAATGTTGCAAGCTGTAGAAATAGAAGAGTCACACCAAACCAGAAATCCAGTGCAGAAACTAGTCTTGTCTTAACATCTGTCAGCTGACCTTTACCCTGTAACCTTTCCTGCCCAAAATTGTGTAAGGATATCGGAAGAGGATATGAATGACCAAGTAAGTAATCATCCAAAGATCTGATGACAAAACAATAGTGAGATAAAAGCAGTAATGGTATGTTAATTGTAATGGTATTGCTGTGACAGAATACTCCATGGAAAAAATTGCTACCACAGTACACTACAGGGAAAACATAGCCGCCACAGTAAACTCCATGGAAAACATTGCTGCCACAGAATACTCAATGAAAAACATTGCTACCACAGTATACTACAGGGAAAACATAGCCGCCACAGTAAACTCCATGGAAAACATTGCTGCCACAGAATACTCAATGAAAAACATTGCTACCACAGTATACTACAGGGAAAACATAGCCGCCACAGTAAACTCCATGGAAAACATTGCTGCCACAGAATACTCAATGAAAAACATTGCTACCACAGTATACTACAGGGAAAACATAGCCGCCACAGTAAACTCCATGGAAAACATTGCTGCCACAGAATACTCAATGAAAAACATTGCTACCACAGTATACTACAGGGAAAACATAGCCGCCACAGTAAACTCCATGGAAAACATTGCTGCCACAGAATACTCAATGAAAAACATTGCTACCACAGTATACTACAGGGAAAACATAGCCGCCACAGTAAACTCCATGGAAAACATTGCTGCCACAGTATACTCCATGGAAAACATTGCTGCCATGGTATACTCCAGGGAAAACATAGCTGCCACAGTATACTCCAGGAAAAACATTGATGCAACAGCATACTCCATGGAAAACAAAGTTGCCACAGAATACTCCATGGAAAACATTTCTGCCACAGAATACTCCATGGAAAACATAGCTGCCAGAGAATACTCCATGGAAAACATTGCTGCCACAGTATACTCCATGGAAAACATTGATGCAACAGCATACTCCATGGAAAACAAAGTTGCCACAGAATACTCCATGGAAAACATTGCTGCCACAGTATACTCCATGGGAAAACATAGCTGCCAGAGAATACTCCATGGAAAACATTGCTGCCACAGAATACTCCGTAGAAAACATTTCTGCCACAGAATACTCCATGGAAAACATAGCTGCCAGAGAATACTCCATGGAAAACACTGCTGCCACAGTATACTCCATGGAAAACATAGCTGCCACAGAATACTCCATGGATAACATAGCTGAGACAGTATACTCCATGGAAAACATTGCTGCCACATTATACTCCATGGAAAACAAAGCTGCCACAATATACTCCATGGAAAAAATTGCTGCCACAGAATACTCCATGGAAAATAAAGCTGCCACAGTATACTTCACGGAAACATTTGCTGCCACAGTATGCTCAAGGGAATTCTTAAAGTTCATTTGAATAATTTCAACTTAAAAAACACTTGCATTTGTGAAACCTGCTTAAAGAAGGGAATTTTATGCAACTACTTTAAAAAGGGTGTTTTTATATACTGTTCTTGTTTCAATCCAAATCAAGAATCATATACAAACAGAAGAGGTTCCATTTTTTATTTATTTATGAATTAAATTAAATTTAAGTTTGGGTTGCATGACCTTATCATATTCATACTGAATATCACATTCATTCTGAACCAAGTGCTATACTATCAGTCCTATACAGATATACTAGCACTAAGCTATATCCCCAGTACTGTATTTCTTCAGGAAGAAAGCACAGCATAGACATACAATCAACTCATTGTGTGCATTGATATCTACATTTATCTGAGGGAGCACTAATTTTTTTGTCACAACTGCTTTTTGAAGCTAAAAGCATGTATGTCTTACTATGAATTTATATAAGGCAAGTGGTGTTTTGGTCTAAAGCTTTTTACATGTTCTATTTTCTAGTGAAAGTTGCAAGCTGTAGAAATAGAAGAGTCACACCAAACCAGAAATCCAGTGCAGAAACTAGTCTTGTCTTAACATCTGTCAGCTGACCTTTACCCTGTAACCTTTCCTGCCCAAAATTGTGTAAGGATATCGGAAGAGGATATGAATGACCAAGTAAGTAATCATCCAAAGATCAGATGACAAAACAATAGTGAGATAAAAGCAGTAATGGTATGTTTCAATACCTAAATGTGAATTTCTACAGTAAATGAAAAATTCTACAACAACTGAAAAACAGAAATGGAGACTAATACAGAAACATGTAAAAATTCCAGATTGCTGTAAGAAAAGACAAACACCAAATAAAACCAGAAAATCCAAGTATAGTTTGTCAACCTGTGTTCAAGGTTATTAAACTGAGAATGGAAACCAGTCTCAAATCTCAAGCATCTGATCAGATGCTTGAGATTTGAGACTGGTTTCCAAACTCAGTTTTATAACCTTCAGCCCTGAGGTGTATAAAGCCAAATATACAAGTAGATACATGAAGTGCAGTATACCTTGAACAGTCCACGCTTTCGTGTTCACAGCTGGGAGTTGATAAAAAAATTGTGATAAATAAAATATAATTAAAGATTTAATCATTACAAAAAAAATAATTAAAGATTCAATCATTACAAAAAAAGTGAAAACACATCATGCAAAAATAGTAAGAAATCAAAGGTTTTAAGTTATCAGATTTAAAACAGAACAAAATATAAAACTTTTTCAAACAAAAAATCATGACATCTTGATAATAATGCTTGATTAATCTAACTGGAAAGGTTCTAATTGGAAAGATTAACAAGGAACACTTCTAACATTAATGCTCTTTTGCTGAAGTAGAGTACATACTTCGAGGTAGAGGGGGCGTATATCCTGCTCCTGTAGCTGACTGGTAGGTTCCTCCCACTGTCTGTATTCTGAAAAACACATTTCAATATCATGCCAAGATTGTTTTTGCAAAAAGGGCCAGTGCCCTTAAAAAAATAGTGATTTCCTTGAAATAGGATACTATTTTCGTGATCTTAAAATGGTTATCTTTGCCTATCTTAATCAAATACCATAGCAATTATGATCTGTTGTAATCCGAGTTATCTCCCTTTATTGTGTTCGTACCAGGTCCACTGCTTGTTCAATCTTTTGTTTATTTAACTTACATACTAACTAACTAGCATATTTGATTAGATTTTCACACTGACAGGGAAATATACTTAATGGAGTATCAGCAAACAAGACTTCTGTTAAGTTAAACAAGGGATATTAATAAAAAACCCTAGTCACACGGAACTGTTAATTGTCTTAAGTTGCATGTTTAAGTATTTTTCTCGCATATCCATAGAGTTGAAACCATCAATTTATGTAATATAAGAGTTTATGCAGATTGGTTTTCCTGTTTCTGAATTATGTCAATATGCTTTATGAATATGATGCCTTATTGCTTCATATAAACACGCACAAATACTTCCAGGGGCTTTAAGCTACCCTGTTTTGAAGTGTATGCATACGTAGTTCAATAGGATGGCAACCCTCTGAAGTGGATCAGGAGACCCCCTCCCCCCTACCTCCCCCCCCACGCACACATTCAAGCTCTAGATATTTATTTTCAGTTAAGAGAGAATTCTGTTTGTATGGCAACATTGATTAAACTTATCTTACTAACACCCAATTTTCAATTGTCAAGTTTTTATTGCATATTAAACCTTATTTCTTTTCATTGAATGATTTTTATTCATGTTTGTACTGTGGGTAATGGCAGCTATGCCACTGTAAAAGTGGGGCTATTGCTTAATATAAGGTTACAGGTAGAAATTTTCAGACATACTTTGAAATGTGACGTTTTGTCTGCTGACACAGATTCATGGAACTTTTCAGTACTTTATCCAACTGTCAAGAACAAATATATCTACAGCAAATAGAATAGTAAAATACCTGTCAAATCCTGTAGTTGGTCGTCTGGAACCAGCGCTGAGAGGTCTACTCCTGATAGGTGGGCGGGGCTGAGGTATCTGTGGGTGGGCATGTGCTACAGGTGCCCAGTGAGTGGCAGGAACCGTCATGGTGGGTGTGGTCAGGTATGGAAGGCCGGGTGTGGACTGAGGTACTGTCTGTGTGTACAGAGACTGGTCGTCTGTGATAAGAGCTAATGTACCAGTCCAAGCTGGTCTGTGTTGAACAGGTGGGTAGGCAATCTGTAACATATGTATGAGTATCACCACAAATGTAATTTTTATTTAAAAAAAAAAAAGCAGTATATAAATGATCGCTGGAAAATGTTGGATATCTTTCCAATATTATAATGTCAGCCACCCTACTTCCCAGACTCACATAATATTTATTAAGACTGCAAGAAACGATATAATATTATTTTAAACTAGAAATGTGTCCAAAGGACACGGATGCCCCCGCTATAGGTTTTTCATAAAGCTCCCAGCAGTAGTGTAGAACAAGTTGTGTTCACGAGATAATTATATTCCTATTACAAGAAAATTCTATTTTTAGTAACAGTGACCTTGACCTTGGATCTACAGGCATGGGTATTGTGCGGACACACTGCCTTGTCATGGTGAACATTTGTGCCAAGTTATTTTGAAATCCCTCCATTCATAACAAAGTTACAGCCTGGAGAAGAAAATTCTATTTTTAGGAACAGTGACCTTGACCTTGGACCTACAGGCTTGGGAATGTATGTGACACACAGTCTTAATATGGTGATCGATTAAACCAAGTTATTTAAAAATCCAATGACAAATAACAAAGTTACAGAGCCGACACAATTTTGCAAGAAATTTCTATTTTTAGTAACAGTGACCTTGACCTTGGACCTACAGGCATGGGTGTTGTATGCGACACACCACCTTGTCATGATGAACATTTGTGCCAAGTTATTTTGAAATCCCTCCTTTCATAAGAAAGTTAAGGGCCAAGTGTATATTTTGCTTAACACAAAATGTAAGTGAAAAAGGGGCATAATTTGAAAAATATTGGAAGCAGGGTTATGGATCTTGTTGGTTATGATGTAGATTTTGATGGTGAAAATATATTTCAAGTTTCAAGGCAATATCTCAAGTAGTTTTAAAGTTATGGGCAAAATGCATATTTTGCTTAACACAAAATATAAGAATAAAACTAATGTAAATGAAATTATCAAAGGGCCATAACTTTTGAACAGAACATGTAAGAGCAAAACCCCGCCTTTATGCACAACAACATATCAGGCCAAGCATTGTGGTAAAGTTTTATTAAATTCCCACCAGTAGTTTAGGAGGAGTTGCGTTCACGAGATATATTCCTTTTAAAACTAATGTAAATGGAAGTATCAAAGGGCCATAACTTCTGAACAGAACATGTAAGAGCGAAACCCCACCTTCATGCACAACTACATATCAAGCCAAGCATTGTGGTAAAGTTTCATTAAATTCCCACCAGTAGTTAAGGAGAAGTTGCGTTCACAAGATATATTCCTATTAAAACTAATGTAAATGGAAGTATCAAAGGGCCATAACTTCTGAACGGAACATGTAAGAGCGAAACCCCACCTTCATGCACAACTACATATCAAGCCAAGCATTGTGGTAAAGTTTCATTAAATTCCCACCAGTAGTTTAGGAGGAGTTGCGTTCACAAGATATATTCCTGTTATAACTAATGTAAATGGAAGTATCAAAGGGCCATAACTTCTGAACGGAACATGTAAGAGCGAAACCCCACCTTCATGCACAACTACATATCAAGCCAAGCATTGTGGTAAAGTTTCATGAAATTCCCACCAGTAGTTTAGGAGGAGTTGCGTTCACGAGAATTTCGGACGGACGGACGGACGGACGGACGGACGGACGGACGTTCCCACATTTGACCCTTTGTTGGGTATTTCTTTTGTTTAAAACTACCCAACAAGCGAAAAACTACCCAATAAGAGACTAACGGAATGAATGGAAAGTTCTCACAGAAGGGCATTTGTTGGGTATTATGGTACCCAACAGATGCCTTGCGGTGCGCTCGGACAGACGGAAGGACGGACGGACGGACGGACGGACAGGAGCAACTCTTAATGCCCGTCGCCATTTCATGGCGGGGGCATAAAAACGAAAACTTTTTCACCATAGAAAAATTTAATTGCAGATGTAAATAACATGTAAATAACATGGACATAAATTTCAGCAATTAACTTTAATTCAAAGTTTCCAAGAAAATCTTTATCCTTTTACAGTCAAAGTAAGTTTATACAAAAATTATTTGTAATTTAGAAGCATCTTGCTAAATGCATATCAAGACAACTTGTTATACAGTATTAATGGTATATGAACATCGGTCAACTGTAGAAATTAAGTCCTCAAATCTATTAAAATTCTTTATGTGATTATATTTTAATCTGCCTAATAAAGTCAATAATTTACCTAAACATAGCAAATGGTAATATGTAATGACCTTATTTCCTATTTATATAAAAAATATAAAATATGAAGACTGAAGCATGACTAAAAAAACTGTAAGTGTTGCAAATAGGAAACGCTATTTAATGTATGATACCGATAACTCAACAGTCATTTGACAGACAAGTTAACTCTTTCCTCCATATATATGCATTTTAACGCATAATTATCCTTTCCGGGGCCGACCCTGTTTTCCGGACGGACTTCCGTAACGTATTTAAACGTGACAAAATTTTGACTTCCCAAAACCCGACCCTGTTTTACTGGAGGATCCTGATCAGATGGCACGGATTTGCTGGCTGATCTGGATCTACACTGTTTGCCTAGGCAATCAAGGTGTGTCTATGGAGGAAAGGGTTTATATAATTAAGGTCATGGAAAAAATGTTTACAATTTTGATATCGCCATATTTTCTTGACGATTACTGATCACCAGAAAACTATTTACTAGTTCGCCGTTATCTGCCACAAGTTACTGATAAAACACTTTAAAGATCTTATACATGCTGAATTCATCATAATTTTTAAATTTAAGAGTGTTTGCATTTGTACAATATATTGATTCCAAGGACGATTATAAATTTCTAATGTGCTTGAAAAGTGAAAACTACTTGACAATATCGGGTTTCAGAAAAAATCCTGCTTAAACAATTATTAAATAGCAAAAATGACAAATTTCTATTCTATTTATTTTGTTTTCATGTGCATGTTTGGGATTTACTGCTTGAGTGAACTGTTATATTTGATTACAGGGTGGAGTAAAAATTACTTAAAACTTGATATTCTCTATGGAAACCATGGTGCATAACAGGTGCAGTATCTCTGTGTCCATATACTAATGTTTTCCTTCATATAAAATATGCCTGCATCCCTAACTGTGTAATATATATAAGGTCAAGTATATATTACATGCATACAGAAAACTTGGTGACATGCATAATTAGAATAATATTTATAGAAATTATGAGCAATACTCACAATTTAACAAAACATTGTTAAAGTAACATGAAACAACATTATGAGAGAGATGTTTGTCAGCCACAATGATCAGTGTAGGTCAGATGATGGTGAAGTATATAATCCTTCTATGTTGAAGACTCCCATAACTGATGTCTACAGGTTTGGCCACATACCAACAGCTAATTACAGTGGAGATCCAATATAACGCGGTCCGTGGGGTCCAGACCCTCAAACCGCGTTATTATCAGATCCACGATATTGGAGGGACAAAGAACTCACGCTAATAATATATCCTTATATGGCGGATGTAAAGTTACCCTGGATAAGCATTATAATACATGTACACAGTTATTTATCATTACGTTTTATCGGTATTTTGTCTAAGTCTTCGGACACCAAAATTATTTTACCCCAAAATTTTTGTTTTCAGCCTCTTAAAAATGGGACACTGAAAACAAAATTTCTTCTTCCAGTAATACGCAGATCATCGTCGCATTAAATAACACAGACTAATATGAAAGACGTAAATTTCTGATCCTGCATTTTAATTTACGATATTTAAGTCTGATGTTCATAATTTTATTACGAGTAAGAAATAAAGTGAACGACGTATATATTTAATCGTGCTAATACTTGCCCATAAAATATCCGAGAAATGTGCAATGTACATTGACTAAAATCATCAAATTTAGAACTGCTATGAACACCTGTTCAACACCTGTTTATTGACCATTTTGATCTAAAATGTCAGCAATCCTTGTGTATTTAACATCAAAGACGCCAACATCAACTTGAAACGGTGCGCACCGCTCAAAAATCGATTGACGCTATTATACAAAAGAATTTCAACGCGTCAACAAACTAGGATGATTTCATTTCTAAATCAGCTGATTGTTTGATTGACAGCGTATCTAGTATAATTATTGCTAATTTCTGATCAGGTTGTGTTTGTGTCTGCATTACCGGCCTTGCGCCGAATTGGCAGTTTGCATCTAATTTATTGCACCCCTATTTGCGAAGCCATCGCATTTTTTGTTGATTACACAACAATAAGTTGTTAATTTAACAACTATGGAGTTATTTGCTTGACAAAGGTAAGCAGAAATTTCAAAGGAAGAAACGTCTGACAGGTGTTGACTTATTCTCGGCTTACGTTTACAGACGTGTTAATTAATGTACATGTATCTAAATGTTTGGACAATCTTTCTTTAAATAAAACTTCTCTTCTCTAAATATTCTTTCAGCTAGAAAATTTGTTTTCCGTCCGAAGACTTAATACGGGTATAAATTTATGGGGGAAAAAAACGGGGTCCACGGATCGACCGCGTTATATTGGATTTCGCGATATAGCGGATCGCGATATAGTGGAGCTCCACTGTAAATACCATACCCAGCAACTTCGCAGTAGCTTTTACAACTATACCATCACAATTCAGCAAACATTTTAAGCAGAAACATAGTGAGCCAAAAATACTCCTTCACCAATTCTACATGTAACTATTCTAGCTAAAATATCCATACTAAAAGAACAGAATAAAAGGAATGAATTTGATCCCACAAGGAATCCCTGTTCCCAGGGAAATGCCTGTAGCCCGTGGGTAACCTATATCATGTGGGATGCCCATTTCCCATTAGTAACTGACAATACATGTTTCCAAAATCTTGCGAATTAATTTTTCAGAGTTGTTCTTTATTTTATTTACATTTCATTATACAAAAGCAGAAAAGACTAGTATGAATTTTGCCTTGAAAATTGTTTGCTGATTTCAAAATTTCTGAAATTTATACAAACCAGAACAGTTTTAGTATTTTTGATGTATGATATAATTCTGGTTTATTAAGTTAAATTCTAAAAATTTATGGAAAAGTCACGTTTAGAGTTTAACTGGTGGATAACAGGTACATCACATTAACCAGTGCATGAAATTATATGAATTCAAAATAAAAACCCAACACCATAAACCTTATCACTAAATTTACAGTGTTAAAATTATGACAGGTTAGAAAGAACAATAAAACTCAAAAACTTGTGTTTTGAAAAATATAAGCAGATCAGCACAACTGACCATTCCCTCAGGTTTTCTTTTTGTTGATTGTGGTGTCTTATTTGAAATTTTATAAATCCATGCTCTCTTTTCCTGTCCTGTCTACTTTTTGATGTGTAGGGAAGCTGTTGTTTTTTTTGCTAAGTGTGGCTATTCCTGATATGCATGTTTCACTTTTTTTACATAAAAATATTACCTTGTTTTTCTTTTCGTAAGGAGGTGAACATCACTACCGCCTGTCAATCAAATGCAATTTCAAAGATGTCATTTGTAACATGACAGTGTTTTTCTTTGACATGGTTGTGTGTATCTGGGATTAATTTGTTGGTGACACTCATGATGAATTCAATATTAGTATTTCGTTTTATGGAATGGTATGCCAACAATGCTGTCTTAACCCTTTCCTCCATATATATGCATTTTTACACATGTGCAACCAGTGTAAATATGGATCAGCCATCACATTTGTGCCGTCTGACCAGGATCTGCACTTGTTGTATTTTGGTCAGAAATAACCTAATGAATCAAAAAGTGAACAGTGCAGATTCTGATCAGATGGCATGGATGTGCCGGCTGATCTGGATCTAAAGTGTTCACCCATGCAATAAAGGTGTATCTATGGAGGAAAGGGTTAATACTTGTTTTGCATTTTTTGACATAAATGTTGTAGAGTAAGTGTTAGATGTTTTAACAAGTACAGTCAATGTTTGCCAGCTGTCACAATGTTTCCCAGCTTGAAAAGATAGTTGCAAAAAGGAAAGTATGACAATCTGCAAACTGGCGTATACCAGTTGCTTCAATACTGTATAGTGGGTAGTTTTGCATTTTCCCCAAAAAATGAATGCAAAAACTTTTGCTATTTTATTTCTGCATTTTCAGTTTCCCATGAAGGATTAATATTCTGTTGTTCGTTTTGGAAGTTGTCTAAGAATAACAAGATTGTGAATAAACATTTCAATGGCATTTAACCCTTTCCTCCATATATACGCATTTTTACGCATGTGCTACCACTGTAGATCCAGATAAGCCTGCACATCTGTGCCATCTGATCAGGATCTGAACTGGTCGCATTTTGGTCAGAAATAACCTAATGAATCATTAAGCGAATAGCGCGGATCCTGATCAGACAGATTCGCCCACAGAATAAAGGTATGTCTATGGAGGAAAGGGTTAACATGCATGATATCTCTGACCCGATATATACTGATATATAGTTATCTAAAATTGCCAAGATTTTTTTGTTTCGATCATTTAAAAAATAAACTTCTTTCAAAAGACAGCAGAAGAAAACATCTGGTTTTAAAATTAGTTTAGCCATATTAAGAAAATGAAAAGGAATGACTGTCCAATTTCAAAGATAGAATTTCATGTAGTTCTACAGCAACAGAAAAACAATAAGCGTGCAACAAATGGATGCTCTTCTCATTTTATACAATCTGTCACAATCTGAACACTGTTTGAAAGATACTAAGACTAGAATGCATCCAGCTTCTACAAGAAACAGATACATACTGTTGACTGGTGATACGACTGTACAAGCTGGCTCTATAACAATCACACATACAGTTAGTACATATTCAATTCAAAATAACAAAACTATTTTTTTTAAAAGCTGATAATTAGTTGTATCAACAAAAATGTGCCAGAATACAGGAAATCAACCTTCTTTATATTACAGTCTATGGAAATTATGTCAAAGAGATCTTAACAAACAGCTTTGCATATTTAAAAATTTTCAATTAAATATAGTAAATTGTAAAGGTGATAGAAATGTAACAAAACAAGTTTCTGGAAATATGTCAAGAAAAATCTGAAAATATTAACTATTTTATTTGTTCCACTCTTCAAATAAATTTCTGCTATTGCCTTTACATTCAGTTCCAATTTTATAACCCCTCAAAATTTGGTAGAATTTGATGACAGTCCTGTTTTTTCAGTGAATGTGAGTCTGGACCAGTTGTGAATTATTTTTTTGGCCATAAATAGTCAATAAGTCAATATACAGTAAGTCAATATACAATAAGGGTCAATCAAAAATAATGTTTCAAAAGTAACAGAATCAAGCCGTCTTACATAAAATCAGTTGGCAGAACATTTGTGCTTTTCTTTAATGTAAAACAAGTTCCCTTCTTTTTTCTCTAAGAAATTAGGATTAATTATATAACTAAAAACATACAATTTTGAAGCAAAGAACAATACATACTGTCAAACAGAGGGTTAATTAGCCAGTCTCCATGGAAAACCAGGCTTAATGATATCAGACAATGCTGTAAAGTCTTGAGAAAGTAATGATACAGCACTTCATTAATTAAATAATCAAGTGATTTTTATTATGATAAAAAATACTCTCTGCAATGACTTTGGTATGACATAATGTTACACACTGAGTGTAAGCCTGGTTTTGTTGAAGAACATCTCTGTTCAGTATTGCTTGTTGTTTTACATGACTTACTGGTGGTGGATTTTCTATGTTCAACTCGTATGGTGTTCCTCCATAGCCAAATCTGATGACGTCACCAGGAGCCAGTCGCACGGCCGCATTCTGAACACGGACATCATTGACGTATGTACCCTGTGCAGTGTTGAGATCTTGTAAGACGTAGCAGTCTTCATGTTCACTGTATTCTATGATAGCGTGCTGCTGGTCCACTCCTGCTGACTGAAATCAGCAAAACAAACCATTCCATCTTTACTTCTTAATCCTGTCCTCCATATATACACATTTTTACGCATGTGCGACCAGTGTAGATCCAGATCAGCCGGCACATCCGTGCCGTCTGATCAGGATCTGCACTGGTCGCATTTTGGTCAGAAATAACCTAACGAATCATAAAGCAAACAGTTTAGATCCTGGTCAGACGGCACAAATGTGCTGGCTGTTCAGGATCTAAACTGTTCACCAATGCAATAAAGGTGTGTCTATGGAGGAAAGAGTTAAGTTCAATAAGCACCAAGAGTAACTCGTACAAATCTTCTTGATGTAAGCCAGTTATTCGTTTTATTTCTTTTATTTCTTTTTATTCATGATTAATGAATACAGACAAATGTTTTAGCAACTGTAATGTGTTTACAGGGTTTATTTTGCATTAGCATGGGATGGGGATGTGAAAAATTCAATGTTTGCCAAAACAAACAAAAACTATCAATATCTGGGTCAAATACACGACTTGGGAAATTCACATTTGCCATTGATTCCGTCATAGAAATGACCGAGTATCTAAAAAAGTTGAGTACATCGTATGCATCATAAATTAAAAATACAGGGTTACCTTGTTTGTACGATTCATGGTTACGTGTACAGGGAGAACCTTCTAAATGCATCAACAAAAGATTTCCAATATAATTGCATATAATGTACATGATGTGTAGTTAACATGGTGCTTAGCTAGCTTTGAGTACATGTAGCATCATGTGAAGGGGTAGATCTACATATTTTATACCACAATAATTTTCTACCAATATTATTAAAATATAAAAATGTGTGTTCTTGTTTAAAAAAACAGAATTATTGTTTACTTGTTTGCTTTGATGCATCATTTTATGCAACATAATATTATTAGTATTCAATTTCTGTAGCAAGATTATCATATTAAACATCTCTATCAGAGTAGAACACAGACATATTAAGTGCCTGCTCTGGGATTGTATAAATTCCACTCCAAATAATCACAGACACACAGTCATTCCTGTCACTATGTTAGTTGCATCTATCATATCATAAAATTCTGTAACTATCTTGAAAATCTTTAAAAAGTGGAATTTTAAAATCAATAAATAGATTTTTGAAAAACTAAGATAAAAATTCATGTAAGATCAGATCCCTGGTACAATATTTCAATAAGCCACTGCAGAACATACAAAGAACTCTTCAAGTGGCGGAGTTAGTTCTGAAGCAAGATGCTTGTTGTCAGCCACCAACCCATGGACATACATAGTGACCAGATAGATGCAGTCTCTGGACTGACACCTGACCTGCTGAATCTATGTCAGGGACCAGGGCCAAAGGTCATAAAACCGAGCATGGAAACCAGTCTCAAATTTCAAGCATCTGATTGGCTGAAATGGTAACCAGTCGCTATTTTAGCCAATCAGATGCTTGAAATTTGTGACTGGTTTCCAATCTCAGTTTCATAACCTTCAGCCCAGTCCATTCAATGTTCATAGCTCTTTGGCAGAAATTTATTTACTAAACATTGAACAGTGTAGACCCCCAATTCACAGTCTGGCCTGGATCTACAGTGGTCTGAAGGTCAACATCACCTCTGCTTAGCACTTGAAAGGTAAAACTTTTATGCAAATTCAATCGTGACATGTTGGCCACCTTCATGCAGTATACAAGAGAATAACTGTGAAATTTTGTGAAAGATATATACAACAAGTTGTTACATTCTGGTCAACTGTGATCATCGACTTTTCAGAACCTACTCCTGTCTAGTTACCAGCTATCCAATCCACTTATTTAGCCATTGAGAAAATGTTGAATCAAAGCAAACTTCATGTGACCAGCAGGGAATGGCCTTAGTGAGACTTAGCAGAACTTAGTTGCCGAAATTTCCTCGTTACTTCTCCCTCCACTGAGCCTAGGAAACTCATAAACAAATCTAGAACAACATAGGCTCATCCCTGCTTGTCACTGTAAGAACACTGTAACTTGTATTTAACTCTTTCCTCCACATACACACCTTTATGGCATAGGCGAACAGTGTAGATCCAGATCAGCCAAATCTGTGCTGTCTGATCAGGATCTGCGCTGTTTGCTATTTGATTCATTAGGTTATTTCTGACCAAAATGTGAAAAGTGCAGGTCCTGATCAGACGGCACGGATGTGCCAGCTGAACTGGATCTACACTGGTCGTACATGCATAAAAATGCGTATATATGGAGGAAAGAAATACAGCTAACACAATTCATGGTAATCACAGTGACCCAGATACTTACCCTAAACCTTGCATCAAATGACAACTTTAAATTAAAGCATAAAGATTGAGTATTGATATAAAATAACCACAACAAGGATTACTTGCATGTCTCCTTTTCCCTGTTAATTATTTCAGTTATCAGGACTTGGATTGAAATGAATAAATTTTCTGTACTACCATGGCGGACTGATGCAATTTACATACCTTTACCTTTTATAGTCTTTACATTGCTTATTAAAGTGAGTTGTTTTTCTTTATGGTCTATTGTTTTAACATTAGAACCATTAAAATGAAAATGTGTTTAAAACAAATCCTTGCAAGTCTTATATAACGATATCCAAAAATAGTTATCAAATGTACAAAAAAGCAAATATCGTCAAACTGTATGGATGTTAACTGGGCTATAGTTAACTGCTTGGGACAACAGTTCTGGTGTCTTCCCTAAACCATCCAAGTGCACAAAATAGTTGCGCTTGTATTTTTAAAAGAGAAAATTGCACTTGAAATTTTAATTTGAATCCAACTATTCTTAATTGTTATTTACTTTTCTTTTTTTTTAAATTTTTAAATATATTTTCTGCTTTGATGTTGGAGCACCTTACTTAGAATGTAAGATTTAAATAATGCCAACAGACCCCTGAGTAAAGCAAGATACATGTATAGAGATGAAACAAATTAAAATGATTAAATCTTGGGATAAAACAAATTAAAATGATTTAATCTTGGGATTAACAAGGTTTGAGTGGCATACATGTATTAACTTGTCATTGCTTAACCCGTTATGCCATTTAAGGACATACCAAAAGGTCATTATTATTTTTTTTTCAAATTTTTTTTTCTGCCATATATGTTCATGTTCGTTAGAAGTCATATTATATCATGAGTCTTAAAAATGTTAATGGTTATCCATATTCTCAAAACTTGTGTTAGGTTTGATTTGAAAACTAGCCATGAAAAGATTCCCTTGAGGTTTCTTCAACAACTGTTGCCTGTAACCAGTAATGTTGTCAACAGATACAAGTCCACACTGTAGCAGATGCTGTTAAGCTGTCATCATTTATGTCTTAATCAATAACCTGTAATTACTGAGGACATTATTGATGAGTGAATTATCTATTGTGATATATCAAATGGAGTCTGCCCAGTAACATATGATGTTGTACCATAAAATGTTTTACATTTACCCAATAAAGAGAAAAAATGGATTATTGAGTATCATGTGCATCCTTTAGAAGAAATATATCATTAAATTAATATCAAATATGACTATCAAATAATTCTTAGTATTTTCGTTGTTGTTGTTGCTTTTAACTTAGTTAAGTGAATGTTATATATAAAGAAAGGTCTGTATCATTAAAAGAAGTTCTTGTAAAATAAAAGATATATGCATAATGCCAGCAGTGGTCACAGGGTTGTATAAATACAGATATGCAACATTCTTTAAAACATTATGAATAAATTAAATAGTGTTATACAGCACTCATCTTGCAGCCATTCAACATGAGGAAGTCTCCAGCTTTAACATTTAGGTGCTAAGAACAGTACATGGTAACTTTATTATTCCTTTTTACATGGTTTCGATCAGACATAATTTGTTTTGTTCAGACTATTTTCACTTCTTGTCTGACCAAATGTCTGACACTTTTTTTCAACTTTTGGAAAGTCTAGATAGCTTGATCTGGGACAAATGTTTTAAATTGCATAGGATCAATTATAATTTTCTAAAGACGTTCAAGTGTTTTATGTAAAACATCATTTGATGGTGGACATTATGCAGTTGCACTTTTAATTACCTCCCTTTTTACAAGATTGGCAAAACTTGCACGAACTGCACTCTTTTTCTGTGAGCACCGTTTCTTCTCAAATAAAGAACATATGGACCGCAGCGCAAATAACACCTTTCGCTTTTTGACTGCAATTAAAACTTGTATAATTTACTAATTATACCTACCCATGCTAAAAAATGATACGCTATGTCTTCTCAATAAATGAAAAATAGAACCGCGAATAATAAATCATGCATATTACACAAACTTGATGCATCATGCTTTCTCTGATACAATCCTAACAAAAACTTTATCCTACTGCTGTCCCGTTTGCCAAAAACATGTAATGAAATCAATCATTTTAGCTGCCCTATGTCTAGAAAGAAATAATTTAACCGTAAAGGCTTCTGAAGTTGTTTACGATTAATGAAATTGATTTACTGTGTGATGTCATTTGTGTAAACTTTCATAGCGGCATATGACAATTTTGAATGTTTGCTGGATGTAATTTGGATTGAAACTGCTTTTTAAGTGTTTCTCTTTTGTTCCGGGGATGTTGTAAGATAAAACCCACGATGTTCTGAAAACTATCTGCCTATATGCTCAGTGTTTTTTTCTCTTTTGGGGGAAGGGGGTCGCAGCCCTGTGGAGGGGCAAATTGCGACACGAACAAAGGAAAGGGGGAATATTTGGAAGATTCTTTCAGCCTGTCAAACACAACATAACAATGTATTCACTGATCTTTTAATTCAAAGAAAGTCAGTGGTGTACATTGAAATGTCTTTTTCTGTCTGCAAATTTATCAATTATTCTTGTCACTGTATTGTCCATCAGTGGGGTATCCATTAAACATATCCAAAATTCAGATTTATCATCTTCTTTATCGAACAGTGCTTAACAGACTCTGGCAAAGGGGGAATTTTTTATGGATTACGGGGAAAAATATATACTATTTTGAAGGGGGAATGGGGCCCAATTTCTCCAAATATTTGACATAAAAAAAACACTGATGCTGTTACAGAAAAATCAGGATGTCAGAAAGTAATATTTTTTGTGAAAATAAGGGATGCTTTATTTCCTTACAGAAACTGATTGTTTACTTGAAGTGGTCGGACGGCAGAAGTAAGTCATTTTTTAAAAAAGCCAGACTATTTCACTCACAAATCATTATTAAATGTTGTTTAATTTATTTGGTTCATATCTTTTTGAGTTCTTAAGTCTTGGCTTTATATGACTGTCAGATGAATCTGATGAAACTGATTTCAGAATAACTTAATTATTCAAGGCAAGGCTGCATAGTCATTGTCTCTAACCCAGAGTGCTACAAATAATCATCAACCTTCATCTTCATCCCCATCAGACCATTTGTTCCTCATCCACATCATTCAATTATCATCTATTATTAATCTTTTTTCTTATAGTACCCTGGGTAAACCAATTAAAGACAAACCTTTCCAGGTTCCTGTAAGCTACTTCGTGCATTTCAGCTTGTAAGGAGTCTTCGGGTAAATTACAGGAACCAACCCAAACCACCACGAAAACTTTTTACACAGTAATTAAAACCTAATGCTACTGCCAAAACATTCAGACGCCGCACTCCACGTAATACTCTGCTAAGAGCGATTGGAGTATATGGCAGATTCAGATCACTAACAACATTACATGGTGACAAATATTATAAACAAACCAATTAAGTTTCTCACCTGTAAAAGAATATCACAGCCATCTTTTCCAATGGTTGTTACCTTTGGCGCAAGTGGATAGAAATTCCCATCAGTTCCTTTCAAAAATGCTTTAGAATTTCTGTTCATGATGCTAATTGCACATGCCAATTAGAGTTACAGGTGCCCGCGAAAAATGGTAATTGTTTATTTCCAAACAAATCCACGTGACTACAGAGTAAAATGAAATAAAATGAAAATAAATTGTTTCAGAGTTCTTCAGATCATGTTTCTAATTACTAAAGTCCATTGGCATCGTTGATGAACCTGTCAATTGTTGTTAACCTATCAATTTTCACCGTGACAGGTTTCAGCATAACAACCCCAAACAACCATAATCTCTAACCTAGAAACTATGTCAAATTACAGATATTAATTATCGAAATTATTTCTACAACAAGTTTTATCATATATATCATTAGTTTTATCATTTTATAATTTCAACATAAATTGTAAAAATAATGAAACGGGAATCATTATAAAATATCTGCATTTTGTCTCGAGACTAGGTAAGGATCTTTAATTTGCAACTTCCGGTTTCATGAAAGTGTCATTATACCGGAGACTTTTGCCGATTTACGAACAGTTGAAGAACTTTTACGCTTCCAAATCAAATATGACGAAAGCTCTTGTTATTTTGTCGGAAGGGGCAGAAGAAATGGAAACTGTCATAAGCGTAGACGTCCTAAGAAGAGCCGGGGTAGGTGAAGGTCGATCAGAATTATCTCCCTTGATGCGAATTTATGACTACTGCTGTAGTTATCTCTCTTCGAACAGTATCGAAGACAGATAACTACAGCAGGGTTTCCCCCAGTACTTCAGGAAGGGTCGTCGCAGCATAGAGTCGAGTCGGGTAATCTCGTACGTGCGGGAAATTTCGTATAGTTTCACTTAATAGCAAGTTTCTGTCGATCAGGGCCAATATTTCTGTACCAGTCTCGTTGTTAATCAACATCAGTATCACGTGATTGTATCATGAGACTGGATAGGCAGGTTCGTGTTACATAATGGCAGTTTTGATTGGTTAAAAGTACCTGGTGGCGCGATTTTTGAATAACACTCCTTGCTACTTACGATCGAGATTCATTGGGTACTGGGTGAACGTCACAAAGGTATTTGGATTATTTCGCTTGGCATCGCTTGAAATGTTTAACAGTGAATATGTTTTGATAACGTATTTATGTGTCTTTCAGAATTTAATCATTTTAAAGTATTTTTGAAGCGACTTTTTAAAGAAAATATTGAAAAACAAGTGTACGAAATAACCCGCTTTAAATTTTCTTACCTAGATTCAATGAAGGGTAATCTCGTACAGGTGGTTTGTACTTGCCTGCGAATCAAACTTTGCATCTTTAAAAAAAACAGGAAAGAAAGATAACTGTTAGACTTTTTTCAGGACTTTCAGATATGTCAACGCCAGGCCATTTGTATATGAGAGAAATCGGTAGCGCTATTATTAGTTCCAGAACATTTATGGAATATGTTGTACAGCATATGTACGAACATGAAGTACATTTTGACCACCCTCTAATTTTTGATATATTCGTCGAACTCATGAAATTATGTGCCGATAGATCTACTAGTGGGGACTGCAACAGGGATCTTCTGTATAATACATACTTGGAACTGGGTCCGGACGAGTTTAGTATCGTCGTTCTCGGGGGAAGAGTCGGCCAAAGGCTTAACAGTTGGAAACTGTTAAGCCTGTCTGATGAAGTAAAAATGTCTACTTGCTAAATTACGAAAAAAATGAATGTAATTACAGCTAATAAAACTACATTATCATATATGTTTATTTGTTGTCTTGATTTTGTTTACCGCACAGCTACCTTAACTCGCCAAAATGCCCAAGGCTTATAGTCAAAAGTCCCTGCTAGATGCCGTGAGTGCTGTAAGACACGGTATGTCTTATAGGAGAGCCGCAAAGCAATTTGGTGTACCTGTAATGACGATACAGAACAGGGTGTGCGGAAAAATTGACGATCTGGCTCAGGCGGGTCGGCCAACCGTCATCCCACCAGAGGTCGAAGAGAAGCTTGTCGACCAAATAAAAAAGGCTGGCAACATGGTTTGTGCCGAAGTGTTCCATTAAAAAGTGCCGTTTATATCGTTTATATGTTACCAAACTAAGTTTGACTTCAATATTTTCTTACCATTTTTTAGTTTGACAACTTCCTGTTAGTTCTTTTTTGCGTTTGGTGAACTTTTTTAGCAAGTAGGCTACTTTCTGACACATGCAAACCAAAAAGAAAATTTGTTTTCACATCAATTAATAATGTAAAAATACATTTTAAATTCTTTCTTATAAACTCGTAATAATTGTATTAACAATATCTTCATCGATGTCTTTAATAATAATAATAATAATTAATAATAATAATAATAATAAGTAGACAATAATAGAAGACAGTCTGATATATATTGCTTTTATTTCAGTTACTTAAACATATATACATATAGCAAATTAAAACATGCATAACTATTTAGGAAAACACATTGATTTGTTTAGGGTTTTGGTATTACACGGAGGATGTTGCAAGTAAAGGTGGGCAGGATGGTTAGAAAGCTTGGAATTAAAACGCCTTTCAGGAATGGTGTCCCCGGAAAGGACTGGGTTGCCGGATTCTTGAAGAGACATGAAGACGTTCGGCTTCGGACTCCGCAGGCACTGTCTACTGTGAGAGCTAAGATGCTCAATGAAACTGTAACAAACAATTATTTTAATGATTTGATATCACTGATGCAACAATTACACCTCACTGACAAACCTAGTTGTATATGGAACATCGATGAAACGGGTGTTCCGTTACTACACAAACCCGCCCGTGTGCTCGCCCAGAAAGGCATTAAAAATTTGCCAGGCAGAGTAGGCAATAACAGAGAAAATATTTCCGTTCTGGCTTGTGTAAATGCTGCTGGGGGCGAGATCCCCCCTATGGTCATTATTAAGGGTAAAACTTACAAGAGCCTTATGGCTTACAACACGGAGGAAGGAGTCCCTGGCAGCATCTATACATACCAAGAACGGGCCTGGATGGAAGACGCCCTGGGAGAAATATGGTTCAAAGGTCACTTTTTACAGCACTGTGGTCCAGAAAGACCACAGCTGATTGTTCTCGATTCGCACTCTTCTCACGAAACCCTTGGCTTTTTAGAGGCTGCAATTGAGAACAATATATCTGTCATGGCATTTCCACCTCACACTACTCAGTGGCTGTGTCCGCTGGACAAGACCATATTTGGTCCACTTTCAAGAGCGTATTCAAGAGAATGCACCGAGTTTATGGCTTCAAGTCCAAATAACATTGTTAACAAATGGGAGTGGCCAAGATTATTTAAGCAGGCCCATGATCAGGCATTTACCACAAGTAATATTGTGAGTGGTTTCAGAAAATGTGGTATATTTCCACCAGATCGCTCTACCATACCCACGACTGCTTTGATGCCATCTCAGCCTTTTGATATATGTTTGAGTCCGACTGAATCTAAATCCCCAGAAGTTCCAATGTCAGAAGTAAATACTAGTATTACTACCTGTACATCGTCTTTGGTAAATTCAAACCCTGTTATTGTCCATACATCAGCCCAGGTCGGTTCTAGCTCTAATGTGACAGGTGGGTCCCTACCCGACGTTTCCAGCCTGGTTGTTTCGAGTCCTTCGACTGAGGGCTGTCTGGAAGCAATGCAAATAAGCGAACAGGAGCTTATCAATATGGTTATTTCTGGGCAATATCCATGTACTGTTAACTCAACCACTGGCGATTTAGAGGTACAACTGGAAGTACCGCTACAAGATACAGGTAATATTTCTCCAAATTCAGTATTGTCACCCCCTTCCATGGAGGTGCTAGCATCCCTTATTCAGTCATGCCCTGAAGCTCGGAAACCGTCCGTTAAAGAGTGGTCTGATATCGTTGAAACTACTTTTCAATTACCCATGTCCGACAGAAAAGTAAGTCCCAAACCAAATGTACGGAAGCTTACCAGTCACAGGGTACTGACATCAACTGAAATTGTAACAATGAAACGAGAAGTAAATGAAAAGAAAGAAAAAATGAAAGCTGAAAAGGAAGAGAGAAAGAATGTCCGTATGTTAAAAAAAGAAAAAACAAACAGTAAATGTAAAGTCAAGACTGAATAAAGTTGCAGGGTTCCATGTATCACTATGCTTGATGTGCATGTACGGCAGAAATTCTGTACAAATTGGGACGGGCTATTTGTCATTACATTGACTGTATTTCATGCTTACATGTATCAGTAGGCCTGCTTCTGACATACATGCATTTATGAAACGCCTTGTGTTTAACGTTGCCAATAATTGGTCATTGATAACGTTACTGTTATGAATATTTTAAGAATATTTTATTTGAAATACTGAAAATTAAATAAAACAGACAAGTTTAAAAGTTTTATTTTCTCTGTGAAAATTATGTAAAAACAGTGCAGGCTCTGAAAAATATCAACCAATGGATTCATCATTTGACCTTACGGTAAGAACATGTTTTAATTCACAAGAAAGTATTATAAACATACAACCTTTTAGCCCAGAAACTGGAAGGGTTCACTGTACGAAAATGCCCGACACCATGTACGGAATTTGCCTCCTGCGTACGACATTATCCGTTCCACACACGTCGTATACTCTAATGTCCTGAAGGTATTGACCAATCACCGAGTACCTTACAAAAGCATATAATGAAGCTTCACTGGTTCCTAAGTAGAAGTCCAGCCAGTATTAACCCTATCGTGAAACTGGGAATCGGTGAATCGTTCTCGCATCCAAACCTGTACGAAATTACCCGACTCGACTCTAGACCGATTTTATCCATTTTGTCGCGCGCTGCAACTCGGTGTTTCATTTTCAGTCTTATGTATATATCATTTTTGCTTGTCATTTAAATAAATAAATGAAAAAAATAAGTTTTGTTTTTATTCTTAAGTGGCTTTATTCATTTAAAGCCTTTTAAATGACATACATGTTAATAATAAATGTGTTTTGACACACACTGTTCTGTGGCTGCTGTAGGTTAAAAATTTATAACAAAGATTCAAAAGTCGTAAATTAAATTCTTACACCAAAATATCTTATGCTTTTTTAAATTGAAACAAATCCTAATTATATTACAACGGCTGAAATTCCTCAGATCCGATCATTTGTAATTAGATCTAATATCAATTAGAAATATTTATTCGAACACAAAAACTAAAATAAATGGAAATTACAATATAATGTGCTTATTTGTAATTATATAAAGATGTTTCAGGAAAACTAAAAGCATTTTTTTTTTCAATAAAACATTTTTTGATGGTGGAAACTACACAGTTGCACTTTTTATTACCTCCCTTATTTCAAGATCGGCAAAACTTGCACGAACATCGCTCTTTTTCCGTAATCGCCATTTCTTCTCAAATACAGAACAAACGGACCGCAAATATCACCTTTCGCTTTTTTTATTGCTATTAAAACTCGTATAATTTACTAATTATACCTACCCGTGCGAAAAAGAAATGATGGGCCATGCCTTGTCAATTAAAGAACAATAGGAACCATGAGGAACGCGAATAATAACTCGCGCTTTTTATATTAAAAAACTTCTATAATTTACATAAACTTGATGCGCCATGCTTTCTCTGATACATTAGCCCAACAAAAAATATCGTACCATTGTTCCGTTTGCAAAACATGTAATAAAATCGATCATTTTAACTGCGCTATGTCTAGAAAGAAAAATTATAACCGTAAACGGCTTCTGAAGTCGATCCACTGTATGACGTCATTTGTGTAAACTTTCGCTGCGGCATATGACAATATTGAATGTTAGCTGGATGTTACAGCGTATTTTGGATTGAAAATGTGTTTCAAGTGTTTCTCTTTTGTTCTGCGGATGTTATAAGATCAAACCGACGATGTTCTGAAAACGATGCCAGCGTCTAGGTTAGTTTGTTTTCGATTTACTCAAAATGAAAATGGCTTTGTTGCTGTTGTTGAATTTCATTAGAGGCTATGTTACAGAATAATCAAGATGTCAGAAAGTTATATTTTCCGTGGATATTATCAAAAAAGGGGATGCTTTAGTTCCTTCATTCTTTGCTCGAAATGGTCAGATGGCAGAAGTAAGTCATTTTTATAAAGTTGATTACTGACAACGCGGACGAATAGTAATTCGGCTACGATTTATATCACATGCGGTCAACTGTTGCCAACATGTGGGCGGAGCCGACATGCGTTATCCATCAGTTCTTGTTACTGATTGGTTAACTCGCAAAGCTGATGACGCTTTAAATTATTGGCGCGATCAGCTGTCTCTTGTTTATTAAGAAGAGTTTTCATACTGATAATGCAATCAACAGGTACACAAGTCGCTGCGGGAGATAAGGCATGGCGGACAAATTATGGCATGTCGCAAATTGGGTCCTGAAATTATGGCTTGTCGCATGCGACAAGCGTAAACGGCCTGGGGGAAACCCTGTACAGCAGTAGTCATAAATTCGCATCAAGGGAGATCATAAGTATCGTTAATTAGTCTTCAAATATCAAACATAAATTAATTTTGGGCATATCTGATATGCATGTTTATTTTGTTAACAGATTGAAGTAACAGTGGCTGGACTGGCTGGCACAGATGCTGTGATGTGCAGTAGAAATGTGAAGATTGTCCCCGATGCAGCACTTGCTGAAGCTAAGAGTCACGGTCCCTATGATGTAGTTGTCTGTCCTGGCGGAGCTAAAGGGGCTCAGAACCTTGCTGAGGTAACACATCCGGGGAAAACTAATTTAGATGTAAATAATAGGTCATGACTGGCGGTAGTATCAATCTTTCAAAAATTAACAATTTAAAACAATAAAATAATCATTCTCATAAGATATGTTAACCCCTTCCTTCATCTATACGCATTTTAACACATGTGCAGCCAGTGTAGATCCAGATCAGCCAGCACATCTGGCCGTCTAATCAGGATCTGCACTGGTCGCATTTTGTTCAGAAAGAACCTAATGAATCAAAAAGCGAATAGTGCACATCCTGATCAGACAGCACCGATGTGCCGGCTGACCGTGATCTACACTGTGCACCCATGCCATAAAGGTGTGTATATGGAGGAATGGGTTAAGTTATGTTTAATGTGAAAAAGGTTATAGCAGAATGGATACTATAAGTATGAACAAATAATTAATGAAACTAAAAACAATAATAGATAGAATTTAACAAGAAGACAACTTAGTTTTGTTGCATTGCGTTATATATCGTCTTAATATTTACTATAACTTCTAAAATAAAATCTTGTCCATGTCTAATCCATTTCTTTCAAAGCGAAATGTTTGGTGCATTTAGCAATTTTCAGTGACTTGTTAAACTTACTTTTATGTGTAACTGTCATTGGATTTGGCCGTTTATATCTAAACACACCTATACATTGCCCACTGATTTATTTTAGCAGATATTTATTGTTTTTTGTTAACCAGGTTTTCTTTAGAAAAATCCTGGTTATTAGATTGGGGTATGTCGTTGGGCGGGCGGGCGGGCGTCAACATTTTGTGAAGTTTTTAGCTCGACTATTCGAAGAATATGTCGAGCTATTGTACTCACTTGGGCGTCGGCGTTGCGGTCGCCGTCGGCGTCCCACTTTGGTTAAAGTTTACGTGCAACCTACCTATATCTTAAAAACTACTATAGCTACAGCTTTTAAACTTGGCACACTTGTTCATCATCATGTCCCGAGTGTGTTTGCCAAGAACCATAACTCTAACTTTCATTTTGATCAAATTATGGCCCTTTTTTGACTTAAAATTTCAGGTTAAAGTTTGCATGCAAGCTACTGTACAAACTCATAACTTCAATACTACCTATACTACAGCTTTAAAACTTGGCACACTTGTTCATCATCATGTCCCGTGTGTGTATGCCAAGAACCATAACTCTTAACTTTCATTTTGATCAAATTATGGCCCTTTTTCGACTTAGAATTTCAGGTTAAAGTTTGCGTGCAAGCTACTGTACAAACCCATAACTTCAATACTACTTATACTACAGCTTTGAAACTTTCAACACTTGTTAATCATCATATCCCAAGTGTGTATGCCAAGAACCATAACTCTAACTTTCATTTTTATCAAATTATTCCCCTTTTTCGACTTAGAATTTCAGGTTAAAGTTTGCGTGCAAGCTACTGTACAAACTCATAACATCAATACTACTCATACTACAGCTTTGAAACTTTCAACACTTGTTAATCATTATATCCCAAGTGTGTATGCCTAGAACCTTAACTCTAACTTTCATTTTTATCAATCATGCCCCTTTTTCGACTTAGAATTTCAGGTTAAAGTTTGCGTGCAAGCTACTGTACAAACCCATAACTTCCATACTACTCATACTACAGCTTTGAAACTTTCAACACTTCTTCATCATCATAATTCAAGTTTGTCTGCCAAGAACCATAACTCTAATTTTCATCTTGTACAAATTATGGCCCTTTTTCGACTGAGAATTTCAGGTTAAAGTTTGCGTGCAAGGTAGTTACTTAAATACTTCTTGTACTATAGCTTTGAAACTTAAGACACTTGTTTACCATCATGACCCTGACTATGTGTGCCAAGAACCATAACTCTTTCTTTCATTTTTAATCAAATAATGGCCCTTTTTCGACTTAGAATTTCAGGTTAAAGTTTGCGTGCAAGATAGTTACTTTCATACTTCTCGTACTACAGCTTTGAAACTTAAGACACTTGTTTACCATCATGACCCTGACTATGTATGCCAAGAACCATAACTCTTTCTTTCATTTTTAATCAAATTACGGCCCTTTTTTGACTTAGAATTTCAGGTTAAAGATTGCGTGCAAGCTAGTTACTTTCATACTTCTTGTACTATAGCTTTGAAACTTATTCACCATCATGACCCTGACTATGTATGCCAAGAACCATAACTCTTTGATTTTTTAGCTCACCTGAGCACGAAGTGCTCATGGTGAGCTTTTGTGATCGCCTGATGTCCGTCGTCCGTCGTCCGTCCGTCCGTCCGTCCGTCGTCAACTTTTTCTTCAAACGACTTCTTCTCTGAAACGGCTTGGCCAATTTTGAAGAAACTTGCCACGGATGTTCCTTGCATGAAGCTCTTCCAAAGTTGTTCAAAGAAATCAATTCCATGCAGAACTCTGGTTGCCATGGCAACCGAAAGGAAAAACTTTAAAAATCTTCTTGTCTGAAACCACAAGACCTAGAGCTTAGATATTTGGCATTTAGCATCCTCTAGTGGAACTCTACAAAGTTTGTTCAAATTATTTCCCTGGGGTCAAAATTGGCCCCGCCCCAGGGGTCACTTCATTTTACATAGACTTATATAGGAAAAACTTTAAAAATCTTCTTGTCTGAAACCACAAGGCCTAGAGCTTAGATATTTGGCATTTAGCATCCTCTAGTGGAACTCTACAAAGTTTGTTCAAATTATTTCCCTGGGGTCAAAATTGGCCCCGCCCCAGGGGTCACTTCATTTTACATAGACTTATATAGGCAAAACTTTAAAAATCTTCTTGTCTGAAACCACAAGGCCTAGAGCTTAGATATTTGGCATTTAGCATCCTCTAGTGGAACTCTACAAAGATTGTTCAAATTATTCCCCTGGGGTCAAAATTGGCCCCGCCCCAGGGGTCACTTCATTTTGCATAGACTTATATAGGAAAAACTTTAAAAATCTTCTTGTCTGAAACCACAAGGCCTAGAGCTTAGATATTTGGCATTTTGAAACCTCTAGTGGAACTCTACAAAGATTGTTCAAATGATTTCCCTGGGGTCAAAATTGGCCCCGCCCCAGGGGTCACTTCATTTTGCATAGACTTATATAGGAAAAACTTTAAAAATCTTCTTGTCTGAAACCACAAGGCCTAGAGCTTAGATATTTGGCATTTGGCATCCTCTAGTGGAACTCTACAAAGATTGTTCAAATTATTCCCCAGGGGTCTAAATTGGCCCCGCCCCAGGGGTCACTTCATTTTATAAAGACTTGTATAGGAAAAACTTTAAAAATCTTCTTGTCTGAAACCACAAGGCCTAGAGTTTAGATATTTGGCATTTAGCACCCTCTAGTGGAACTCTACAAAGATTGTTCAAATGATTTCCCTGGGGTCAAAATTGGCCCCGCCCCAGGGGTCACTTCATTTTACATAGACTTATATAGGTAAAACTTTAAAAATCTTCTTGTCTGAAACCACAAGGCTTAGAGCTTAGATATTTGGCATTTAGCATCCTCTAGTGGAACTCTACAAAGATTGTTCAAATTATTTCCCAGGGGTCTAAATTGGCCCCGCCCCAGGGGTCACTTCATTTTATAAAGACTTGTATAGGAAAAACTTTAAAAATCTTCTTGTCTGAAACCACAAGGCCTACGGCTTAGATATTTGGCATTTAGCATCCTCTAGTGGAACTCTACAAAGATTGTTCAAATTATTTCCCTGGGGTCAAAATTGGCCCCACCCCAGGGGTCACTTCATTTTACATAGACTTATATAGGAAAAACTTTAAAAATCTTCTTGTCTGAAACCACAAGGCCTAGAGCTTAGATATTTGGCATTTAGCACTCTCTAGTGGAACTCTACAAAGATTGTTCAAATGATTTCCCTGGGGTCAAAATTGGCCCCGCCCCAGGGGTCACTTCATTTTATATAGACTTGTATAGGCAAAACTTTAAAAATCTTCTTGTCTGAAACCACAAGGCCTAGAGCTTAGATATTTGGCATTTATCATCCTCTATTGGAACTCTACAAAGATTGTTCAAATTATTTTCCTGGGATCAAAATTTGCCCCGCCCCAGGGGTCACTTCATTTTACATAGACTTGTATAGGCAAAACTTTAAAAATCTTCTTGTCTGAAACCACAAGCAGAGAGTACTTTTGTACTCAGGTGAGCGATATAGGGCCATTATGGCCCTCTTGTTTCAAATTACTGCCCTTTTTAGACTTAAAAATTAAGGTTTAAAACTTTGTATACCTTTATTTTATCTTACATCGGGTTTATTTTCAAAGGCCCATAACTCATCCTTGCTTTTTTTATATTCGATTTTTGCCCCTTTTCACTTGAAATTAGAATTAAGACTTGTAAATAATTGTTAAAGTTTCAATGTTACTGTTTTTCATATGTACAGCTATATAAAAGGTTTAAAACAGATGTCCTTAACAAACTTTGGTTGAAAGCAGGGATCCTAAAATCGTCGGCAAATCGGTCATTGACCGATTTTCGGTAAAAATGACCGATTGAAATTTCAAAATTGGTAAAAAAATCGGTCATGAAATTTTTAAAGTCAGTATAAGTTTTCCCTTAGTGGCCCATAACTTGTTAAGGAAATTACCTACATGTACATTTTTTCACGCTTAATCCGCTATAAACCTGTCAATTACCGACTGCACAACTCTGCTACCATGACTACAGTCACTACACGTCGCTAGAATAGCCTGCGGCATAGATGAAACGGGAAATGGTCGGTCTCATTTTAACAACGGACGAGTTCATTTAATTTGCAATCGAACTGCGGCTAGTCAAAGGCGGGTAATTAACGAACTATATGTTTGATGACCGAATTAAAAGACTCGGTATTTGTGATTGTCATAATTTACGAAAACAATATAACAGTTTGCAATTTAAAGACAGATCAGTTTGTTCGATGTGCGTAATTCTAATTGACCGACGACGGAATAAAATAAAAAGGTCGTTTAAAATTGCTGTTACTCAAATTTTAAGAAACGTATATAATGCAGATTTTACTAAAAAAAATTGCCTTTCACAAAAAGTTGAAATGGCCCAAATGAATATATACTCTATGTTAAAAAAAGCGAATGACCGGCTTAGCAACCCGGTCAAAAATAATGCAAATGACGGGCTTAGCAAACCCAAAGAAAAAGATGATCGGACTGGCTATCCGAATCATATAGACGACAGGCTTGGCAACCGGCTCATAATTCGTTATCAAGTCGGCTTGGTAACCCGACCCCTGTCGAAGACCGGATTGGCAACCCGGTTTAGTGCAGACTGATGCATTTCAGTCGAAAATGAAAATGAGCAGAATCATTGCGGATGCTTAAAAGAGGAAAGCAACTGACGATATATCCTCAGATCGCAAAAATAAAATTCAAAAGAAGAGCGATACCCCAAACAATGATAGGTCATTTGTTTCTTCATGGCTCGAAACTTTTAAATGGCTCAAATTTGAAAACGGTGCAATGTTTTGTTCTATTTGTATTGCGCATTCAAGTAATGCATACGAGTGATGTAAACGGTGCATATGTAACTTTTTACTTTCGGTTTCGTTTTTAGCTTACCGATCTATTCAGACTTTGATGACGGTAAAAATGTTATTTTGTGTGGGACGTAGAAAATTATTTAATAAAGATCGAACAATTGATCGGCGTCGGTGTGAATGCGGATGATATCAGGGGGGTGGGGGGGAGGGCGGATAATTTGGGATGGGTGGGGGTCGGGTCGTAATGGCGGGAATTTCGGCGGCAAATGACCGATTGGGATTTGGAAATTTTATGATCCCTGGTTGAAAGTGTAATTGTGGGGTGGGTGGGTGCATAGACTATACTACACTACACTACACTACACTACACTACACTACACTACACTACACTACACTACACCACACCACACCACACCACACCACACCACACCACACCACACCATACCACTGTACTGTACCCCCACCACCCACCACCACCTCCACATACCACCACCACCAACAACAACAACTACAACAACACCAACACAAACAACAACACCACCACCACCACCAACAACAACAACAACACCAACAATAACAACAACACCACCACCACCAACAACACCACCACCACTAACAACAACAACACCACCACCAACAACAACACCATCACCACCACCAACAACACCACCACCACCAACAACACCACCACCTTTAACAACACCAACACCACCACCACCACCAACAACTACAGCACCACCATTAACAACAACAACACCACCAACAACACCAACACCACCACCAACAACAACACCAACAACAATATCAATACCACCACCAACAACAACACAAACACAAACAACAACACCACCACCACCAACAACAACAACAACACCACCACTAACAACAACAACACCATCACCACCACCAACAACACCACCACCACCAACACCACCACCAACAACAACACCACCTCCAACAACAACAACAACAACACCACCACCAACAACACCAACACCACCACCACCAACATCAACAACACCACCAACAACAACACCAACACAAACAACTACACCACCACTACCAACAACAACAACAACAACACCAACAACAACACCATCAACAACAACACCACCACCAACACCACCACCAACAACTCCAACAAAACCAACAACAACACCACCACCACCACCAACAACATCATCACCACCACCAACAAACCACCAACAACACCACTACCAACAACAACACCACCACCAACACCACCACCAACAACAACACCAACAACAACATCAACACCACCAACACTAGCACCGACAACAACACCACCACCACCAGCAACACCACCACCAACAACAACACCAACAACATCAACACCACCACCAACAACAACATCAACACCACCACCAACAGCAATAACAACCAACACCACCACCACCAGCAACAACACTTCCACCACCACCACCAACAATGCCAACACCAACAACACCACCACCAACAACAACACCAACAACAGCAACAACACCACCACCAACAACAACAACACCACCACCAACAACAGCAACCAGCATACCATACTGTACTTCACCACGCCACACAACTATAGGTGGGCAAAGATAGTGGGTTGATGGGTGTGGGATCAGGGGTTTATGGGCTGGGTTGTGTAAACCCTAAAAAAAATCTACAAGAATAAATTAAGTGTTATTTATTGATTTATGGATTAAGAAACTTTTGTTCATGTGTGTTTGTTGGGGGTGTCATAAACTCCTGAATCACTCCCCAGTTTAAATGAAGCCCAGTTACAATGTGCTTAATAATTCTGACTTTTCGAATAGTCGAGCGTGCAGTCGTTTCCGACTGGCTCTTGTTTGTTAAAGTTGTGTTTTTCTCAGTAACCGTTTAATGTACAACTTTGAAACTTAACATAGTTGTCTGACATATCAATACCAATTATCAGGACAAGTTTCATAATCCCTGACTGTATTTTGACAAAGTTATGCCCCTTTTTCACTTAGAAATTTTGTGAAGTTATTGTTAAAGTTGTGTTTTTCTCAGTAACCGTTCAAGGTACAACTTTGAAACTTAACATAGTTGTCTGACATATCAATACCAATTATCAGGACAAGTTTCATAATCCCTGACTGTATTTTGAAAAAGTTATGCCCCTTTTTCACTTAGAAATTTTGTGAAGTTTTTTGTTAAAGTTGTGTTTTTCTCAGTAACCATTCAAGGTACAACTTTGAAACTTAACATAGTTGTCTGACATATCAATACCAATTATCAGGACAAGTTTCATAATCCCTGACTGTATTTTGACAAAGTTATGCCCCTTTTTCACTTAAAAGATTTTGTGAAGTTTTTTGTGAAATTTGTGTTTTTCTCAGTAACCGTTTAAGGTACAACTTTGAAACTTTACATAGTTATCTGACATCTGAATACCAATTATGAGGACAAGTTTCATAATCCCTGACTTATTTTGACAAAGTTATGCCCCTTTTTCACTTAAAAATTGTGTTAAGTTTTTTGTGAAAGTTGTCTTTTCTCAGTTACCGTTCAAGGTATAGCTTTAAAACTTTACATAATTGTTTGACATCACAGTACCAATTATCAGGTCAAGTTTCATAGGGGTTTTGATTGTGTTTTGCAAAAGTTGTGCCCATTTTTGACTTAGATTTTTTGTTTAGTATTTTGTGAATGTTATCTGTTGATGCCAAATTGCCTGTTGACGCTTAGCTTGGTTTTTGGGTAGCTTATATCAACAGGCAGCTTGCGATTGCTACCCAGGTGTCTGTGATAAATGTCAAGGTCACTTGCTAAATTCAGCTTACCCTCAAAAACTTGAGTTTGCTTTTACCTCTGGATGCCAAACTTAGTATGTGAGTAGCTAATATCAAAAGGCAGCTTTGGATTGCCACAGGTATCTGTGATCAAGGTCAAGGTCACTGTTGCTAATAATAGAAATTCAGTTTTCCCTCGATAACTTGAGTTTGCTTTGGTATATTTACGCCGAACTTAGTGTTGGTATCTAATTTCAAGATGCAGCTTGAGATTGCTACCCAGGCGCCTGTGATAAAGCTCAAGGTCACTGTAGCTAAAAATAGAAATTCAGTTTCTGCTCAATAGCTTGAGTTTTCTTTGGCCTATTGACACCAAACTTGGTTTGTGGGTAGCTTATATCAAGACACTACTTAGGATTGATACCCAGGTGTCTGTGATAAAGGTCTATGTCATTTTTGCTAAAAATACAAATTTAGGTTTCTCCTTATTACTTGGGTTAGCTGTGATCTATTGACACCAAACTATCTTTGGGTAGCTGATACCAAGACGCAACTCGGGATTTCTGCTCAGAAGTCTGTGATCAAGATCAAGGTCACTGTTGCTAAAAAAAGAAGTTCAGCTTCTTTATATCAGATATTTTCTTTACAAAAGTATAAGTATTAAATGAAAACCTGGTTTTCGGCGCGTGGCGACGACTTTTTCTTGTTGAAATTTTATTTCAGTCTTCTGATGTGGGAAGTATTCTACAAGAACAAGAGAAAGCAGGCCGCCTCGTAGCCGCAGTATGTGCAGGTGATTTGATCTTCTAGTTCCCCACCCACCTTTCATCTGATTCAGAGTGCTTTCCCTTTCTTCCCACTGAACACATTTTGGAAACTGGTTAACCCAATCCTCCTATTACCATCTAAGAACATGTTTTACTGAGCATGGTATCATTTGTATTCTATCTTGCATTGCTTTATTAGGTTTAAATTTTACTTAACGATAAGAATCATTAACTGCTTTTAGTGTGAATAAGTAGATTGTTAGTTTCTCAGTACAAGGCCTACAAAATGACAACAAGGATAATTGACCAGAAACTAATGAAATGATACTGTAGCCAATGAGATTGCTGCATTTTACACTTTCTGAAATCTTGTCCAATAACACAAGACCGACAACTAAACTTCATGTCTGTGGTGAGGCAGCCATGCAGCCATAAAAAGTTGCCTCATATTTTGATATAGTGTTATTGGTATAAACAAAATTTAGTGGATGTACAGGAGTGAGCTAGTTGGTCGGTCTGTCCGTTTCTTCATGATTTTTGGATAATTAACTTCTGAAAGGCTTGACAAATTTTGGTACACGAGTTACATCATAAGGTCCGGTCAAGTTCTATTTTGGCACCAGTAAGGTCTATATTAAGGTCACCGTTACTAAAATAAGAAAAAAGGTTTCTGGATGATAACTCCTGAAAGGCTTCACAGATTTAAATAATTTTTGGTATACAGTTGTAACAAGATACAGGTCTCATGAGCACCTTTTGAACATCTAAATGAATTAGCTTTATGCATTTCTCATAACATCATGATTCCAAAACATATATTTTTCTGCAGTAAAAAGTATAAGTGAGGGTAGTGCAAATCACTGTTATATTTTTTTTTTTCAAGTTTTGTGTTAATTTCTACAAGATAATTTTTTGCATGGACTTAGTTGTTTTTTTCCATCTCCTATTGCTTTATCAATTGACAAAATTGGTTCTGGTAAAACTGTCATTGTAAAAAAGTTTAACACTACTCCATATAATGCATTTTAACATGTATGTAACAAGTGTAGATCCAGATCAATGTATGTAACAAGTGTAGATCCGGATCAATGTATGTAACAAGTGTAGATCTGGATCAATGTATGTAACAAGTGTAGATCCAGTTCAATGTATGTAACAAGTGTAGATCAAGATCAGCCCAAACATGCCTTCTTATCAGGATCTGCACTATCCACTTATTGGTCAGAAATGACCTAATTAATCAAAAAGCAAATGTGTATGGATTTTGTAATGGGTTAAGTGAAAATAGTGCAAATTACATTTTTTTTTCAAGTTTGGTGTTAATTTCTACAAGATAATGTTTTGCTTGTTCATTGTTGTTTGATTTCAGTTCCTATTCCTCTAGCAAGTCACAAGATAATGTTTTGCTTGTTCATTGTTTTGGATTTCAACTCCTATTGCTCAAGCAAGTCACAAGATAATGTTTTGCTTGTTCATTGTTTTTGATTTCAACTCCTATTGCTCAAGCAAGTCACAAGGTAATGTTTTGCTTGTTCATTGTTTCTGATTTCAACTCCTATGGCTCAAGCAAGTCACAAGATAATGTTTTGCTTGTTCATCGTTGTTTGATTTCAGCTCCTATTGCTCTAGCAAGTCACAAGATAATGTTTTGCTTGTCCATCATTGTTTGATTTCAGCTCCTATTTCTCAAGCAAGTCACAAGATAATGTTTTGCTTGTTCATTGTTTTTGATTTCAACTTCTATTGCTCAAGCAAGTCACAAGATAATGTTTTGCTTGTTCACTGTTATGGCGCACGAAAAGGCTCAAAAGTATATTGAAGGTGCACCTACATACAAAATTACTGGTGCACCTGTAAATTTATGCGTTGGAGGTATAAATGTACGCGGTGGACATATAAATTTACAGGTGCACCTATAAAATACCGGTGCAGCGCCATTTCAAATAGCGGTGCACCTTCATTTTTATACGTCCATCGTATATATTTATACGTCCATCGCGTAATTTACCGGTGCATCTACAATTCGATTTTGACCCTTTCGCAATTTATACCCATATTAATGATAGCCAATCAAAATGTGCCTTACATTCGCCATTTTAAATTTTTGCAGTGTAAACGATACGTTAAAAAATGCAGTGAATGTTTACTCGTTTAAAAGTGCTTAAATTGTTTATTTAATTCTGGAAATATAAAAAATATATTTATAATTTTAAGAGCACAAAAATAAAATAAAATGTTAACTTATTTTAATTTTATAATTACTATTTTAGCAAAAACAACTGTTTGAAACAAGGTTTGTGATTGGTTGATCATTTCCATATTGCCGGTGCACTTGTAAATTAGTGGTGCACCGGTAATTTACACGATGAGCGCATAAAATTTATACGATGGACGTATATTTTTATCGGTGCACTGCTATTTTACAGGTCCACCTTCAATTTTCAAAAGCGATGCACTGCTAATTTACAGGTGCACCTGTAAATTTATGCGATGGACGTATAAATTTACGGGTGCACCGGCACTTGTTACCTTTTGAGCCTTTTCGTACGCCATACATTGTTTCTGATTTCAACTTCTATTGCTCAAGCAAGTCACAATATAATGTTTTGCTTGTTCATCGTTGTTTGATTTCAGCTCCTATTGCTCTAGCAAGTCACAAGATAATGTTTTGCTTGTACTTTGTTGTTTGTTTTCAGCTCCTATTGCTCTAGCAAGTCACAAGATTGGTTCTGGTAAAACTGTCACGTCACATCCCAGTGTTAAAGATAAAATGACTGCAGGTATACTGATTTTAATGTATTAGGTAGCTGAAAACAAATTTTATGTTGCTAGAAGACTGAGGCTTCAAGAAGTTAGTAGTACTGCAGTGTAGCTAATTACATGTACTACACATTTTCATAACTTTTAGTTGTTCAGTTTTTGTGTATTATATTCATTAACTAATAATTCAAGTTCATTGTTCAAGAGTTCAGGACAACTTATATAGTAGTTTTAAGACTTTAATTGAATATGTCTGGTCCAAGCAGAACCAAACAATTAATCTTTTTGCTTAAAACAGACAAATGGACAATGAAATCAACCTTTATCCACCAATCTTGCTCATACTGCAAATCATTTAGATGTAGTTGTTGTACAAGAATTGCAGATAGCTGCTTTAGTTGTTTTAAGTCTCTTGGAATGTGTATGGCCATTTTTCTATATCAAGTTTTAGCACAGTTTTTACTTTTTCAACTTTTTGCTTTGTCTGTCTGTCCGTCACAACACTTTATGGACCTATGCCCTTTATATACTTGGATTTTGACATGAAAACTTAACCTTGGCTATAACTTTGCCATTTCTCAATACTTCTTCATGAAACTTTCAAAGTACATTTGTATATTGCTTATGACAACATGCTCATGATGATGCCAAATTCTTTAGGTCAAGGTCACATTTTCATACTTGGATTTTTACACGAAAAACTTAATGTTGGCTATAACTTTGCCATTTCTCAATATTTCTGTATGAAACTTTAAAATTGCTAAAGCTACACACTTGATAACAAGTTGTTTTGGTCAAGATGGAGATATGCCCCTTTTTGAACTTGCATTTTCATCCGACATTTTACCAGAGGGGGACAGAAGTGTTCAACTGAACACCCATCTAGTATTAGTTTTATTTCTTTAATTCCTAAACTCGAACTATGTTTAGTTTAAGGTTTGTAATTAATGCTCCTCTGTTGTAGCTGGTTACCAGTATTCTGAGGAGCGTGTTGTACAAGATGGAAAACTCATTACCAGCCGGGGACCAGGAACTACTTTTGAATTTGCTCTAAAAATAGTGGAGGCCCTGGAAGGAGCAGAAAAGGCCAGTTCTCTCGTGCCACCGATGTTGCTGAAACTGTGAATGGAGGCGTATGTTCATCAACTTGCTTCAGTTGTGTGTCATCCATTGTTTGCAAAGACCAGAACAAGAAAGCTGTTTCATGGAACATTGTAAACATTACCTTGCAGATTTGTGAACTTTTTGGCATCCCAATGATTTAAATTTAGTTTGGACAGGTGACAGAATGGGATAAAAGGAAAATATACCCCCCAAACAATGACTGTTGTAACATCCCTCTCCAACAAGGAATTCATAATGATAACAGACAATTCCACATACAGTAAGGAAGTTCACAGGCATGATCTTATTCATACATATTGTAGGTCAAAGACTGCTATATATGGAGGTCTGGGAGCACCAAATGTAGAGAAAGCCACATTGGCTTTGCTCATCTTGTCAGGGGAAAATCTAGACCACGCATGGCTGTTTTCAGATATGCATTAGTGTATTATTAAATAGTAAAATTGTATTTCATTTGAAGGAATACAAGTATATTTGTAAATGCGATGAAATTCTTTACTGAACCTTTTATAGATAGGATCATAGGGAATTCATTTCTTGTAGTTTCACTTTTGTTTCGAGCTGTAACTCAGAGGCAACCGCTAGCAAATTGTTTATGTTAAACAAGATTTTACTACTGTTATAAAATAATGAATGTCTTGAATTGAAGTTTGCAGAAACATGTCTGTGAAAATATCTTTGAAATAACAGCAGGATAGAAGTCTTTGGAAAAGGATTTAAAGGTCTCTAATCTCTTTACCAAATTACCAAATTGTAGATATATTAATAACAACATTATGAATTGAATTTGTGTAAAATGCACACAGTCTTGTCATTTTCACAACCATAGTTGTGTTTTTTATGCTCCCACAGAGTGAGAGGCAAAGCGTTGTACTTGTCTGCATATGTTTGTATGTCCTCCAAATCTTGTGGCATCTAATCTTCATTGAATATCTGGCAGATTTCTTTTAAACTTGCAAAGATGATCAGGCAAGATTTGGAGACGGACTTAAAAAAAATATTGCCGTAACCAATTTTGTCAAGAGTTGTGGCCCTTGATAATTTCAATAAAACTGTTGTTACATCAACTCCTCATTTACCATCTGGTTGATTACTTTTAAACTTGCACAATTCATGTGATCCAGCAGAATATTTAGATGGTTGTGTTGTTAGTAAAGGAATTTTATCAGCAACCAATATTTAGATACACCTTTGTTGCATGGGCAAACAGTTTAGATCCAGATCAGCAGGCACATCCATGCCATCTGATCAGGATCTAAAAGGTTCGCTTTTTGATTCATTATGTTATTTCTGATCAAAATTCAACCAGTGCAGATCCTGATAAGACTGCACGGATGTGCCGGCTGATCTGAATCTACATTGGCCGCACGTACATGTGTATATATGGAGGAAAGGGTTAGAAGAGTTGCAGCATGTTGTTCATTACAATAATACATTTGTGTGGGTTCTTTAACTCCTCATTTAACTGTGTGGCAGTTTTCTTTCAGGCTTGCACAGATGATCAGACAGGATGCGTAGATTGGTGTAAAGAAAAGAGTTATGGCCCTTTGTTATTTTCTGTGATAAACACCTTGTTCAGTGTCTTGCAAATTTCATTCAAACTTGGTCACATGATCTGGCATGATATCTTGATGCTTCTATAAAACTTTCACTTTCAAAGTTACTCTGCCTGTTTTTAACTAAGCACCATATATTACAGTGCTTGAAATACTGGAAATGTTGACTTATACTCCCCGTTATGACCAGTCAGTAGTCAACCTGGCAAACATGAATTGTAATGTTTAAGCAAAAAATATATTATTTTTAAAAAAAAAGACAAAACGTGTGGTGTGGTGTGATTATAAAAGTATTGTTGCTTTTTCGTTTTGTCAGCAATAATTCATATTTGTTTGCAACCTCTCCCACATCCTCACAACACCACACATAATATACAATATCTGTGTTAGTCTGAAAAATATCTTAAACCTAGACCCCCCAGTTTCAAAACATTCATTTACCAACAGAAATGATTCCATTTGATGTGCAATAAAACAGGAATGTTTTGTGACTTGTCCTGAATTCAACAAAATGTGATTGTAAACAAATTATACTAACTTGTGTTATTCTTTATAAAGCTCCGATACAGAAAGCCTTTCAGTCTTTAAAGAATATCATAACAATAATTGATGTACTTCCTAAATTGACAAGAAAAAGTAAAAACAATGCCCAACAAAAAATGGTTATTTTGAAGGTAGTATTTTATGAAATAATGGTTTTAATATGCATTTTCTTTTACCTATAGGAATATTTCAAAACCGTGGGTTTGATCAGAGCTACTGTAGAGAAAATATCATTTGAAATTCACATTAGCGCTATTTGTTGCGTGTGGCAGCTGTAAAACGTCTCCCTGTACATGTCAGTACTGTTATCAGTAAAATAATCTGTCACCAATGTCGTGCAGTGATGATAATGTATATCAGGGCTATCTGATTAACCTTTTTCGGGGTTGTCCCGGTGAGCTGAATTGGTTGTGTTGTTTGAATTGCAGGGCTAGGCGCTGTCGCCTTTACGGTGCGGGTTCGCTTCCAGCTAGGGGCTTTATCATTAACAATTACAATCTGCCAAATAAGTATAAACTAAAACCTTTCCTAAAGACCACCCTGATATTATGACCACCTTGATATAATAAGACTGCTTTGTCTGTCTGAACCGTGCTGCACTATTTTCTATCCCTGAATTTAGACCACTCCACTATAATGATTGTCCAGTCCCAGAGGTTGTTTAAATAGTAGGGTTTCGTCTGTATTGTTTCATGTTAAGATTATTTCCCCATTCTCTGTATACTTACTGAGAAATGGTATGCTCTTAGTGTACTATTGATATTTGAAGTAAAAGTAAGGATTAAATATACAGTGCATTGTGCAAGGTTTGCTGATAATAACCTGAAGGTCATACAAATACAGCGGCAGCGCCTAGTCAACCATGCAAGAGACAGACACTACTTACAATCCCTGTCCGCTGATAATAACCTGATGGTCATACAAATACAGCTGCAACGCCTTGTTGACCATGCAAGAGACAGACACTACTTACAATCCCTGTCCGCTGATAATAACCTGATGGTCATACAAATACAGCTGCAACGCCTTGTTGACCATGCAGGAGACAGACACTACTTACAATCCCTGTCCGCTGATAATAACCTGATGATCATACAAATACAGCTGCAACGCCTAGTCGACCATGCAATGGTCATACAAATACAGCTGCAACGCCTAGTCGACCATGCAATGGTCATACAAATACAGCGGCAGCGCCTAGTCAACCATGCAAGAGACAGACACTACTTACAATCCCTGTCCGCTGATAATAACCTGATGGTCATACAAATACAGCGGCAGCGCCTAGTCAACCATGCAAGAGACAGACACTACTTACAATCCCTGTCCGCTGATAATAACCTGATGGTCATACAAATACAGCTGCAACGCCTAGTCAACCATGCAAGAGACAGACACTTCTTACAATCCCTGTCCGCTGATAATAACCTGATGGTCATACAAATACAGCGGCAACGCCTAGTCAACCATGCAAGAGACAGACACAACTTACAATCCCTGTCCCCATTAAGGATAGTTCAAGTATGCCTATATACAATCTCCCACAATGATTGCAGTTCTGCATGGTTTGAAATTAGCATATTGCCATCAAGGTAGGTAACTGAAACTAGTAACTACATTTTTTTAAAGATTTATTTCGATACATATTTTTAGTTCCAGGGGAGCGGACACGACACTGCATCCGAAGATAGTTAAGCGAGGATAATGTGGCGGCCTAGGCAGTTATTGTGTTGAAAAGGTTTGGCGAGGCAAGTGCCTTCATAAAGTCCACCTGTGCATTCTGTAACCAGATGTCTAAGGTACCCGCGACACTTTGTTTCAGAAACGCAGATCTTGTAACAAAAAAGTTTTGAATGTATTGTACAGTTTAGGCAGTGTAAACACGCTAAAAATATAGTAAAACAGAAAAAAGACAAGATGCGTAGCTGTCCAGCTAATGCAGAGGAGTACTTGTCTCAGACTTGTCTTAGACATTAAATTTTATGTCGGTTTGGACAACATTCAGAAGAGCTTTTTATTTAAATTGTTTAAAGCAAACGTGAAACAATAAGAAATCCGTCTTGGATGCGAAAACGTTCTATACACGTTCAGTTCACGTTTTCTAGGATAAATTACTAGTAACAGTACGACTTTCAAAAAATGTATTTTTTGTCAAATTATAATTACCCCCGATCAGGAATCTGTACTAGATATTCTAGATCCCTGCCCCGATAGACTTTTTTGTCTGGTAGGAGTTGGCATCCGTCTGGTTGTATTGTACAAAATCATTTTTTCTTCGCAACAATTTGCATCTGCCTTGCAAAACTGGACGAATAAAAAAAACAACTGCACAGTTGGTGCCATTTCTCGTAATACAACAAAAAACTGCAATCATGAGGGAGTACTTTGCGATCAGTGATTTGGAATTGTTTCATCATTTAAAGAATTAAATAGTGTAAACACCAACTTATACACGAAAGAAATTCGTCTTAAGTGCGAAAACTATGTCAAATGTGACACATCTGATCATTTTGACATTTAAATTATAGACATATACAACTATTACTAGTGCTTCATGTTCATACAGATTTATCTAAATCCGTATTTGATGCTTTGCACAGTAGATAATTAGTTGTTTTCTTGGACGATATTTGGTCCCTTTTTCCACCACAGACATTGCAAAAGAAAAGTTCAGAAATCTCAAAAGTGACTGCACCCATAGCAACAACATTTTTCAATACAAATATTGAGATTCCTTGAAATAAACCATGCCACGTGACCATCCGGATCACGAATAACGGTAAATTCACGAGATACGCTATGGCGACTTTGTGGAACCGCTCTAGTCTTTCCGGTAACGGATCCATGGCGACTTTTGTTTTAGCCAAGGTAAACAACGGAACTGTGGGTAACAGGAAGTTAACACAAAATATGGCGATAATGGCGTCATCCAGCTCTGGTGGGAATGTATCACGGACTACTTTATCGAAAAGGTTTTCTAAAATATCGACTCCATCAAGAATGTCGAAGAATACATTGGTTGTGAGTGAAACTAACAATGCTTTCCTGGTTCCAGACTTCACATCATGCTGTGTTGGTAAAAAGGTTAGGAACACAACTGCTGATAAAGCAAGCGTTGTCTTTAGTGTATTGGGTCCAAAGAAGTAAACTTCATCTAAATCTGTAGAAAATGTCATAAAAATTACACCTACTTTAACGTCCAATAGTATGGCATAAACAAACCATGCTATGTACATCATAGGCAGATGCTGAAGATCGTCTGCTGTCACGTGCTCTGTATGCTTCTCTTTGTAGATATTCAGAGATGACATCACTATGGCTATCACAAATAGAGCCATTACAACAAGGTCAGCGCCATATATCGCAGCCCAGGTGAAAGAAAGGTTCTTCATAAGGTACCAGTTAATGGAAACGGCTTGCAAAGCTACCAGGAACAAACAGAGACACCGTGTGGGCCAGTGATGCAAACTTCTCATTGTCGGATGTTCAGTAATAATTATCTCAACAAGATATCAATGCTTTTACATCACTTTGCCGACAGATTATATGTTGTCCATTTTGAACAAAACTCCAATTTTCCAATTAATGATCAAAGTTCCATTTAAATTAATTGATCTATTCCACTATACTGCAGTTACTCGATCCCAGTTGCATCAATTCCATTGTTCAAATATTTTAAAATTACTTTAACACCATAAAACTCGCGTTTTTGAAACAAGTCACTGAATGCATGCGTGTTTTAAACAAGTATAAAAGGTTATTTTGATTTTTGAACCATTAAATATCATAAAGTAACTTAACTATACTATATAAAATAGGTTTGGCAACAGAAAGCCGTTGAATTGAATTACATACTTCTACAGACAGTAGTGTTGGGAAATCGGTTGCAAATCATAATCGATCATCGGTTGGAATCGGTTGCCCCTTCCGATGTGATTTCACGATTATAATCGGTTTCTTAATTTACGCAGTGTTAGGTTTACGAATGGTCTTAGATTAGTAGCATACATAATTACTGGATACTAATAATTTTCAACTTTCTGACCAAAAACCGAATCAAAATCATTTCTGCCCAAAAAGGTTTGTGCAACTGAACGGAACCCCTATAGATCCGCAACATGAATTCTCAAATGCAAAAATGTTGCGTTTTCCTATGAATAATATACTGATTTTAAGGGTGAAGACACAAGATAAGAGGTCTAGTTAATGCAATACATATTTATTCGAAGAATATTTACCATCGTCATATAGCTACGCAACTCAGACGCTCGACAAAATCGGCAACATTTTGCGTTTTTGCTTGTAGCCTGTATTTGTGTACTATTTGCAACAAATTCTGCAAAGGTCTTTTGTTAGGCCTAGGGTTTTTCTGTGCGATGGAAGTTCTTCGTTAATCTTGTAGAATCTAAAGTGCTTCTGAATAATTTTTTGCCTAGGTTCTCGTAAATCTCTCGGGTCGCCATTTTAATTTTCAATATTTCAAAGTGATTTCCCTTTATGGCCGGTGTAAAAGCCGGAACCCGTACCTTTATATTTTGTTTCTTACACTGCGCATGTCTCAACTGTTAATCGATTATGAGAGAACGACATCGATCATCGACATCAAGAAGCATTTACACGTCGCTAATCGATGTCTTCCGATCATCGGCACATCACTAACAGACAGCGATGTAAAAGTAATAAAGATAAAGGTGAATTCAAAGCGAGACATGCCTATCAGGGCCCAAGATCATAAAACTAAGTTTTGAGATCAGTCTCAAATCTCAAGGATCTGATTGGCTGAAATGGCGACTGGTCGCCATTTCAGTCAATCAGATGCTTGAGATTTGAGACTGATCTCCAGATTTAGCTTTATGATCTTGGGCACAGGAATAGCCACACTCAGAAAACACAGCCTCTCCACACAGCCAAGAAAGCAGAGCGGAAAAACAGCACGGGTTTATATAGATGATAATATTCGGCTCTCGACACAGCCAAATCATAGAGAATTGGTTAAAGGAATAATGGAACAACACTTAAATATACCAAGTAGATGTTAATGCTGAGCATCAAGTTCTTTCAAAAGTTACCAGGATGTTTAAATGATCATCAAATCAGTTTTGTTTTAACTGAAATTTCCAATTTTGCAAAACAATTTAAAAGCATTAGACTAAAAAATTTATGGTAAAAAAAAACAACCTCATGTGAAACAATAATGTTCCATGTTTGAACAGGGAGTCGATTTATTTTTTATTTTTTTGAGTTCAAACCAAACTGCCGTTGATGAAATTGCCTGTCAATATAGAGGGCAAGATACGTGTATTTAAAACGTATTCATAGTGATGTTACACCTTCATGCACTAGGAAGCTTTTTACGACGGCAGATGGGCTGTTTCAAAAAAAAATGGCCGGAAAGGTGAAAAAAAAGGGAAAAATTAAAGTTCATTAAAATTCCAAACTTTTTATTCTGTACTTTTTGCTTATTAAAACTGAGTACAGAACTGAACATGTTTTTGAAATCAGTCAACTGGTTGCTTAGATATTGATGTGAGTGAAGTTAGCTGCCAGTTGCAAGTTGCCGATTCAATTGGCAACTGGCAACTGGCAGCTAACTTCACACTTTAGCTGCCAATTCAAACACATTTTAAACTGGCAACTGGCATCTAGGTGCCAATTCGGTTTAAGTCGATGTACTCAGTTGAATTGGCAACTGGCAACTGGCACCTGGGGGCCTCTTCCACTTTCTTAATATATTAACGAAATATGTCTAGTTGGCAACTGGCAACTGGCATCTGGGTGCCGATTCAAAATATCTCGATGATTAGGACTTTTTTGAATTGGCAACTGGCACCTAGGTGCCAATTCGACTTTATTTAATGCATTGACTATTTAAGTTGAATCGGCAACTGGCAATTGGCATCTGGGTGCCAATTCGAATTATATCGATGATTAAGATTTTTCGAATTGGCAACTGGCACCTGGGTGCCAATTCGACTTTTTGTCGAATCGGCACCAGGGGCCAGTTGCCAGTTGCCACTTCAAAAATATTCCATATCATCGAGATATTTTGAATTTGCATCCAGATGCCAGTTGCCAGTTGCCAATTCAACTTAAATAGTCAATGCGTTAAATAAAGTCGATTTGGCACCCAGTTGCCAGTTGCCTTTTCAACTTAAAAAGTCAATACACTAAATAAAGTCGAATTGGCACCCAGATGTCAGTTGACAGTTGCCAATTAAACTGAGTACATCGACTTAAATCGAATTGGCACTCAGATGCAAGTTGCCAGTTTAAAATTTTGTTTAAATTGGCAGCTAAAGTGTGAATTTAGCTGCCAGTTGCCAGTTGCCAATTGAATCGGCAACTGGCAACTGGCAGCTAACTTCACACACATGAGATATTGTCATTTGAAAAATGGCTAGTGAAGTGAAAAAAATGTAAAGAATTAAAGTTCATTAAAAGTCCAAACTGGTTGGTCCATATGTTTGTACAGTCTTTACAGTGATCAAAATTAGTCAAGTTATACTCACATGTGGCAGAATAAAAATTTTATGGAGCTTTATTGACCAATATTTAATAAATCAAAGAATTTTAATTTATGTGCTTAAATTACAAGTATTACTGTTTCTTATTATTTAAATGTGTATTTCTGTTAAAATACATGTTGAAGCATCAAATATAAGTGCTTTTGAACTTGTGGTATCGCATAAAGATAAAAAAAATTTATTGTTAAGAAAGTGTGTCACACTCCTGACAACCACATAAGTGCCTTGTACTCAAAAATGTTTCACTAAGGCCATTCCTGTTTGTCATAATTTAACAAACCATGACATAGACTTCTAGGAAAAAACATGATCTTGTTTTCATGTAAAGGATATGTTGACAGAATTTTGCAATATGTGCATAATGTCACACTCCTGACAAATTTAGCTGACATTTTCTGAAGGGAGCTGCAGACAAATATAATTTCAATAGAGGTGAAAATATGATAATTATTGCATCTAGAAACATAAAACTAAATGATAAACTAAACATTTGTTATGTACTATTAATCTTTAAAGTCCTATAAATTTATTAAGCAAAGATTTATTGATTTTCTTGAGGTATTTTCTAATCTACCACGCTTGACTTAATAGCATAAATTTTGATTACTTTAAGTAAAATATGCTTAATTTTATCATTATTTGATGCCTAATAAATGCACATTTTACTAAAACAACACTAAAACTTGTCTTTACCCAAGCTTTTTGTAAAATAATGGTCTGAACAAATGTGATTTTGAAAAGTCTCAATCTTTTTTGTCACACTCCTGACATTTTTGGCCCATTAATTTTAGAATATTTTTTTAACGGATGGTGCTATTTTGATGAAACTTCACAAATCTTTAAAGGGCATGATGAGACACCTCTGCAAAGTAGGAAAATGGAAGTAACTGTTTGTTGTACATTTTTATAACAGGAAAACCCAAACCAGCCATTTTTTTGAAAAAGCCCAGATATACAAAAGCTGTGCACAGGTAATTTATATTTTCCTCATAATAAAATTTATAACAGGTCGTAATTTGGATCCTTATATTATTTAAAATTTTAGAACAGATACAAAAAGTGGTGAATCTTATCTGACATTTCGACGAACTCACAGTCACTGTATTTTCCCTCTATTGTTTTCATTCTTTCCAATACGCTTCTTTCTTCTTTTTCGATATCGTTGGACATTGGTGTTAAAAACGATTTTCATGACTAATCGTACATTTTCATAAACTTATTTTACTTAGTATAATTTCGTTTGAAAGACGAAGTATTTTCATCAATTTAAAACATAAGATCTGTATACAAGATATCCTTTGATGTTTCATCGACATATTTACACCTACCTGATTTTGCAATAAGTATGCGCACACCAGTGAATTCTTTCAGTATCTGAGTTTTTGATTGTTCAGTGATAGATTTCTTTTTTTAGTTTTCCATTAACGGGTTTTAAAAGGGTTAAATTATAAAACATAAAATAATTGTCTAAATGCATAACAATCTACTTGTAAAATGGTTTACGGACTGTAGTAAAGAAGAAAAAAATGCGTATAAATTCCAAATTCACATTACTCGAAAGTTCTAAGTGATTTTGATTTACCGAACTATTTGATTGAATATTTCAAAGTTATGTAAATTTCAATGAAGAAGTATAAAATATCATATAAACCCACACAAACAAATTGAATCTGCTGGGCGCAATTAAAAATTAAAACATGGTTAGCACACTGGTACACGGAAAGTCATTCTGAAGTAAATAATCATTGCATTCGCTATCGGTTGTGATCATTTTCTTATCTTTGTGTCATCAAAATTTAAATCTAAAGGAAATTTTGTTTGTCATTCCATTGCACTAGAATAACTTCCTGTAGCTTCGTAATGGTCTGCTGGGCACTATGAGCCGACACACTTTTCTATATTTCATCCATAACATGCTTAAGGAGAAAATTTTCGAATAATTCGATTTTGAAGTTTGATTGATTTCTTTTAATTTAAGTTTTAGAGTTTTAATAATGTGCACTTATGAAACAAATGCAATTCTACATTTTTCGTTTTTAAGTTCTTTTACGTAAATATCTGTCGTACGAGAGTAACGTTAACGTTCAAAGTAAGCAACTTTATCAATCTAGAAATTAAAATCTTTTTTTTTCTTTAATGATAAAATTTGCAAACTTGATTGAGGCATTTCTTTTGCATTTACGAATAACATCAGGATGTTTTTATAACAATTTTTAATTTGTGCCAGTTAAGAACATTTTGACGACACGTTCGTTGTCTTCAGTCGTCAAACGTTCCATAGTTATAAAATGATGGTGTGTTTTTAGATGTCCGTTGTCGGTGAATATGTTGAAAGCATAATCGTTTGTAAAAAAAATCACTTTCGATTGCCGCACAGGGATTACACATCAATAGCGTATGGCGACGTAGATGACGTAATATGTAAACCAAATGCACAGTTTTCAAATAATTATTATTCTTTATCCAGATTTTTGAATATTCTTTAATTTAAAAATTCTTGCTTTCTGGGCTGCGAGAGGAAGTATAACCAGTTAAGGGGCCGTCACACTATGACGTTCTGGTCAGCGTTCTCTGAACGTTCCAATCGTTCAATTTTTGAGCGTTCTAGAATGAGGATGACACATCTGGCGTGTTATTAACGTTTTGTCTAACGCACCACTAGCGTGTGTCTAACGCACTAAAAGCGTGTAACAGCGACCAAGTATGAAAACCCTAAAATCATTAGCATGTTCTCACGGGCCACTGGCGCGCGAAGAACGATTTGTCAACGTTAGACGAGCGTGCTGAGGCATGGACGTTCGGGTAACGCTCGAATGACGCTCAATGGACGTCAAAAGGACGTTCGTTTCACTTTAGTCACACGCTGCGTTCGCTAGGGGACCGTTTAGCGGTCGTTGACAGGTCGCCAGTGAGTCGTTCACAGCAAAGCAAACGATTTGTAACAATCAAGTAACGCTTGAGTAACGACTGTCTGAGGTTAGCCGAACGCGTGCAACGCTCGGCAAACGTTAGTAAAACGTTCCACGAACGTTCTTAAACATTTTTCAGCGTTTACAATTAAACGTTGAAGAACGCTCGTCTCAGAGAAAATTTATTGTGTGCATGTTCAAATTTTTTTTTCCGGACCAGCGTTCTCCAACGATTCCCGGCGATCATTGACGTTCACTAGCGTTCAAAAAAAAACGCACTTCTGGCGATATCCCAGCGACCATGGACGACTATCAACGTTTCATCAAACGTCGTAGAACGCTGGCCAGAACGTCATAGTGTGACGGCTCCATAACATTTATAATGTCATTAACATCGAGCTTCATCTTCTATCCATAGAACGTCGAATTTATCTGCATAGATATTAAACACATGCTGCTTTTTAGTACTCGGGGGTTTTTATCATTCATTATCGAGTTCAGTTCTGGGGTGCTGAAGTCATAATTTGCTACTGATAGTTATCTGCGTCTGTCCTCAATGTTGGTTAGTTGGTTTGTCGTTTTGCTGACCAAATGATAAATGGTGTATTTCTTGAAAAAGTCAAGATTTACTAAATTACTGATTTCGAAATGACAATAAGAAGACATGTTGTTTTACACTTTTGGCTGCATAGCCAAACATGATTGGTAGAAATAATGTACAAGTTTGTTTCCTTCAATGAGATCAGTTGCATTGACTCCGGCTAAAATCCATGTATAAAGCGGCCGTAATTCCTTGTCTAGGATTGTATACTTTAGACTGTTTAATCCATCAAGAACTAATCTGTCACCAGAAGAGCCGAGAAGGCATACACTGAAAGTAAAATATATAAACAAAGACATGGTTTAAAGATATCCATCTATATGAAAAAAAGTTTCTTTATTTTATTAAGGAGAAGTCTTTGCATTGTTTTTCTTTTAGTTCAAAATAGTTCAAAAACATATCATTACTATGTTGTTTTGTTCTGTTTTTTTTTTTTTTTGGGGGGGGGGGGGGAGGGTGGAAACAAATATGGTTTGCAACCAAACAATTTTTTGTTTAATTTGCCGGTTTCAAGCTGATTAATTAACTTCACAATATAGATAGAAAATTCATTCAACATATAGTCTTTGTATATTTGCTTTCAAGACAGCATTTACAATACTATGAAAACATACTCCACCGTGATACTGGAGATCACTTAGTTTTATATGGTAAAGCTAAAGGAAGTGCTTTGTAATTGTACCTAATCAAGATTACCCAGGACATACATGTGTATTTTTAACTACGATTATCCCCTATTGGATGTCTTTGCCTATCTTAGCTAAGCATAGATTTTCTTGTTCAGTGGCTTTTAACGTTCTTTTCACCTATTTCAATATCACGGTATGGTTGTTTATGCCGTGTGGCGGCTGTAAAAAGTCTCCCCGTACATTCAGTCAGTGATCAGTTACCTCATTTGAAGGTCGTTGAGCACGATACTAATGTATGTTTATAGTACGTCTAAAAATACTTTTGTTTTAATATTTCGCCAGTTTTAAGATCGGCGGTTTTAATATCTCAGCCAGTATGGCGTTGGATAACTTGCATACTCTAAAGAAGACAACTGCTTACGCTAAAGGGTTAATGTGGATATTCCTGTCACGCGTTAATATTCTGTATCGTTTGGGATGGATCAAAATTGTACTGTTTATTGGTGTAAATATTGAGTTGCGCTCAACCCGGGGCGAGGCGGCGTAGGCAGTAATATGCAATCCCATTACTGCCCATGAACAGGCTCAATCAAACCGAGCCTGCAGTATTTTCATAATTGTCGTGTTCGGTGGCTTTCAAAGTTCCCTTTTCATCTATTGCATACTCTACAGAAGACAAAACCGCTTACGCTAAAGGGTTTTTGTCGATATCCTTGTCATGCTTTAACATTCTGTATCTTGCATACTCTACAGAAGACAAACTGCTTATGCTAAAGGGTTAATGTCGGTAATTTTCTCATGCTTTAATATTCTGTATCTTGCATACTCTACAGAAGACAAACTGCTTACGCTAAAGGGTTAATGTCGGTAATTTTCTCATGCTTTAACATTCTGTATCTTGCATACTCTACAGAAGACAAACTGCTTATGCTAAAGGGTTGATGTCGGTAATTTTCTCATGCTTTAACATTCTGTATCTTGCATACTCTACAGAAGACAAACTGCTTATGCTAAAGGGTTAATGTCGGTAATTTTCTCATGCTTTAACATTCTGTATCTTGCATACTCTACAGAAGACAAACTGCTTACGCTAAAGGGTTTTTGTCGGTATCCTTGTCATGCGCTAACATTCTGTATCTTGCATACTCTGCAGAGGGTCGTATTACCGTTAGATTCAGCTTACCAATTCTACAACAGGCATGATGGTCACAAAGTATATTGAATATCATAATACAACGAGCTTAAAATCTTTGTGAAAACATTTTAGAAAACGAACAGGATTTATTTCTGACGCGAGTATTAGTGAAACGGCCAGGTGAAACTGGTAAAGATATTTTAATCTGAAAAGAATGCTTAAAGCTTTAATGTGAGTATCTCAATGTGCAATTACGTAAAATTAAGCACAAACAATAAATTGGCACATAAAAGATGAAATAACATCGGATCCTATCAAGTCTTTAATGGTTCGTGGATATTCAAACCTGCATGTGATTTTTCAAAATGATAAAATTAATTCACACATGTATTTCAGCAAATTGAAAATTAACAGGGTTCATAGTAATTCTTAGAAAATTTAAAATCGAGGTCTTGCTCTAATGGCTAAGCTTTAAGCTTGTCTAATGGTACATGTAGCGGGAGAATCTTGATGCCTTTGAAAAGAGTGATGTTCCTATTTGGAGCATGGGGCATTTAATTACCAGTTTTACAAAAGCAAGGTCATTTAATTACGGTAAAAACCCGACCTGTGAAAAACTTATGGGCTAGTTTTGTTACAATTAACAATTCAAAAATAAAAATAAGACCAAAAAGGTAAATTTGAATTGTTAATTTATAATATCTTTGAAAATGGAACCATTTTCGCAGGGCATGACCCAATCCTCGAATGCCAGATAATGGCATGTCCTGTCCTGGGTCAACATAATTAGAATTTTCGTCGGCAACCATCTTGAAAAGCTAGAAATAAATCTTTAATCCAAATATCTCAATATATGTTAATGTTTTTTTTTTCGTTTCCAATAGCAAAAACAATTAATGCCGTTTTCAGAAAAGTAGTTAAAAGATGACTTAGGGAACTCAAACTGAATGCTAGCTTTTGAGATTGGTGAAAACAACTTACATGTAAAAGTCGATTTATTTGCCCAAGGTTATAAAACTGAGATTGGAAGTCAGTCTCAAATCTGAAGCATCTGATTGGCTGAAATGGCGACCAGTCGTCATTTCAGCCAATCACATGCTTGAGGTTTGAGACTGGTTTTCAATCTCAGTTTTATAACTTTCAGCCACGATATTCATGCAGTCACTGACAGTGACTCAGCTTACATGTATAAGAACCACAATTCAGTTTTAATTTAACAAATTCTGTCGCTGCTCGTGTTCGGCATAGGGTCATGTGAGCCTAGAATGAGCATTATTTAAATATTTAGCAGCAGACAAGTATACCTTCACCCCAGCACTTTCCAGGGATTTCAATAGCTTTTGTAAACCAGGATTCATCTGACACCTGTTAAGTATTTCTAATGGGTCATTGTTCGATCGTCGCGAGTCATACCTTGTATTTACTGAACTTAACCACTTATATCAGGGGGTAGGACGTGGCACTTCTTCCAAAGATAGTTAAGTGAAGACAATGTTGTATTGGGATACAAATGGCGGTTTAGTCGGCTTTTTTACAAAAATGGATTTATTTTGCAAGGTAAGTGCCTTCATACAATATTTAATTTAAAGTTCGCCTGTGCATTCTGCGACCAAATGCCTAAGGTACCCTCGACACTTTTTTTCAGGAACGCAGATTTTGTAACAAAAAAGTTATTGAAGGTTTTATTCAGTATAGGTAATGTAAACATGCCAAAAGTATGTTTTTTTAGGCTGATCTTCAGACATCTGGGCACTACCATGTTGAGTTTTAGCAATTTATCAAGTCAGAATATCATATTCTTTTTTCTACTTGGCTCTTCCCCAATAAGCAAACCTCCACACTAGAAAGAAAACAGGACATGTCATTATCTGGCATTCGAGGATTGGGTCATGCCCTTTTTGGGGATTACCTGGATAACTTTACTGAAAGTGGACTTTAAATAAATATAATATGAAGGCACTTACCTTGCAAAACAAATCCATTTTTTTAATAAAAAGGCCGACTAAACCGCCATTTTTATCACAATGCAACATTATCCTCGCTTAACTATTTTCGGAAGCAGTGCCACGTGCTACCCCCTGTATAAATTGCTTTAACTTCACTTTAATTCACTTTCATGGGTTAAATATATATTTACCTCTTAATTAAAATGCAATAGACGTAATAGTCATCTTTATTCTTGCAAAATTTGACCACTTTTCTTTAAAAAAATCAAATTTGCTTGCATCAGAATCCAAGAATCTGCATCTATTAAAATCACTGCTTTCGATATGATTCTTAGGGAAAATGATGATTTTGGATTCAAGCTTTTGTCAAAGACTGTTATTTGTGAAATTAATTTGTCGAAGTAATCATCAATAAATTTAAATTCGAAAATATTTAGGCCTCAATATTTTTGCTGATCTTAAAAAAGTATGTGAGGATATATTGCCGATCGGGGTGTCATAAAACCATCGACTACAGCTCGGGTAATATGGCACCCAAACCGGCTACAAATACTCACTCACCCTGACGAAAAAAAACTATATAATATTTTGCATAAAAATGCAGGGTAAAGATCACAAATAACAGAAATTCCCCATGCTAAGGTCTTTTGTTCGATGCTTACTGTAAATAAATTTAATCGGGACAGGACTTAAACTTTGTAATTCATGTACGAATGGAATATTATACTAGTATTAGTAGGCAGATCGTATCATTCGAGTTGAGTGTGTAAACATTATCAAGCGAAAGCAAGGTTGAGCGTTGTGTGTGTCATAGTGGCTGCGCTTAAAGTCTCCCCGTACATTCAATCAGTATTATATCAATTATATATCTGAAGGCCGTTTAACACAATTATATAGAGTTGCGCTCGACCGTGGGCTATGCGGCTATGATTTTGTACACCACATGAACAGGTTCAATCAAACCGAGCCCGCAATATTTTGATATTGTGTTGTGTTCCCTTTTCATGAATTAAATTTTGATTGATTGTTATGTTCAATGAAATGTGCTAGCGAACAATAAACGTTCGAATAATGCACATTTAAAAATCGCTGTAATTCAATAAATTTACAATTAAATTTCAAATAAATTACATAAAGGCTGAATGGCATAAGGACAATCCAAAGGATGCATACTTAAATTATGTCAAATAATCAAACTTTCTTTGGCCAGCAACGTCCTTTTTTATCTAATTTTTTGACAAATTGGCAAATACATAATTTTCTTCAATTATGGACTTGTTCAATAAAACAAATTCGAGTTGGTTACCTGAGATAAAGATCGTCATCTTCACCTCCCCATCCGAAGAAAATGTTGGACATTCCATTAATCATTCGATAATGTTCCGTTGATAGAGCACTTACTCCGCCGAAGAAATCAGGATATGGCAACCTGAATGTTAAATGTGAATGCAATACACTATGAAAAATTATCAAAGACTCTGGAGGATTAACTCTATCAGAACATCAAATGTCAGATCAGTGTGTCTACTACTCCAATACTTTTCTTACTAGAGAAGGAATAACTGATAGTGAAAGAATTCCTCAAGAAGCATCAATCCATTATGCAAACAATTTTTGAAGCAAAAGTTACCAAATGTCAATGTAATTAAAAACATTTCCTGAAAACCGCTATGCTATCATTTTGTAAGACCTGTTTTTAGTAAGATTGACAAACGTTTTAGCTTTTTTTTTATCAAATTCACTGGAAATGCATATGCTTGAGTGTCTATTTCCCAATCAGAAAAGCTGCTATATATTTAATCTTTGATAAGATTTAAAAAAATATGCATGTCTGAATGTAGATAGATTTTAGAGATTAACTAGACCGTGTGTCCTTTGGACTCTGATGCCCCCACTGCTGCAGATGTGTACAAAAATGATAAAATCAAATTGCCACCAGGTTCTAGGGTTCACCAACCTCATGCTTGCCCCAACAGGTTCTCATATCACAAAACAAGTACAAGTTGTCTTGGTAAAATAACTCCAACCCACTCATCGGCTCAACAATGTTGCATGCAAAAGCACACAAACATATAAAATATAAGAAGCTAATAGCGTTGCAAAGCCAAAGGGCGGGTCCTCAATGATCTTATAGAGACCAGAGCTCCTGAAGAAAAATCAGCAAGAACACGATGACAGGGATAGGAGAAACAAATCGAGCTTCTAGGTTCTTTTAAGAAAAAGATTTCCCCATAAACCCCTGCCACCGCCATGCAACCAAAGAGGTAAGCATAATGATCAACTGTAGATGGGTTAATCACCAGGCCTGCAGAGCGCTGTAAAATATCATGTTGGTAACATTTCTTTTTAAATTTACAGATGGTTTTTACGAATAGCCGGGAGAAATTAACATTATTTTTTATCTTCTTAAGTTTATAAATTAAATCTCCATAAAAAAACTGGCTGTGAAATAACTTGTTGCAATAGTGATATTAAACTGCACCTGTATTTATGAATTAGATCTTGGTCTCGGCGATTAAACTTGCGAAATGTTTTCCTTAATTTGTGATACCGATAACCTTGTTTTAAAAGTGTTTCTATAATGCAAAGACTACGTTCATTGAATTCATTAACATCGTTGCAAGCCCTTGAGAAGTGAACCAGCTGTGAGATATAAACCCCGTAAGATGTTGCACGAGGAACATCGCCGTCTAAAAACGGAAAATTAACTATATTAAAATCAAAATCATCTCTTTTATCATATATTTTAGTAGTGACGTAACCATTTTCAATGGACAGATTTAGATCAAGAAAGTTTGCTTGCTTTTCTGAAAGTGTTCGCTTTATTAAGTTGTAGTTCTTTAGGATAAATCTAATTAACAAGTGATGAAAAATGGTTATTATCTATATTTAATAAATCATCAAGGTACCTCGAGGTGTTGTTAAAAGCTGTAATAATAATATCATCTTGATGTTCTGTAGAAAGAGATAACATAAAGTCTCTTTCATAACAGTATAAAAACAGATCAAAAACAAGGGGTGCACAATTAGTACCCATTGGGATGCCTGTAACTTGTTTATAAATAGAGGTACCGAATCTAACATAAATATTATCCAGTAAAAATGTAAGAGACTCTATAAGGTCTTGACAAGTCCATAAAGTATAATTATCATAAGAACAATCTGTAAAGACCTATGTTCATTATAAGCGATGAAGGTTTTATTTTCTCTATCAAACGTTTTTTTCAACGAGAGTGGTTAGCTTGTCTCTTATTAAATTATGAGGTAGCAAAGTGTATAAAGTTGAGAAATCATAAGTAGACAAACAGAACGCCTGAAAATTATTTGATTTAAGCTTTTTCAAAACGTCATTTAAATTTTTAATCGAACAAAATAAATTTGTGCCAGTAGTTTCAAAAACCTTATCGTAATACCTAATTACATGTTCTTTTATAGCTGTAAGACAAGATGTTAAGAGCACGGATAATTAAGTAGTAGTGCAAGAACTAGAGTTTGCAATAAATATTGCTTTTTACGATGTTTTGTGCATTTTAAGCAACCAATACATAGTAGGTACTTTTCTTGTTTCGGCTCAATACCGATTCTAAATTTTGTAATTTGTTGAGTGTGTGCAGTAACAATATCACTCTCAGATGAAGAAGTCAGTATATAAACAAGAGGGCCATGATGGCCCTATATCGCTCACCTGAGTACAAAAGTACTCTCTGCTTGTGGTTTCAGACAAGAAGATTTTTAAAGTTTTGCCTATACAAGTCTATGTAAAATGAAGTGACCCCTGGGGCGGGGCCAATTTTGACCCCAGGAAAATAATTTGAACAATCTTTGTAGAGTTCCAATAGAGGATGCTAAATGCCAAATATCTAAGCTCTAGGCCTTGTGGTTTCAGACAAGAAGATTTTTAAAGTTTTGCCTATACAAGTCTATATAAAATGAAGTGACCCCTGGGGCTGGGCCAATTTTGACCCCAGAGAAATCATTTGAACAATCTTTGTAGAGTTCCACTAGAGAGTGCTAAATGCCAAATATCTAAGCTCTAGGCCTTGTGGTTTCAGACAAGAAGATTTTTAAAGTTTTTCCTATATAAGTCTATGTAAAATGAAGTGAACCCTGGGGCGGGGCCAATTTTGACCCCAGGGAAATAATTTGAACAATCATTGTAGAGTTCCACTAGAGGATGCTAAATGCCAAATATCTAAGCTCTAGGCCTTGTGGTTTCAGACAAGAAGATTTTTAAAGTTTTTCCTTTCGGTTGCCATGGCAACCAGAGTTCTGCATGGAATTGATTTCTTTGAACAACTTTGGAAGAGCTTCATGCAAGGAACATCCGTGGCAAGTTTCGTCAAAATTGGCCAAGCCGTTTCAGAGAAGAAGTCGTTTGAAGAAAAAGTTGACGACGGACGCACGGACGACGGACATCAGGCGATCACAAAAGCTCACCATGAGCACTTCCTGCTCAGGTGAGCTAAAAAGTAATATATGCATATCAGGAATCGCCACATTCACTAAACACAGCCTCCCCACGCAGCGAAAAAGAAGAGAGGAAGAGAGAGAGCATGTTTTAAAAAGTATGTCAATTCAAATAAGACGCCACAAACAATTAACGAAGAAGAGAACCTTTGGGGATACCGCCTTGGAACGGTCAGTGGCAAAACAAATTGCCACTGGGGGTTTAAACCAGGTTCTAGGGTGCACCAACCTCACACTTGCCCCAACAGGTTCTCGTATCACAAAACAAGTAGAAGTTGTCTTGGTGAAATAACTCCAACCCACCCATCGGCTCAACACTGTTGCATGCAAAAGCACACAGACATATATTAAGCATTAGTGCTGTTCAGTTCTTCAGTTTGAATATTATTATAGTGTTTCGTCACACTATAATTATATTATTAGAAGCCTTATTAGCAGGTGTTAATACAAATCTATATTAAATTATTAAAGTCTTGAATTCCTTTTTTCTAATGACGAAAGTTAAAACGAGGTATAACAATCTACACATCAAGTCTAATCATTTTGCAAGTAAGTCTGTGAGCTAATGCTCACTAGTGAAACCCCGCTGCGAGAAATATGACTTTCAAAATGTAATTTGCATTTTTCATTAAAGATGCCCTTTGATTTAAGTAATGCAGTGATAAAGATGCCCTTTGAATTGTGTAGCACACCTGTACAGTAACACAATCTAAAAATAGTCGGTAAACAGGAAATAGATTAGCAAGGAGCATAAAATCACTTTACACCATTTGAGAGAATAGGATAAAGCATTATGCAAAATATCACTCCGCTGCATGTTATAGTTGCTTAGAAAACTTTGACGGAAAATAAAGATGCCCTTTGGGTGATGTAATGCACCTATATAGTAACAAAATCTAAAATTATTCGGTGAACAGGAAATAGATAAGCAAGGAGCATAAAATTGCTTTACACCATATGGGACTATGGGATAAAGTAGTATGCAAATATCAGGCTGCTACATGTTATAGTTGCTTAGAAAACTGTGACGGAAATTTTGTTACGGATGAAACGGAAGAAGGACGGACAAGGGTAAAACAGTCCCTCTTCTTCGAAGCGTGGGTATAACAATCTCCACATCAAGTCTAATCATTTGTGCAAGTTTGAAAGCCAACTATAAATGTGGAGTTGATGCCACAGTTTTATTACTTCGTGGGCATAAAAATATTAACATTAAGACAGACATGCGTAGATCACACGTCTACTGAAACACACCCGATTAGTCATTCAATAAAAATAGCTAACATCGTATTTACGAAATGTAATAAATAAAATCTTTATAACTGAATGCACAAAAGTTCACTAACATTACCCATAGTTAAATGTGCTCATACGATTTGAGAAATGGGTTGGTTGCGATGGACACGTGTAGGACATTCTGAAATCTTCGGGCAATAAATCCACGTCATGTAGCACTATACAGGTATAGTTGTAGTCTTTCATAGCTTCTACAAATCCAATGTTCATCAGCAGACCTCTGTTAAATTTTGAACGACGATCCTAAAATAATTGGATGCCCATATAATTTTATTCATTTTTTTGTAAAATAATTTGTACAGATTTAATCCAAATCTCTGGAGGTCCATCAGTACATTGTACAAGGAGCCCCATCGCTTCAGAAAGATTACAGACCTTTTTTTGCATGTTTACTTCAAACAAACATCTTTTCGATGAATAAATATAATTTATCAATATCCGACAAAATATCAATAGACCCTTTCCATAACTTAATCACACTTGCGCACAAACGCTTCCGCGTGGCACCCCGGTGGAATCGACGTTTAAATTGCTCATTTGTTTGCCGCTTTAACGAATATTTTTTTCTTTTATCCATGTAGGGATAATGAATAATATTCACAGATCTATTTTCGGACATCGGCCTACTTCAGTTGATATTGCCACAACAAGTTTAAATTTTCTTATTATGATCACAACACACATACAGGAAGTAAAGAGTAATTGTTTCTATAATTTATTCACACATTTACTCTTTACTCTCACAATCAAATCTAAGCGCACAATAAAAAAAGCATATCGATCTCATTTAAATTGGCAATTTAAAAGTTCTATAGCTGAGTTAACTTTCAGAAGTTTATATGTAATTGTTAAGATAATCAAATGTTGGTACCGTCGGATTAAGTGGATTAACTATGATGCTTGATTCAGTGACTCACAGCACTTACTATTTCTATAACGACAAGCACTTACTATTTCTATAACGTAAATGCCATACATGATACTTTGCTTTTGAAGAAACTGATGCATGTGATTCAAAAACACCCGAAGGTGTTCTTCTCTGTCCCTGAATGGTACCACAATGGCCACTCGACTCGTATCTGTTGTGGTTGTCTTCACAGGAAAATAAACACCACCAGCTTTCAGACCTGATCCAACACGCAAGAAGATCTCGTGCATGGTCTTAGGAGATGTGTCAACATAAGCAGATGTCAAGTTACCTGCAGTCAGATGGTAAATGTCAAGTTACCTGCAGTAACATACTGTCAACATAAGCATATGCCAATTTACCTGCAGTCAGATGGAAGATGACAAGTTACCTGCAGTCACATGCTGTCAACATAAGCAGATGTCAAGTTACCTGCAGTCAGGTGGTACATGTCAAGTTACCTGCAGTCACATACTGTCAATATAAGCATATGTCAATTTACCTGTAGTCAGATGGAAGATGTCAGGTTACCTGCAGTCAAATAGTGTCAACAAAAAGCAGATGTCAAGTTACCTGCAGTCAGATGGTAGATGTCGAGTTACCTGCAGTCATATACTGTCAACATAAGGCAAATGTCAAGTTACCTGCAGTCAGACAGTGTCAACAAACAGCAGATGTCAAGTTACCTGCAGTCAGATGGTGTCGAGATATGCAAATGTCAAGTTACCTTCAGTCAGACAGTGTCAACAAAAAGCAGATGTCAAGTTACCTGCGGTCAGACGGAGTCGAGATAAGCAAATGTCAAGTTACCTGCAGTCAGACAGTGTCAACAAAAAGCAGATGTCAAGTTACCTGCGGTCAGACGGTGTGGATATAAGCTGATGTCAAGTAACCCGCATTCAGATGGTGTCAACATAAGCGGATATCTAGTTACATGCAGTTAGATGGTGTCGACATAAACAGATGTCATGATGCCTGAAGTAATATGGTGTCAACATAAGTACATGTCAAGTTACCTGCAATTAGATGGTGTAATTAAAAGCAGATACCTAGATACCTGCAGTGAGATAGTGTAACATCAGCATTGTCAAGTTACCTGCAGGCAGATAGTGTCAACATCAGCATTGTCAAGTTACCTGCAGTCAGATACTGTCAACATCAGCATTGTCAAGTTACCTGCAGTCAGATAGTATCAACATAAGCAGTTGTCAAGTTACCTGCAGTCAGATAGTGTCAAAATCAGCATTGTCAAGTTACCTGCAGTCAAGTAGTGTCAACATCAGCATTTTTAAGTTACCCGCAGTCATATAGTGTCAACATACGCATTGTCAATTTACCTGCAGTCAGATGATGTCAATATTAGCATACATCTTGTTACCTGCAGTCAGATAGTGTCAACATAAGCAGATGTCAAGTACTTGCAGTCTGATGGTGTCAACAAAAGCAGATGTCAAGTTACCTGCAGTAAGATTGTGTTAACAAAAGCAGATGTCAAGTTACCTGCAGTCAGATGGTGTTAACAAAAGCAGATGTCAAGTTACCTGTAGTCAGATAGTGTCAACATAATCAGATGTCAAGTTACCTGCGGTCAAATACTGCCAACATAAGCAGATGTCAAGTTACATGGAGTCAGATAATATCAACATAAGCAGATGTCAAGTTACCTGCAGTCGTCCGATATTGTCAACATAAGCAGATGTCAAGTAACATGCAGTCAGATAGTGTCAACATCAGCATTTTTAAGTTACCCGCAGTCATATAGTGTCAACATACGCATTGTCAATTTACCTGCAGTCAGATGATGTCAATATTAGCAGACATCTTGTTACTTGCAGTCAGATAGTGTCAACATAAGCAGATGTCAAGTACTTGCAGTCAGAAAATGTCAACAAAACCAGAGTCGAGTTACCTGCAGACAGATAGTGTCAACATAAGCAGATGTCAAGTTACCTGCAGTCGTCATATAGTGTCAACATAAGCAGATGTTAAGTAACCTGCAGTCAGATAGTGTCAACATAAGCAGATGTTAAGTTACCTGCGGTCAAATACTGTCAACATAAGCAGATGTCAAGTTACCTGCAGTCAGACAATATCAACATAAGCAGATGTCAAGTTACCTGCAGTCGTCCGATATTGTCAACATAAGCAGATGTCAAGTAACATGCAGTCAGATACTGTCAACATAAGCAGATGTCAAGTTACCTGCAGTCAGATACTGTCAACATTAGCAGATGTCAAGTTACCTGCAGTCACATAATATCAACATAAGCATAAGTCAAGTTACCATGATAATGGGTCTGTTCTTGCAGTCGAATTATTGAGACTAGGCTCCTCTGTAATAATAACGGGTATCGTTTTCATTTTAATTAATTATATACCTGTATTCAAAGTAATTTACTCTTGTTTTACGATCTGTTTATTGTTAATAACACGCTTAATTGTTTATGCAGGTGCAGATAATAGCCTGAGGCAAGTGTCAGTCCTAAGTATTGAAATTAATTCTTATCAAAACAGTATTTCCTATGACCGATAAATGTGTGAAAACGTCCCGATTAGGCCACCTGTTTCAAGTTGGAAAGTGTGTGTCATCAAAAAAATAATGCAAAGAGATAAACGGAATGTCAATAACCACTTCATTAAAAAATGCTCGACAAGTTTTGGCACAGAAATAAATCATTTTATTGATTTCGTATTACGATATATAAAGGTCGATACGTATACGTTCCGTGATAACGTCGATTTATGTCAAAAAGGGTACGAGTTGACTTGGGTAGGTACGAGTTGACCAAAGATCAGGTACGAGTTGACCAAAAAAGGGTACGAGTTGACTAAGGTACGAGTTAACTTAGGTACGAGTTGACCAGATACCGTTACCTGCACTCACATACTGTCTACATAAGCAGATGTTAAGTTACCTGCACTCACAAACCGTCAACATAAGCAGCTGTTTAGTTACCTGCATTTACATACTGTCAACATAAGCAAATGATAAGCTACCTGCACTCTCATACTTTCAACATAAGCAGCTGTTAAGTTACCTGCATTCAGATATTGTCAACATAAGCAGATGTTAAGTTACCTTTATTCAGATATTATCACCATAAGCAGATGTTAAGTTACCTGCATTCAGATATTGTCAACATAAGCAGATGTTAAGTTACCTGCATTCAGATATTATCAACATAAGCAGATGTTAAGTTACCTGCATTCAGAGATGTGATTAGTTGCCTGCAGTGACATTTTGTTAACATAAGCAGGTATTAATATACCTGCAGTCAGATAGTTTAACATAAGCAAACTTAGCTTTCTAATTTTAAATGCATAAGTGATTTTGACGTTAAAAAGAACTCAGCAAAACTATTATTCAAAGTTCTAACCAAACGTTTAAAACACGCTCGGTCTTCAATGAAATTTCAAATAAGTTATTATGATGTCAAAATAGTTTAATGTTATAATGCCATGTTTCACTTTCAGCTGATATTATTTTTTAAACTGGCCTTTATAGCCATTGAAACATATTTTTATGAGATTAATATAGTCAGATTTTAAAGTTCTTGATGCATTTCTTTTAAATATTCGTGTTCTAAATTAGGGTCCGCCTAAAAAGTGTTTTTGTTTTACAAGTTTTACAAGATGGGCATGTTAACAAACATACACACGTACCTGGCATTGAAGAAATCTCTTGGACAACTGTGACTTTCGTTGACGTTTCTGTCGAGAAAGTCTGTATATTTGCTGCAAAATATAAAATGAATCGGAGCTTGACTTATTGTGTCATCATGTTATAAGGAGGTATCAGTTACTCATCATCAAGCCATTCTCTTACACTATCGGCTCATTACATTCACCTCTGTTACAGGCTCGGACTATTTTCAACTACTTTTACTTTACCTCTCTGTTTAGTTCCGCCCATTGTTTTCTCGTTTAGGGCAAACCCATTCTTTTATCTGGGGACCATACGCCGCTGAACATGAAATGGTATTTATCTGAAAATACCGCATTGAAGGTTCCATTTTCACCTCCATATGCATACTATCGTTTGGGATGGATCAAAATTGTACTGTTTATTGGTGTAAATATTGAGTTGCGCTCAACCCGGGGCTAGGCGGCGTGGGCAGTAAAAAGCATTTCCATGACTGCCCATGAACAGGCTCAATCAAACCGAGCCTGCAATATTTTTATATTTGTCGTGGTCGAGGGTCTTCAAAGTTCCCTTCTCATCTATCTCAATATCACAGTAGCGTTGTTTGTGCCGTGTGGCGGCTGTAAAAAGTCTCCCCGTACATTCAATCAGTGCTGTGGTCAGTTACGTCCTTTGAAGGTCGTCGAGCACGATATTTATGTACTATGTTAATAGTACTTACAAATATACTTTTTGTTTTTAATATTGGGCCAGTTTAAAGATAGGTTGTTTTAATATCGTAGCCAATATAAAATTGGATATTGTTCAATCACCCCAAGGGATATACTTCCTGCTTTTTAAATTTTGCCTTTGGCGTTGTCTGTGATATGCAGGATTTATTTTCTAAGATCCCCTCTCATAATTCTATTCTGTTTAGTTCCGCCCATTGTTTTCTCGTTTAGGGCAAACCCATTCTTTTATCAGGGGACCATACGCCGCTGAACATGGAATGGTATTAATCTGAAAATACCGCATTGAAAGTTCCATGTTCACCGCCATATGCATACCATCGTTTGGGATGGATCAAAATTTTACTGTTTATTGGTGTAAATATTGAGTTGCGCTCAACCCGGGGCTAGGCGGCGTGGGCAGTAAAAAGCATTTCCATGACTGCCCATGAACAGGCTCAATCAAACCGAGCCTGCAATATTTTCATATTTGTCGTGGTCGAGGGTCTTCAAAGTTCCGTTTTCATCTATTCCAATATCACAGTAGCGTTGTTTGTGCCGTGTGGCGGCTGTAAAAAGTCTCCCCGTACATTCAATCAGTGCTGTGATCAGTTACGTCCTTTGAAGGTCGTCGAGCACGATATTTATGTACTATGTTAATAGTACTTCTAAATTTACTTATTGTTTTTAATATTCGGCAAGTTTAAAGATAGGTGGTTTCAATATCCCAGCCAATATAAATTTGGATATTGTTCAATCACCCCCAGGGATATACTTCCTGCTTTTTAAATTTTGCCTTTGGCGTTGTCTGTGATATGCAGGATTTATATTCTAAGATCCCCTCTCAAAATTCTATTCTGTTTAATTCCGCCCATTGTTATCTCGTTTAGGGCAAACCCATTCTTTTATCTGGGGACCATACGCCGCTGAACATGGAATGGTATTAATCTGAAAATACCGCATTGAAGGTTCCATGTTCATCGCCATATGCTTACCATCGTTTGGGATGGATCAAAACTGTACTGTTTATTGGTGTAATTATTGAATTGCGCTCAACCCGGGGCTAGGCGGCGTGGGCAGTAAAAAGCATTTCCATGACTGCCCATGAACAGGCTCAATCAAACCGAGCCTGAAATATTTTCATACTTGTCGTGGTCGAGGGTCTTCAAAGTTCCCTTTTCATCTATTTCAAAAAATAGTTCACCAACTACATTTAATATAGGTTTGGTTTCTTTGGTTTTTAAGGGGCCGTCACACTATGACGTTCTGGTCAACGTTTTCTAAACGTTTCAATCGTTCATTTTTTGTGCGTTCTAGAACGAGGATGGCTAATCTCGCGTGTTATTAACGTTTGGTCTAACGCACCACTAGCGTGTGTCGTCTAACGCACTAGAAGCGTGTACTTGCGACCAAGTAAGAAAACCCCAAAACCATTAGCATGTTCTTACGGGCCACTGGCGCGCAAAGAACGATTTGTCAACGTTAGACGAGCGTGCTGAAGCATGGACGTTCGGTCAACGCTCGAATGACGCTCCATGGACGCCAAACGGACGTTCGTTTACTTTAGTCACACGCTGCCTTCGCTTAGGGACCGTTCAGCGGTTGTTGACAGGTCGACAGTGAGTCGTTCACAGCAAAGCAAAAGATTTTTAACAACCAAGTAACGCTTGAGTAACAACTGACTCACGTTAGCCGAACGCGTGCAACGCTCTGCGAACGTTAGTTAAACGTTCCACGAACGTTCTTAAACGTTCTTCAGCGTTTAACATTAAACGTTGAAGAACGCTGGTCTCAGTGAAAATTTTTGTGCATTTTCAAAAAAATTCCGGACCAGCGTTCTCCGCCGATTCCTGGCGATTATTGAGGTTCACAACGCACTGCTGGCGCTATCCCAGCACCCATGGACGACTTACAACGTTTCCTTAAACCTCGTAGAACGCTGGCCAGAACGTAATTTTTTGTGACGGCCCCATAATGAAAGATCGTGAAGACTTCTTTTATTTGTTTTACCTCAAGTTTTCAAATTAATAATTATGACTGTATAAAGTAAGGCTGCCGAGTTTGGTTACAAAATCTTGACATTGAGCCTTTCGCAGGGGTGTAAAGGGAATGACAACTATGCGAAGGAGATTGATCATCCTTAAAAATCCATAAAATTCTATTTGCAATCGAACACAAAAGCGAAGGGAATGTAAGGTCCTTTAAAAGAAATTTTAATTATGAGAAGAGAAATCGGCATTGTTTGCCAACAAATTACGAAACACACTTCTACAAATATCTCATACTGTATACACGTGTAAGACGAGAGGACATTAGATATTGTTTTCGGTTACTCAATACTCATGAAGGCATTTCATTTTATGTTTAATCTTGCTTCGTGTTTGTGTTTGGTTGCAAAAAGACTTTTTGTTTTTTTGGTCAAACTATTTTTTTATCTGTTGTCAAAGATGAACAAGGAACTTCGAAAGTCGACGAACACGACATATATGAAAAAATTGCAGACTCGGTTTGATTGAGCTTGTTGATTGAGCTGTAATGGAAATGCATATTACTGCCCACGCCGCCTAGCCCCGGGTTGAGCGCAACTCAATATTTACTCCAATAAACACAATTTGGATCCATCCCAAACGATGGAATGCATATGGCGGTGAACATGGAACCTTCAATGCGGTATTAATACCATTCCATGTTCAGCGGCGTATGGTCCCCAGATAAAAGAATGGGCTACCTGCAGTCAGATAGTGTCAACATAAGCAGACGTCAACTTACCTGCAGTCAGATAGTGTCAACTAAAGCAGATGTAAGTTACCTGCAGTCAGATCGTGTCAACTAAAGCAGATGTCAAGTAACCTGCAGTCAGATAGTGTCAACATAAGCAGATGTCAAGTTACCTGCAGTAAGATAGTGTCAACATAAGCAGATGTCAAGTTACATGCATTCAGATGGTGTCACATAAGCAGATGTCAAGTTACCTGCAGTCAGATAGTGTCAACATATGCAGATGTTAAGTAACCTGCAGTCAGATAGTATACACATAAGCAGATGTAAAGTAAACTGCAGTCAGATAATGTCAACAGAAGGAGATGTCAAGTTACCTGAAGTGAAACAAATTTTACATAAGCAGATGTCAATTTACCTGCAGTCAGATAGTATCAACATAAGCAGCTGTTTCGTTACCTGCATTCAGATATTGTCAATATAACCAGCTGATAAGTTACCTGCACTCACATACTGTCAACATAAGCAGATGTTAAGTTACCTGCATTCAGATATTGTAGTCAACTCACCTGCACTCAGATACTGTCAACATTAGCATTGTTAACTTAACTGAAATCAGATAGTGTCAACATCAGCATTGTCAACTTACCTTCAGTCAGATAGTGTCAACATCAGCATTGTCAACTTACCTGCAGTCAGATAGTGTCAACATCAGCATTGTCAACTTATCTGAAGTCAGATAGTGTCAACATATGCCGACGTCAAATTACCTGCAGTCAGATGGTGTAAACTAAAGCAGATGTAAAGTTACCTGCAGTCAGAAAGTGTCAACAAAAGCAGATGTCAAGTTACCTGCAGTCAGATAGTGTCAACATAAGCAGATGTCAAGATACATGCAGTCAGATACTGTCAACATAAGCAGATGTCAAGTTACCGAAAGTGCCAACGTAAGCAGATGTCAAGTTACCTCCATTCAGATGGTGCCAACAAAAGCAGATGTCAAGTTACCTGCATTCAGATATTGTCAACATAAGAAGATGTCAAGTTACCTGCAGTCAGATGGTGTCGACAAAAGCAGATGTCAAGTTACCTGCAGTCAGATAGTGTCAACAAAAGCAGATGTCAAGTAACCTGCAGTCAGATGGTGTCGACAAAAGCAGATGTCAAGTTACCTGCAGTTAGATAGTGTCAACATAAGCAGATCTCTAGTAACCTGCAGTCAGATAGTGTTTACATAAGCAGATGTCAATTTACCTGCGGTCAAATACTGTCAACATAAGCAGATGTCAAGTTACATACAGTCATATAATATCAACATAAGCAGATGTGAAGTTACCAGCAGTCAGCTAGCCTCAACATTAGCAGATGTTAAGTAACCTGCAGTCAGATAATGTCAACATAAGCAGATGTTAAGTTACCTGCAGTGAAACAAATTTTACATAAGCAGATGTCAAGGTACCTACAGTGTTTACCTTATGTGTCAACATAAGCAGCTGTTTAGTTACCTGCATTCAGATATTGTCAATATATCCAGCTGATAAGTTCCCTGCAGTCACATACTGTCAACATAAGCAGATGTTACGTTACCTGCATTCAGATATTGTCAGCATGAGCAGATGTCAACTTACCTGCAGTCAGATAGTGTCAACATCAGCATTGTCAACTCACCTGCAGTCAGATAGTGTCAACATCAGCATTGTTAACTTACCTGAAATCAGATAGTGTCAACATCAGCATTGTCAACTTACCTGCAGTCAGATAGTGTCAACATCCGTTTGTCAAGTTACCTGCAGTCAGATAATATCAACATAAGCAAGTGTCAAGTAACCTGCAGTCAGATAGTGTCAACATAATCAGATGTCAAGTTACCTGCGGTCAAATACTGTCCACATAAGCATATGTCAAGTTACATGGAGTCAGATAATATCAACATAAAGAGATGTCAAGTTACCTGCAGTCAGAAAGTGTCTACATCAGCGTTGTCAACTCACCTGCACTCAGATAGTGTCAACAAAAGCAGATGTCAAGTTACCTGCGGTCAAATACTGTCAACATAAGCAGATGTCAAGTTACTGCAGTCAGTTAGTGTCAGCATAAGCAGATGTCAAGTTACCTGCATTCAGAAATTGTAAACATAACGTGCTGTTTAGTAACCTGCACTCAAATTCTGTTTACATGTGCAGCTGTTAAGTTACCTGCATCAACATACAGTCAACATAACAGATGTTAAGTTACCTGCAGTCAAATACTTTCAAAATTATCATCTGTTCAGTTACCTGCACTCAAATGCAGTCAACATAAGCAGATGTTAAGTTACCTGCAGTCAAATTCTGTGAAAATAATTATCTTTTTTATTACCTGTACTCATATACTGTCAACATAAACTGCTGTTTAGTAACCTACACTCACATACTGTCAACAAAAGCAGCTGTTAAGTTACCTGCACTCAAATACTGTCTACATAAGCAGATGTTAACTTACCTGCACTCACATACTGTCTACATAAGCAGATGTTAAGTTACCTGCACTCACAAACCGTCAACATAAGCAGATGTTAAGTTACCCGCACTCACATACTGTCAACATAAGCAGATGTTAAGTTACCTGCACTCACATAATGTTAACATTAGCAGATGTTAAGTTATCTGTATTCAGAAATCATCAACATAAGCAGATTTTAAGTCACCTGCAGTCAGATAGTGTCAACATAAGCAGATGTCGAGTAACCTGCACTCAGAGATTGTCAACATAACCAGCTGTTAAGTAACCTGCACTCAAATTCTGTCAACAAGAGCAGCAATTAAGTTACCTCCACTCATAAACTGTCAACAAATTACATACTGTCAACATAAGCAGATGTTTAGTTACCTGCACTCAGAAATTGTAAAAATAAGCAGATTTTAATTAACCTTCATACAGATATTGTCAACATAAGCAGCTGTTAAGTTACCTACACTCACATACCGTCAACATAAGCAGCTGTTAAGTTACCAAAACTCAAAAACCTTCATCAATAGCAGCTGTTTAGTTACCTGCACTCACATACTGTCAACATAAGCATATGTTAAGTTACCTAACAGATATTGTCAACATAAGCAGATGTTTATTTACCTGCACTCACAAACCGCCAACATAAGCAGCTGTTTAGTCACCTGGACTCACATACTGTCAACATTAGCAGATGTTAAGTTACCTGCATCCAGGTATTGTCAACATAAGTAGATGATAAGTTGCCTGCATTCAAATATTGTCAACATAACCAGCTGTTAAGTCACCTGCACTCACATACTGTCTACATAAGCAGCTGTTAAGTTACCTACACTCACAAACCGTCAACATAAGCAGCTTACTTGAACTCACATACTGTGAACATAAGCAGATGTTAAGTTACTTGCATTCAGATTTTTGTCAACATAAGCAGATGTCAAGTTACCTGCAGTCAGATATCATCAAGATGAGCAGATGTTAAGTTAGTGTTAGTGCAGTAAGTGCAGTCAGATAGTGTCAACTAAAGCAGATGTCAAGTTACTTGCAGTCAGATAGTGTCAACATAAGCAGATGTCAATTTACATGCAGTCAGATAGTGTCGACATAAGCAAATTTCAAGTTACTTACTTGCATTCACTTACTGTCAACATAAGCAGATGTTAAGTTACCTGCACTCACATACAGTCTACATAAGCAGCTGTTAAGTTACCTGCATTGAGATATGATATTGTCAACATAAGCAGATGTTAAGTTACCTGTATTCAGATATTATCAACATAAGCAGATGTAAAGTTACCTGCACTGAGATATGATATTGTCAACATAAGCAGATGTTAAGTTACCTGTATTCAGATATTATCAACATAAGCAGATGTTAAGTTACCTGCATTGAGATATTGGCAACATAAGCATATGTTAAGTAACCTGCATTCAGATATTGTCATCAGATGTAATTAGATGCCTGCAGTCACATTTTGTAAACATTAGCAGGTATTAATATACCTGCAGTCAGATATTTTAACATAAGCAAACTAAGCTTTCTAATTTTAAATGCATAAGTGATTTTAACGTTAATAAGAATGCAGCAAAACTATTATTCAAAGTTCTAACCAAACGTTTACAACACGCTCGGTCTTCAATGAAATTTCAAATAAGTTATAATGATGTCAAAATAGTTTAATGTTATAATGCCATGTTTTACTTTCAGCTGATATTATTTTTTAAACTGTATGACGGGATGGAGTTTATAGCCATTGAATCATATTTTTATGAAATAAATATAGTCAGATTTTAAAGTTCTTGATGCATTTCTTTTAAATATTCGTGTTCTTAATTAGGGTCCGCCTAAAGAAAAGTGTTTTTCTTTTACAATTTTTACAAGATGGGCATGTCAACAAACATACACGCGTACCTGGAATTGAAGAAATCTCTTGGACATTTGTGACATTCGTTGACGTTTCTGTCGAAAAAGTCTGTATATTTGCTGCAAAATATAAAATGAATCGGAGCTTGACTTATTGTGTCAACATGTTATAAGTAGGTAACCTTTAATAATGACGAGAGAAATCAGCATTTTTTGCCATCAATTATCGCAACACACTTCTAAAAATATCTTCTACTGTATACATGTGTAAGACGAGAGGACCTTAGATATTGTTTTCAGTTACTCAATACTCATGAAGGCATTTCAATTTATGTTTAGTGTTGCGTCGTTTTTGTGCTTGGTTGCAATGGACTTTTAGTGTTTTTTAGGTCAAACTATTTACTTATCTTAACTTTTCTCAACGTATAAAAATAAACATACATGAATAATATTGATTTGTGCAATGTTTAAAGGAACTGCATACTTTCCGTTAGGGAGATTTTGATATTTTCCCTTTTTATCAATGACAATGCGATAACACCTGCAATAGTACCAACAAACAACGTATACACACTTCTTATATAACGTTACAGTCTAAAACTGCATTTACTTAAACGCCTTTGTTTTATAAACCAGTGGCGTGATTTTGTAGCTTTGATATTATATTACCTAAATTTCACATTGCCCTGTGTGGAAGAAATACGGTTAAAGCACTGTTAACTAATTTCATTAGAAATCGCGGTTTTAGCATAGTGCGGCGTTAATCCGCAAAATTGATACAACTCGTCAAATTTATAATTCCGTATTGGACATTGTCCAATTTTCCGATTCTTTATTTTTGCATTGTCCGATAGTTTCTACGTTTAGCTCTTAAGGCTCCTCGTTTTCTAAACACCATTATTTTAGCTTTCGAACTATTTACCTCCAAACTCCAAGTTTGACAATAATTTGCTAAACAATTTACATGACTCTGGAGTTCCTCAGATGAGTGAACTAAAATTACCATATCGTCTGCAAACAATAGAATAAGCAAAACTATATCATATATTTCAATACCTGAATTCGCATTGTTCTGCACTGAATATTCGAAAAACTCAGAGAAACTGTTACAATGTTTAACACATGATTTAACATTCATATACATGTTTTTTACAATTCTTAATACTCTACCTCGTTTATCAGCATTAAACAATTTATACCAGAGTGCATTTCTATAAATACTATCAAAACATTTCTTAAGATCAATAAAGGCCACATACAAGCGTTTATTATTGTTTAAAAAATGTTGTACGACAGATAATATGGAAAATATAGCATCAGTAGTGGAAACACCTTTGCGGAACCCAAATTGCGCATCACTTATAAGATTGTATTTTTGCAAAAAGAGGATATTCTATCATTTAGAAGTGTTGTAAATAATTTTGAAAAACAACTTAATATCGTAATTCCTCTGTAATTTTCGACCACACTGCGATCCCCCTTTTTACAAAGAGGTATAATTATCCCTTCTGTCCATCTGTCTGGGAAAACACCAGAGGCTAAGATAGCATTGAAAATGTTACAAATGTATGGTGATGAAATATCTCCTGATTCTATAAAATATTCATTCAAAAGGCAGTCAATACCATGAGATTTGTTACGTTTTATTTTTTTTATACATTTTTCCACCTCTTTAACTGACTGGAAAATCTAATTCATCGTTAAAATCGTCATCACAATCAAAATTATGGTTCGCACAAAAGTTTTTGGCAACATCATTAGATGACTGAAAGATTTCTTGCTCTTAGTTAGAAAAAAAGTGATAAAATTCATCTAAAGTTATCGAATTATCTTTTGAATTGATATTAATTTCTCTAAAATACTTCCAAAAATCTCTTGGTTTTCTCTTTTTAAATCTTCTATTTCTTTTAATTTCCTGGTTTCAAATGTCTTCTTTTTCGTTGATAATAATGTTTTATTACGCTTTTTACAATCACAAAAGTATTCACGCGAAGCTGAAGTTCTACGTTGGCTAAAAATGTGCAATGAATCTTCATATGTTTTCCTAGCTTGAACACATTCACTATCAAACCAATCAGCATGTTTCACTACTGAAGGAGGACTTAAACAACTACGATGGTTGTTAATGGTTGATTTGTTTAAATAATGGTGCAGCTACGCCATTCACATTCCAGCTCAACACCTTGACATCACCCCCCTCAAATCCCTGCTCCATGATTGGGCGGCCATACGTACATATGTACAGCGTGTCATACGAAATCCACGCACTTTCCCTGCTGTTTTGCCTCCTTAGGTCGTGGTACAAGTTCTCTTCTCTTATCTGCTTTTGGATATTGTTCGTTCAAAAAAAAAACCGAGTGCATTTCAGTGACTTTGCCTGCTTCCGAACATATTCTCTATCTTTAAACTCGTGGAACTTTGCGACTATACTTCTTGGGTTTCCCTGTCGACTTGCACCCATTCTGTGGACCATTTTGAGGATTAATTTATCCGCGTAATCCTGTGCAATTTTCATTTTCTCAACTAAGAATTTTCTTAATTTGGCCTCAGTTTCAGTATTCGATTCACGTTCCGATTCATCAATATTGGCAAAAAACAAGATTGTTCCCCATTGATTGAGATTGTAAGTAAGTTCATCAAGTCTCTAACTTTTGCTCTATTTTATCAAGCCTACCTTCTGTTTTCTGCAGATAAATAAGGCCCTTTATTTAATTTCATCATCGAGAATATGATAATCGAACCATTCCCACATTGAAATAATTGGTTGATTTCATGTAAAGCACTAATAATTCACCCGGAATCGCTTTCTTTCAGCCACGGTAAACAATGTGAACGCCATTTCCCCGCCCACTTCTATGATGACGTGATCAGAAAGAAGAAGTTTTTGAAACCGAAAGTAGAGTGCTTGACGTGAAAAATGGCTTGCTCGGCATTAGGTACGCACTTTTCTGGTTTGTTTTGTTTTGTTTTCACACAGTTTCATTTGAAAACGAATGTCTTTGAAGAAATAGTCATATAGGTCTAGATAGATACTGAGTCAGAACAGAATATTTATATAGCATTTTAAGAAGTTTTTAAAATTTTTATTTGAGATTAACATTCTCATGATTTTTAATGGAATTCGCTTTCATGAATGAGGAACCAGTGTTGACCTAGGTCAGAATTGATACTGGATCTACATACAAAGTTAGCTCCATATTGCAGGATATAGATTATAATCTGACAGCATGAATCTTGTGCTGGCTGTTTCATCTAAAATGTTAGCTCATCCGATAATAAGAAGATACAGTATCTAATGTTTGTTAAGTTCATAGAAATTAAAAGTTGGCCATGCTGGACATAGCCGTTTTGTTTTCTTGCACCTCTGTCTGAATTCCTTACATGCTTTTTTTGACTTTGACAATTTTTTCAATATATATCAAATACTAAAATTGAGTACAAAAACAAATAGCCCTACACTACAGAGCCCCAGATAAAATATTGATTGAAAGGGTATTTACCCAGGGATATTCTGGTGTGCAGTGTTTTTTACCAAAAAAATGGTGGCATGCTCAGTCTGTGTTAACTTACAACTGTTCCTTAATAATAATATATGTGTTTTGATTATTTACTTTTCAAGAAAGTAATTCTGGAGAAAATAAATGAGTACTTAAAACCTATTTTGGAAAATCAAGGTGAACCATTACCACCACCACATAAAATTCCTCAGATATTTTCAAAAAAGTAAAAGGTTTTTCAGCTAATAACCCTCTTATCTGGAGCTCTGTGTAAGATAAATTTCTGAGAATTTTTATTTTTATTTTATTCATATTTATTACTTAAGTGTCAAAGTTAAACTGTTATGTTGACTGTTGGTAAATACAATAAAAGGTTTATTTTTATGTATACGAGCATGTAGCATGTGACTGTAGAACACGATGCTTTGTGGTCCCTTAATTTCTCTTTTTCAGTTCCTTGTTGGCTGCTGGTTGGCTGACTGTTGTTCTGTGCATTAGCTGAATTGAAGATGCTGCTGGTCAGCTATCATGGGCTTTTGTTGGACATTTGGAATGGATTTGGTTTTTTGTATTCTTACAGTTTTAGCTTCATTCATTCAGCAAATTTAAAATTACATTCTATAATTGAGGAACACCATCTCAATATACTAACTAGCTTAACCAGAAATGATTATTTACCAGGGCAAGCCATTTGTTGGATAGGGACTCTTAGTCTAGAAACTTTTTGGTACTGTAATTTAAATTTCATCGTTATACTCACTATACTTATTACCGCAATATACCTATTACCGCGAGTGCCTTGGTAAGAACAAATTCACATGCATACATTATAATGTCACTTCTTTTTCTGTTAGGATTTGTTTACATTATCTCCCAACATCTCTCAAACAAATTTAACAGCAAAATATATCAAGTTACTAAATATCTACTTTTTAACAAACAAATTAACTTCATACAGAACTGGATAACCACTGCACAAACTTCAGGTTTCTGTCTCAAGCTAAAGATCACAGATGCAGGTCAACTACTGTCTTAAATATTAAATGAAACAATAATTATTTTAAAAATGAAATTTATTTCAAATGAATCCAGGGCTTTTTAACCTTATATAACAGCAGCCCTTATTAGGCCACTTCCTACTCCAAAAATATAGCATTTTTTCCCAACTATGGCAGAGACTCTTCCCAAATGCAAGGTAAGATTCCCAAAATGCTAGGTAAGATGTCCAAAAATTGATCGAAATCCTCTGAGATGAGTTTGAAAACTGATGTCTGAAAAACAAAGTGCTTATAATATATATATACATGTATTTATGTTGAAAATACTAACTATTCAAATTTATAAACTAGTACCAATCTGCCAATGATTATTTTCCAAATTAAACAATTATCACACATAAATGTCACAATCTGAAAAGCCAGGACCTCTTCCTAATTTTCCGATAAAAAGCCCTGGATTCATTTATTCTAGTCTGCCGACAACTCTTGTCTTAAAATGTTCTTGTTTCAATAATTATTTTTTGTGAAAAAGTTACAAATAATCTGTGTTTTAGACTGTCTAGAACCGAGCAATGAAGACGTGCTTGAAGTGTGGAGAAGAGAGGGGCAAACAACTGCTTTACAAAGTCTCCAAGCATTATATCCAGAACTGGATTGGAGTAAATCAAAGCAGATCAATACTAAGCTGTCACGTCTGGATGAAAAATGCAAGATATTAAAAAGAAACAAGTCTGAAAGAGAATTTAAATTATTATTGTCATCAAATTTTGAAATACCAAAATCAGAATCGGTTATATCACCTATGTCTGAAGCTACAAAACAAAATACATGTATAGAGGAAATTCATGTCAAAATTTTAAGTGTTCTATCTGAAAACAGAGAACTGAAAAGAAACATTCATTCTATACAGGAGACAAAAGAAGACCTAGAATTCCAGGCAAATAGGTCAGAAAGAAAATTGGAAGTTCTGATGAACTTGTTAGAAATCACTACAGACAAGTATAAAACTGCAATGTCCTCAAGTAATGAAAGAGATCAAATGGCCAAAGATCTGAATCTTTGGGAAGAAAAGTATAACAACTTATCACAGCAATTTGAAAACACTGTTGAACAACTACATGTTATGAAAGAAAAATTACAAAAGGAAAGTACAAGAAATCTTAAAAAGAAGCTAAAGCGTAGAGAAGAAAATATTGTTAGAATGAAGGAAACTGTCAGTAATAAAGATGTTGAACTGAACAGAATCCAGGATGAAAAAGACATATTTCTTAAAGAAAATGAGCATTTGAAATCCCAAGTAGCTGATCTTAAAAAGGAGAGAAAAAATCTTCTCTTGAAAGTGTCAAGATTGAAAAGTAGCAAAACAGATATATTCCAAAAGAATCTTGAAGCGCTAAATGCTCTTAAGAATGAAGTTAAGGAAAAGGAAATGAAAATACTAGAATTGGAAGAAATCAATGAAATCCTGACAAGTGATGAAATAAAATGCTTTTACAATGGGAAATATACAAATGAAATAAGGGAAACCATTATGACCTTGATTACTGAGTGTGGAGTGAGCCAAAAAAAGGTTAATAAAGTAATTAGTGTTGTTGTGAAAAATCTTACTGGAAAAACCCTGTCCCGATTGCCAAGCACTGGTGTTAAGAGCCGGCTGATGATTGAAGCCAAGAAAGTGGCACAATGTCAGGTGGCTACTGAGATTCTTGAAAATGAAAAAGGGGTAATATTACATCAAGATGGTACATCAAAACACCATAAACAATTTCAATCATTTCAAATTACCACTGCAATGGGAGACCAGTACTCGGCTGGACTGTCAGAGATTGGAAGAGGGGATGCTGGTACAGTTTTTTGTGAATTTCAAAATCTAATGAATGATTTGGCAAAATCTTTGGCTTTGAAAGAGAAAGACAAGAAGATAGAACACCTAATCACTTCAATTATAGGCACTATGTCTGACCAAAGTGCAGTAAATCATGTTTTTAATGAAAGGCTTCAGTCACTTAGACAGGAGATACTCCCAACAGTGTATGAAAACTGGGAAAACATGGATGTGAAATCTAAAAATGAAATGTCAAAACTGATTTCATTTTTTTGTAAAATGCATGTTCTGGTAAATATGGCAACAGAGTGCGACAAATGTCTTTCTCAGTATGAGAGCACTGTCATCGCTGATGGGAGAAATCCCTTCAATTTTCCTTCAGTTGAAAGTGGCATTAGTGGCCTTATAAGGGCAGTGAGTAAAGCATTTACCCCACATGGATCTGAAAAAGCAGGGATTGCTAGGCACTTTGGTACATACCTTAAGGATAAGGGCATTGTAAATAAACTTGTGACCTTTAGGGGTCACAGGTTTAACCATTTGTTTGTTGCAGCTGGGGTCACTTACTACCATCTTCCTGATATCAAAGATTTTCTTTTGAAATGGTCAGAGCCCAATGACCTATTAAAAAGCATAAACTTTGATATCAATGAAGATGTGTTTGTAGGTGGCATTAGAGCACTAGGCATCATCGACAAAGTAGTCACAGGTCCTTTTTGGAGACTAGTAGAAACAGTCCCTGATGCACTGTCGCTAAATATTCATCTACATCAGATGAAAATTAATCTGGAGCAGTTGTCTAGAGATTCCTCCCCTGTTCTGAATGGTGAATGTATGTTTGAAGATGCCATTTCACCGGTAACTCGTGACTGTGTGTATGAGTCACTCACTGCACCGTCAGAAGGACCAAAGCTTGATACCTACACCCAGATTGCCCTAGAGCTATGTTTTGGTGGTATGCTTTTGATACTGGAGCGTCAAGCAAAAGATCAATTGCCAGGGGGTCGTTTTTGGAATGTAAATGAAGAGACAAAGGAAAAATTGTCTATTATGCCAACAACAAATACTGTCAGAAAGAGACTTTGCCCAGCTTGACATTCTTATGCGCACAAAACCATCAGCATCAACAGAATCTATTGTTGATTAAAACAAATTAAATAAATGTTTGATAAAAAAAAAGTTGCATTGTTTTTTTCCTGTAAAGATTCTCACAAAAAACATAATTAAAGTATAAATTTTGTTCATAATTCATTTTTTGAATATTGGTTTCCATGACAACCACTTTTGTTAGTTACAATACAAAACCATATGTAATACTAATTTATCAGTGTTAGATATTCATAAACAGATATATTGCAATGTGCAGTATATTTAATTCTTCATATTTATGAAACACTTCGAAATTCCATAGTTCAAGCTTTCTTTCCATTTAACCGTCCGCCATTTTGGATTCAAAATGGCAGCTGGCTTAGTAAAAAACGTCACAGAGTCAACTTTTTTGAATAGTCAATTTAATAACCTTTAAGAAAATGTATACTTTGTATGATGTTAATAGACATGTTTTTTCATAATAATACATTTTGTTACTTGAGTTGTTGAAATTTCTTTATTTTGATGCCGTTTTATCCTATAGAACATATAGGAACAAAATGTCGCATTAACATGTACTATTTGCATGATCAAAATATGTATAACTTTGGTTTGGCTGGTCATAAAACCCTCACTCAGGTGTCATTTTAAAGCTCAGAAAACCAGCAATAGTTCTGTGGTGTTTAATTATCTGTACTGAGAAAACATAAAAATGATATGAACCCCCTAATAAGGGTATATAATAAAAGAACATTATGCCAGTATGCAATCTGTAGGTTTGTATTATTTCTCGTTGCGTATTTAAACCTTCGGTCTCGTGTGATATTGTTTACACACCCAACTCGACAAATACAAACCTACATATTGCATACTGGTATAAAATTTCATTTTTATCAACAAACAAACAAGCATACTTTAGTCCAATTCATGTTCTTATTACCAAGCACATATTAAAACAAAAGAAAACAAGAGCTGTCAGAGGAAACAGCGCGCTCGACTATTCGAATCATTTGAAACAAATGCAATTTGAACATTAAAACAATAACAACTATGGCCATACATTCATGTGCAATCAGGAAAAATATTAACAAGTGAATGGTAAGGGAGAAATTCATTTCAAATAACAGAAATAATTCCTAATGTACCATAAATATTAAACTGAATAGGGGAATAACTATGAAATATTTGTGGATTTGTTAGAAAACTTGTTAGTATTTTTTTATTAGAGACATTAACTTTTATTTAAATATCAATCACTTCAGTAATGTTACAAAAAATAACTGAAATGAAAATATAATGGAAGTTTGAAGTTGATACCTTAAGAATTTGCAAAGTTATCGATGAAGTGCACTTAAGTGAAAAAAGGAACAGTGGAAAAAGGGGCATAAGTTGTAGAGTAATTGTATTACAGTTATGGGTCTTGTTGGTAATGATGTAGATTTTGATGGTGATAAAATATTGAAAGTTTCAATGAAATATCGAAGAGTCGAGATAAAAACTAAATGCAAAAGGGGCATAACTTACAGAAATATTTCCAATAGAGTTATGGATCTTGTTGATAATGATTTAGAAACTGATGGCAAACATATATTCCAAGTTTCAAAGTAATATCCCCTGTTGTTTCAAAATTATGGGACAATTGCATGAGTGAAAAAGGGGCATAACTTAAAAAATATTGGTAGCAGAGTTATGGGTGTTGTTGATAATGAACTAGATTTTGATGGTGAGTATATTTTCCAGGTTTCAAGGTGATAGCTCAAGTAGTTTTAAAATTAAGGGCCAAGTGTATATTTTGCTTAACGCAAAATTTAAGTGAAAAGGGGCATAATTTGAAAAATATTGGAAGCAGGGTGATGGGTCTTGTTGGTTATGATGTAGATTTTGATGGTGAAAATATATTTCAAGTTTCAAGGCAATATCTCAAGTAGTTTTAAAGTTATGGGCAAAATGCATATTTTGTGTTAAGAAAAAAGGGGCATGACTTGAACTATATTGACAGCAGAGTTATGGGTCTTGTTGGTAATGATGTAGAATTTGATGGTGAATATATATTCCAAGTTTCAAGTTGATATCTTAGTAGTTTTCAAGTTATGGACCAAAGTGCATTTTTTGTTTAACGGACGCCGACGGGAACGCCGACGCCGACACCGGGGCGAGTAGGATAGCTCCCCTATTCTTCGAATAGTCGAGCTAAAAATCATTTGCATGAGAGCTCTGAAATTCATGGACAATATACCGAAAGAACTCATACATGAAATAAGTATATGCTGGTTTACAATCATTAGTGCCAATTCGTCAAAATAATATTAGGGTTTTCAATAAATTCGGGTCTACTTTCGGTTTGACGGTCAAAACATTTTATGCACCTTTTCAGAACTCGACATTAATTCCCACAGGCACACCAATGAAAGTAAAGAAAAATAGTGTCATGTGGTTGTATTGAAGTTTGAATGCTCAAGTTGTTTATAAAATGCCCTTTTTACATAGAAAAGACACACACAAAAAAGAAATATCGTCTGCACAATAACTCTGTAATGGCTGTTTAAAAACGTCTAGAAAATGATAAAGATATCTCAGAAAAACTTATTTACAATATTTTGCGGTCATCTGTCAAAAAATGTCAGAATTTTTTTGTAGTACATCAAAATGTTTTGACCGACAAACCGAAAGTAGACCCGGAAGATTTTCTTCAATATTTTGACGAAATGCCACTAATGATTGTAGACCAGCACATACTTATTTCATGTATGAGTTGTCTTGGTATAGTGTCCATGAATTTCAGAGTTTTCATGCAAAAATGATTTTATTTTGTTATAGTATGTGCTACGTGGCAATGAGTATTTTCCCCAAAATTAAGTTTTGAAATTTTAGCCAGCTTTCGTCATTTGCATCGTTAGTGATACCTTAATTGACGACATTTAATGGACTTTTAATAAATTTAGATTTGCCATCATTAAATAAATTTTTATAAACATATAAATAAACTTACCGTTTAAGCCGATTTCGGCTTTGCTGGTATTCAAAGAAAAGCTATATTTTGTCACTGGAGAATGTATGGTTTGAACACGCTTGTATGGATAAACGTAAATTATGTAATACATTAATGTTAACACCCATGCCGGAAATATAGACACAATCACAAACTTTTTAAAGAAAGATTTTTGTACCATTGCTGCAAAGTTTGAGTTAACATACCATTTACGTTGAACATTTTATTTACATATTTCACTTTTTACTAAAATATTTCTCATTATTTGTGACTAACTTCATCAAGTATTGATTTTAACACGATCAATAAATCCTTTTACGTTCAACTTTGGTTTTTTAATTTTGTTTGTGTAGCACGAATCTAAAATGTTCCCCCAAATCTATAAATAAGAAAGTTTATTCACGTTTATTTTCCAAATTTATATTTTGAGCAACTTTAAAGCAAAACATCATGGTTTCAAAAAGGAAATTTTGCAGTCACACACTTTTAAAACAAATCACATTGCGACACAATAAAGGTATGAGGACAGTTAAACGTTATCTGAGTCGCTTTGAATCTACACTCGGCAACAAATGATTTTCACACATGAAGTTTACACAATTTCCAAACTTGTACTTTTTGAAATTGATAAATATGGAACATTATCACAGTATGCAACCTGTAGGTTCGTATTTTTCGAGTTGGGTATGTTAATAATATCACGCGAGACCGAAGATCGAGCGTGATGTGGTTTACATACGCAACGAGAAATAATACGAACATACAGACTGCATACTGTCAAAATGTTCCTTTTATTATATAACCGTCTCGTTCAAAAAGGATTTTAAAAAAAAACTAAAAAAAATTTTAGTCAACAACGTGGTTTACATAATACTAGAAATAAAATTGTTACGCGATAGTAAATTTATGAATAGCGTAGAAAATTTATAAATGGCGTAAAATATCGAACCGGTTGTATAACAGCGACGGAAATTTCTTATTTTGGAGTTCGGTTTGTGCCGGAAAATTACGACAACATAGTTATGACGTCACATAGAATACCGGAAGCTGCAAAAAAAGAATTGGAAAACGACATTGTTAAATACGGAATTACTAATCTGACGCGTTGTATCAATCTTGCTGATAAGTCTGGATTATGCCAAAATCATTCATGGGTTTATAATAAAATTGTTAACTGACGCTGTTATGTGTACTGATATAACAAGTTGGGACGAAATATGTGCACTAGCCTTGAGAGAAGCAAATAACAGTAGATAGTAAAATAAAATGTCATAAAATTTATATTTAATTGCCCTCATATTACATTTATAATCCGTAAGAAAGAAGAGGTGGCAGCACAATAGTTACCAGTGTAAAGACAAATGACTGGAGAGCCGTACTACTCATGCTACATCTGTGGCAACTCCAGGGCTGGTTCAGACTTTCTACACTCTGTGGCCGGTCATTTTCTACACCTTTTAGAGGCCTCGTTTATCTTCAGGGTGGCATCTTATTATTATTTATGAAGTATTCATTTGTTACTTTAACAGAAGCAACGTCTTGAAAGTAACGGGAGAATGTACTTGTTAACACCTTCCATGCTTTTATAGAGCTTTTTGTTTATCTGCTTATGGAGTTCCCTGCGAATATAGCTCACTATTTTGTAAGTTAGTTTGCTTTTAATAAAGAACAAATATTACACTTCTATTATCCTAATAATAAATGTTTTTAGTTCAATTCTGAAAATGTAAGATCAATAATTATCATCGGCAAAATACTTCTAAAATTCATACTGAAAAAAGTAACGTTTCTTTTTGCTGAAGTATATTAAAGCTTAAATTGATAACGTTTATCAAAGGATTTTGCACACCAATCATTGACGTGCAAAGCTTATCAATTTCAAATGCACGTATGCACTTCATAGTGCAGCGATTGCATTTTATGTTTACTCAATGATAACTAAAGTCTGTCCCACCTAACCGTGAAACACGTTTTCTGAATTTATTATGCATCGTTTGGAAAAAAGAATATCACCAATCGACGCAGAAAAAAAATCCATGGGGGTGGTCTTTCCTTAGTTTTTGGATTTAAACACCTATAAAATAGTTATTTGTAAAAGTTTCATTTTCCCCATAGACGCTTATGTTATTTGTTTACGTCCATTCATTGCCGCGATATCTCACGTGCGATCAATTTCTCAACGTCACGAAGGGGCGGTTTCAACGTTCTTGTTAACTTACTATTATGGCGAATTCGTGTTAACATTTTCATCTCTGTTAATAATACAGATGTGTAATGAATAATGATTAAAACGTTTGTGCAGAAAGTGAGTTATTTTTATGCACAAAGTGGGTAAAATTTAAAAAAAAATTCTACAACTTACTTGTATTTTCTTTCGTCATAGTCATGTCGTCATTCTAAATAATTATGATCGCACCGACATCTTTGAACTTGCACCAAAATCATTGACCTAAATAATGACAGTGTTTGATGACGTAATCGGAATTTTACTGGGGCGTAACCAGGAGTTTATACATCGGTAAACGAGACCGCTTTCCAAATACGCATCGCTTTAAATATAAATTATCGACTGAATGTCAACATACACGAAAAATCACTAAATGTTTGTTATTTTGAACTTTAGTTAAAGGTTGGACTTTGGAATCCTTTGTTCTGTTTTTATAGATTTTTTTTCTTTCATAGTGTTTTTTTTTCTTTTAGATCATTTACAATTCAGTGGAAAAGAACATTCAGTGGAAAAGAACAGAATATAATATTTAGCATACAGGTTAACATTAAAATGGATTTAGTGGGAAAACGGAAAACATAAACAAAAAGATAGAAAAAAAATAATGATCGGGGGCTTGTGAGAAAAACACTAAATGTAGATCATCCACCATACTCCGGACATTGTGATTACGGTTATCTTTCCTTTATTTTCTCTGTTGACCAACCAAAAAGCACCTTGATATTTATGTAAAATGAACCTATAATCTGCTCTCCACCATATATCATATTGACTGTTCCCATGTTTCATGTACTACACATCTGGGAAAATAAAGATGATGTTCTGTTCTGTTCCGCTGAACTGTAGACGAGAACGCGAGAACACAATTCGAAGTCTAAAAAAATGCGAGGTCCCGAGAACACGATGAGGGGGCCCCGCAACATGTTTTCGCTACCTCGCGTCGCCATGTTCTTGTTTTCTCATGGTCTCGTTTTTTCATGAGATCACAAAAGAGAGAACAGGATGCAAGATCGCTAGACAACGAGGCGAGATCGCAAGAACAAGATACATCTTGTCCTCTCATCATGTTCTCGCGATCTCGCATCGTGCTTTTGCGATTTTGCGTAGTGTTTTCATGATCTTTCTGTATCAAGTTTTCATGGTCTCGTTCAAGAGGACGACAGGGCGAAACAACGATGACCCCATGGAACACCGAAGAAGTCTGATTTAATCCTGGAACTAGACACGATCTCAAACGTTCATTACAACGCGTACATTCTAGATTGCGCGCCCAAAGTGCGCCTTAATTTAGCATCAGTACCTATACCCGTCCGTCTGTGGTCCTAATAGATAGAGAAAAGGACACAGTCTCATCATAAAGTAAATAAAAATATCGACATTCTTTTAAAAGGTCACGTTCCGTAGCTCGATTTTATTGATAAAAAACACAAAACCGTAGATTATAAGTTCAAATAATTCGACAACATTGAATAGACGCAACGATGTATGTTGGTATGTTGTTCTTTATGTATAAAATAAAGTTTGATTACGGTGATCGGCAGAAAACTGAGAAGGCGAAGCGAGTATCTATAATTGATCTAAATCCCGTTTGTGCATTTAAATTTATTTATCATCGCTACAGAACAGTATTAGTCATTTTTGATTTTCGGAGGCTAGGGCAAGATACAGCGGAATTAAATTATTATCCCTATATATTTTTTATTACGGTGGATAGATTCTATACACTGGACCACGATTTAAAATTCGTATATTTAGTTGATGTATCGGGGGATCCCTAGACACAGAGATAGACTCTCTACCTACTGATCCATTAATCAGCTCTTAAACTCTTATTAATTTGGTGTTTGCAGCTATCATTATATCTTATAGAAAGTAAGCGCATGCACCACATACTCAAGAAATAATGTACGATGATTTATCTGACTGATGAAGACTCCGTCCCGGCTCTTTCGTTGTATTCAGTCTCCTACGTTAATAAAATCAACAGAAAATTAAAAAAAAATCATTGGCGAACAAACACATGAAAACAGTGTTTATTTCTATTATCAGATTAACCGCTAGTTCAAAATGCCGTTGTCTATGTGTGTGCATCTTTATAAAACCATATGCATTGCCCACGAGGCTTTACAAAGTTCACCCTTACCATCACCATGATATGTCGGACACAGGTCATTTTTGTCCTATGTGTAAAAATTACAATCACGAGATACATTTATACAATGTAGACTTTAAACAAATTTAGACCTTTTGCGAAACCTGTACTACTGCCGTAAATTAACCACTGGCTCCGCCCCTGATAATCGTAACTTTAGATCGTAAACCCGAATAGCGCATGGTATTGCAAGTAATAGTTAAATAAAATCGCATTACTGTAAACGTAACTAAAATATATAAAAAGTTATTTTTTATCCTGCATAGTCACATTTAAAATAACATAGCCTTTCCATATATCCCGCGAAATATTTATTCTGGAAGTCCCCGTTGGGAACCTCGGAACACTTATTTCTTGCCCTGATTCGGTTCCTACTACGCAGTATGCGCGCGACTGCAATCCGGTTCTAGCTAGACGTTTCAGGCTAAATTCAACTATTTTCTTGGAATGAGGCGTGGTTTCATGTAAGTTAGCGAGCGGATAACATTCAAAAACATTGCCGTGGATGAGGATGTAAACTAAACTTTAAGATGGCTTCTCCGATGCCATATGTTTGAAACATACTGCAGAAGGTTATGTTTCATCCCAGTATGGTGCCGTTTTTGACCATATGAGCATCGTGATAAATTTAAGTGAAAATTCTTTATCGGAATAATTTTTCTTGGATTCATGATGTTTAAGGTAGGAAATTTTGTTGTAAACAGCCTCTTTCTTGAAATTGAATGTGAGTCTAAATTTAAGCTTTTATTGACAATAATCAGTATTATTTTCGCCAGGAAATAATGTTCGTTCAAATCGGCATCGTAGACTACATCGAATTTCCTTCATAGATTTATTTAAAAACACCTTCATTTTTATTTCAAATATTTATTGATTAAAACTAAGCGGATTAATGACTGTGAGACATCCCCTCAGCTACTTACTTTAATTTCCTTGGTAATCCGCGTGACGTTTGCCGGCAAACCTCCGACAAAGAGAATTTTCGAATGGCAACCAAAATAAACAATGTAAATTTCCCATAGGGTGGAAACAAACACAAATATCTTCGTAACTGAACAAAATATCAAAAATCTAAGGAAAGACCACCCCCATGGATTTTTTTCCTGCGTCGATTGGTGGTATTCTTTTTTTAAAACGATGCATAATAAATTCAGAAAACGTGTTTCACGGTTAGGTGGGACAGACTTTACAAGTACAGTTGCCGATAGATGCATTATCGTGTTTTCGTTACTCAGCCGAATAATGCCAAGCTAAAATACAAAACAACGGAAAAAAACGCGACGCGAAATAACGGTTTCCGCTTTTTCGGGAAAAAATTGTCGCTGTAGAAAATAATTATTGTTTTTATACTGCAAAAAATCCTTGAATTTGATTGAACAATTTGATGTTGATATATGTCCGTACTTATTGACCAGATAAGAAATGCACGTGCCTTAAATTCAAAATTAAAATACAAAACAACGAAAAAAAAAACGCGACGCGAAATAACGACTCGCCTCTTTTTCGGGCAAAAAATGTCGCTGTACAAAATAATACTTGTTATGACACTGCAAAAAAAATCCTTAAATTTGATTGGACAATTTGATGTTGATATATGTCCGTACTTACTGATCAGCCGTAGATATGAAATGCACGCGCCTTAAATTCTGCCTCAGGTCTCCCACCTTTTGTTGTATTCCGCCATTTGTTTTGTTTTGATTTTCGTTAAGCGTGGAACAGTTAAGCCGATCTGGCACATTATTAAGCGGTATGCATAGGGATAACTTAACCTGTTACACCTAGAACGGCAATATATCCTCAGATACCCTGTCAAGAAACCAAAATAACTATACACTCAAACAAAGTTCTAATTGGTCATTAATTGTATATGATTACAATGTATGCTACATCCGTTTCTTCCCTATGTCAAGAGAGGTTGTTCAAAAGAACTATTTTGTCTTGAAATCAATTATTTAGTACATTTTAAATTTTTATTGATCCAAAACCATTTACTTACAGGGTAAAAATATGAAGATTCTTAAATTGAAAGGGAGGTAATTTAAAGTCGGGTACTTTGAAGACGTTTTATTTAAACAAACGTGCTGCTGTTTTTAAGGTTTTTTTTATTAACTATAGGCCCTAATAAAACAAAACAAGCAATTTTGAACAATGTTCTTGTTGCTTGAGCTTTAATTGCATAAAATGCATTCCAACAAAATTGAGGACAACTCTTGCCAAATAGTTTCAAAGTCATTGTTACAAGATAAAGGCTTAACTTGAAAACTGTCGATGTCAGCTGATCAAAATAAGGACTTAAGGCAATGTCTTTCCAATAAAAAATAAAGGGTAAAAATGACCAATTAGAACTTTGGAAAAGTGTATATTATCTTGTTCTATATGATGAACCGATTAGAACTTTGGGATAGTGTGTATTATCTTGTTCTTTATGATGAACCAATTAAAACTTTGGGATGGTGTATATTATCTTGTTCTTTATGATGAACCAATTAGAACTTTGGGAGAGTGTATATTATCTTGTTCTATATGATGAAACAATTAGAACTTTGGGAGAGTGTATATTATCTTGTTCTTTATGATGAACCAATTAGAACGTTGGGAGAGTGTATATTATCTTGTTCTTAATGATGAACCAATTAGAACTTTGGGAGAGTGTATATTATCTTGTTCTTTATGATGAACCAATTAGAACTTTGGGAGAGTGTTTATTATCTTGTTCTTTATGATGAACCAATTAGAACTTTGGGAGAATGTATATTATCTTGTTCTATATGATGAAACAATAAGAACTTTGGGAGAGTGTATATTATCTTGTTCTTTATGATGAACCAGTTAGAACTTTGGGAAAGTGTATATTATCTTGTTCTATATGATGAACCAATTAGAACTTTGGGAGAGTGTATATTATCTTGTTCTTTATGATGAACCAGTTAGAACTTTGGGAGAGTTTATATTATCTTGTTCTTTATGATGAACCAGTTAGAACTTTGGAAAAAGTGTATATTATCTTGTTCTATATGATGAACCAATTAGAACTTTGGGAGAGTGTATATTATCTTGTTCTTTATGATGAACCAATTAGAACTTTGGGAGAGTGTATATTATCTTGTTCTATATGATGAAACAATAAGAACTTTGGGAGAGTGTATATTATCTTGTTATTTATGATGAACCAATTAGAACTTTGGGAGAGTGTATATTATCTTGTTCTTTATGATGAACCAATTAGAACTTTGGTAGAGGGTATATTATCTTGTTCTTTATGATGAACCAATTAGAACTTTGGGAGAGTGTATATTATCTTGTTCTTTATGATGAACCAATTAGAACTTTGGGAGAGTGTATATTATCTTGTTCTTTATGATGAACCAATTAGAACTTTGGGAGAGTGTATATTATCTTGTTCTTTATGATGAACCAATTAGAACTTTGGGAGAGGGTATATTATGGCACGTGGTTAGCACAATAATTACTTAAACTATAGGTTTAACTGTTAAACCCATAGTTTAACAGACTTAAACCCAGGGTTTAAGATTCTTAATCCTATAGTTTCAACTTTTAGGAATTAAAACTATAGTTTAAGAGCTTAAACTAAATGTTTAACAGTTAAACCCTATGTTTAACAGTTAAACCCTATGTTTAAGACTCTTAAAGCTATAGATTAAACTTTATTTCTCTTAAACATATAGATAAAGGTCTTAAACTATAGGTTTATCAGTTAAACCCGTAGTTTAAGACTTCATTTCACTGTTTTCTCTTAAACCTAGAGATTAAGACTTTAAACCATTGGTTTCAACTATTTTTCTTAATCCCATAAATTAAAGTTTCATTTTCGTGTTTTTGTCTTAAAACTATATGATTAAGATATTTAAATTCTTAAATCCGTAGATAGAAGTCTTAAACTATGGGTTTAAGCGCCGTTTGCACATTAATTACTTAAACTATATGTTTAACACTTAAACCCTAGGTTTAACAGCGGACCAATAGAAACTATAGTATTAAGCCGTTCAACCAATGAAATCGCTCTTTCACAAGTGATTAGCGTTGTTGATAAGATAAATATGTCGTCTGCTTATGGTTAAATACTGGAGGAAAACGGCCATTTGCAAAATAATAATTATTAAGTAATAATAGCCTTAAACGGCGTAGTGAATAAGACAGAATTATTTTTATATTAATTGACCTGTATATACTTATTTTATTTATGGACTAAAACTGGATCTGTAGTTTTGGATTTTGGACAGTATTTCTTAGAAAGTTAAAGGAAAGATAAGATACCCTACCTATTTGAATATGGACAGTTTTGCAGTTTTCTCATTCGTATTCACAAGCAGAAGGAAAGCTTACACGCATTTCATCTTTTTGTTGTTGTTTTATTGTTGTTGTTGTTTTTTGGTTGGAGACGATGGGACCTACCACCGTGAGCAAATAACCATGTAGTAAGCCCCGAATTGGCAGATTTCATCTGGTTCGGCAGTACTGGCTCTGCAAGTTTGTCGCGTCATAAAATATAATATTGACGGATAGATTGGATACACAAAATGATTTGACGTGAATAAAAATCATTATGCACTGCCGACGTCCGATCAAATAATTTTTATCAAGGTTAGCATTCTCAAATATATTTACTGTACACGTCGTGCAAACAGCATCGTCATTTACAATAACGAAATTAAACAACGTTGATGTAATATTATCCTGTTAAACAAACATCAGGGATTGACATAAAAACGCATAGTGACTAAAACACAGGAAGTATACGTGTTAATTTTCTTGCAACACAAAAAATGGATCCATAATCGCGACATTGTAAATCCCATTGATTAAAGTTTCATTTTACGAAGTCTTAAAGTATGGGTTTAAGTGCCGTTTGCACAATAATTACTTAAACTATATGTTTAACACTTAAACCCTAGGTTTAACAGCGAACCAATAGAAACTATAGTACAAGAAATATCTTTAAAAAAAGATAAACGGCGTTGATGGAAAAGATTTTTATATATAAGAAAGAAAGAAATAAAGAGCGTGCAAAAATTTCGTCTGGTGATAATACGTCGATTAAAGAAGAATGTCTAATGTTAACTGTACATTTATTCAGTTTCAATAAAATACCTCTTGTAGAGTTAGTACTAATGACGAATAAATGTTATTAAAATACAATAAATGAAAATAATAACAACTTGTTACAAGAGCGAAATCTACCAACTTTTACGTAAATTAACTTTAAAAACGTGTCCCTCCCGAGTATTGAACCCGGGGCATCCGCTTAAGAGGCGAGTGTGATAACCACTACACCAAGGCGATTTGAATGTCTGGACTTGAAATTAACAATCAGTATCAAAGGAACTAGAAAGAACCAGTAAGAACCAGAAATATCTGCACTTCTCTGTGGTTTTACACTGTGTATTGTACTCGAGTGTTTACCTGACACCCGTGAATATTCCATATAAAATCGTATTTAAGCCATCAAATGACTTCACTGGTTATTTATACCGTTAATATCTTTTAATCCAATACAATTATCGCTTTTTAAAAAGAAAATGCCCGAATATATATGTGCCATGTAAATACTAACACACAATATAAAAATCGTTACGGTAATCATTAACGAGACCCACTAATAACCAATCAAAATAATCTATTTGATTTTCCCGCTGCATAATAATTTTTATTTACAATATTTCATTGGTCGAAAAACTAGGTCAAAAGTGAGCTTAGACAGCTAACGCCGAATTAAGCCGTTTAACCAATGAAATCGCACATGATGTTTCACAGGTGATTAGCGTCGTCGATAAGGTAAATTGTCGTCTGCTTATGGTTAAATACTGGAGGTAAACGGCCATTTGCAAAATAATGATTTTATGGCGTTGTTGTTAAGACAGAATTATTTTTATTTATAAATTAACATGTAATACATGTATACTTGATTTCTTTAGGCAATAAAATTGGAACTGTAGTATTTGATTTTGGACAGGATTTCTTAGAAAGATACAGGAAAGCTAAGACACTCTTCGTATCCGAATATGGACAGTTTTGCAGTTCCTTTATTCGTATTCAAAGCAGAAGGAAAGGCTATGCGCATTTTATCTTTTTGTTTTGTTGTTTTTTTTGGTCGGAGACATTGGGACTCAACATGAGCAAATAACCGTGTAGTACGCCCCGAAGATTTCTTCTGGTTGGGGCAGTACTGGCTCAGTAAGTTTGTCGCGGCATAAAAACATAATATAGATGGATAGACTGGATACACAAAAAAAATTGACGTGATTATGATATTTCACTTCTTTGGAATTGAAAAAAATCATACTTTTGCACTGCCGACGTCCGATCAAATAAATTTTACGAAGTTAAAAATTATCTTTGATATTTTAACACATCGTGCAAACGTCGTCATTGACAATAAAGAAATTTAATATTATCCTGTTCAACAAACATCAGGGATCGACATAAAACGCGCAGTGTCCAAAACACAGGGAGTATATGTGTTGATCATACTGCAAAAACTACCTCACCGGGTTATCCGATTAACGAATTTTTCGCTATATAGAACAAAGAATGCAGTAACATTCATGTGCATAACTTTTCTCCTGCTCATCTCAATTCTTAGGTGCAAACAGTTTCATAAAATTTAATCTTTGCTTTATATTTACATATTTATTTCATATAAAATTTCAAATCTTGCGATAGTCTGTTTTTAGGCTATAGTTAACCATCTCAGCCTCCTATATATTCTATTGAAAATCGTTCAAAATCGGCGATCTGTCCGTTTTTAGTGAATTAATTATACTATTTCTATTGAAATAAAAGCTGAGGTGCAAACGGATCAAAAAACAAGACAAATTTATCTTTCAACTGATAAATGTTTTTCTTTGTAAAACTTATGATGCGATAGTCTGTTTTGGGGGTGAAGTTAGAATATATTTTTAATTTGAAAAAAGGACCCAATACATATTGCGCTGAATCGAAAATCGTTCCCGGGGTTAACCTTATTTCGCGGTTGAATGGAGGCGGTTTAACAATGTGCCATTTCAGCATTTAAATAAAACTATTTTACTCCAGCTGTAAAATGAAAAAAAGCCAAATCGTAAAAAAACATATGTATAATTTTAGTGGGTTATAGAGATTAGACCTAAATAATGCTTTGTGATTTATGTTCAATATTATTATTTGTTGTTGTTTGTATTGTTAATTTTTTTTTGCTGGTGAAAGTCAAGGTGTGTATTTGATAAATTTCGAAAATATTATTGTTGCTGTATTAATATTCATAGAAATAGAATTTACATTTTAAGGCACCGAAGCTCAAACGTGTCCAACCAGAAACGAAATAAATTCTGATTTTAATAAAGTCGTCTATATGCATTTATCTTTCGGAGTTTGCGTATTTTTGTCCTTAAAAAGTTTAAGATTTCACACCTGATTGAAGTAATGGCAAACGGAGAATATCTCTCAGGTGTTTTTTGATATCATTGAAAGTTTCGAATCCACTTTTTACACGTGTCCACAGTTGCCCACCTGTCATCTGGTAGCTAACACAAATTCGGTTTATGGATTCTTCTCAGCGAAAACAACAACAACAACAAACTGTCTTAAGATTAAGCTAAATAATCTAAACAAATGTATAAGACCGAATTTCAGAGAATTTGCGTTACCTTACAAGATAGTTAGTTTTAATTCAGTTACAAAGTACCGGTGTTCTCGAAATTATCGAGTCAAAACAGTAAATTTACAGAATTTTAATCAGCACTAATTCATATAATTATAATATTTTGACTTTAATATGACTGTCAGACAGAATTAAATTAATTAGTTTGAACGCCGTTTTGCATTATTTCTTTAACGGATTTATAAACTTAACAGTCTTTTCATTTTACAACTATTTACATTTCTGTATTATTTTGATTGGTTTTAAAACAAAGAATCTGTCCTTAGGTGTTAACTATACGTTGACTGGTGTTTTATTGCACGATTGTAGTTTAATTGTCGACATTCGGATTAAGTGCCCCATCAAGCAGGAAACAAGTACATACACTGACCATCCACTTTGATTTGTTTACCTCTCTGGTAAAAAACAACAACAACATGAGACAGGTACAAAACAGAACAAAAGTTATGCACTTTTAATAATGCAGAAGGCATTTTACATTAAGGAAAAAGGTTATTTTTTGAGAATCCATTATCGACTTAAATTGTGGAATTTTTTAGTTTAAATGTTAAGACTGTGGAAATAAAACCGTAAAAAGACTTATTTAATAATCAACGTAGCACGCTGTATATTCTGCAATTCTTTTACTAAATTACTAACATCCGATATTACCTATTTGGATTTCATTTTTTTTAAATAATAATTTCGCAAAATCTTGGAGTGTGTATTACCTATATTCCAAACGATATCGCGTATTTACATGCTTTTATTTCCACAGGTTAAATTTATGATTGATAAACTTTGTATCAAAAGTTTATCAATAAACTTTTGATATTACATATTAATTATAGTATTGTTATATGAATATGGATTTAATAAGTTAAAACCAAACTCAGGAAAAAAAGAGAAACTGCTGGAGTATACTGTTGAGTTTCTTTGAACACAAAAAGGATCCATAATCGCTTCATCAACTTGGTTTATCCTTGTCCGTGGCATTCCTTTCAATGCCCTTGCGAGTTTTAAACGAAATTATCCGTGAGGAAAATGTAACATACTCTCTAGACCTGTCAAAGTCAACTGTCACTTAGATAACAAAGCAAAAATATGAATCACATCCTCACCAAGATTATAAAACCCTCGATATGTTAAACATACGGCTACTTCCGCTAAAATAACAACAACAACCTATATGATGAACCAATTAAAACTGGGAGAGTGTGTATTATCTTGTTCTATATGCTGCTGCTGTGATCCACGGTCGGTATCCGGACAAGTAGAGATAAGGAAAGCCAAGAAGATAACGGAAAGCTAACAGCAATGGTTGATGGGAAACGTACGATCTTTTACGGCCTGTGTCTCATTGTTATTGAGATATACCTATAGTTTGCAATTAATTAATATTCAGACTGTGCACTGTCTGCGGGTACCATTACCATGGGAAAAGTCTCTGTATTAGTCTCACAGAATCGAACAAATGATCCGCAAATCTCACCAAAATGGTAATCTGGGTATACTTTGACCATTCAAAACTATTTAAATGCATTGATTATAGGATGAATATGTATAATATAGTGCAATCTTCAACTGTCCCAATGCATGTTTATTCGGTTCGGAGAACTACCTCCCTCACGATAAAACTTTTTCTGAGATATTCACAGCAGTAATACTGCGGGGAAAACGTGGTTTTATTTTTGATACGTTGCACGGATTATGTCTTACAAAAAGCGCGTGACGTGACGCCAATCCGAATTTCATTTTTTAATGAGAAACCGGAAACGAAAATGTTTATTACTGCCCACGCCGCCTAGCCCCTAGGTTTAACACAACAAGAAACAGTACAAAAATATTTTCGCAATCTTTGTAAGGATTATGGCACTTGGCACAGTTGATGCATAAAGCATGCTTTCATTTATGTGGTTAGGCGCTGTTTCCGTGATGGTTTGTTTACGATGTACAACATTTCTAGTGAAAAACTATTTTGTCAATTGGGAGACAACACCGTTAGATGTTGGGAGCGGTAGTTTTAGGAAATGGGAAAGGTAGTGCTTTGAATTAGGAAGACTTCGGTCGGCTTTGGGAATGGTACCGTTTTGGAGAGGTAGTTAAAGAAGGAAAAACGATGTTAACTGTATTTATATGAATAATTGTGTCTTTAAAATCGTAACATTTCTTTCTAGATAATTTAATTTATTTGTTCACAAATCGTATTGCTTGCGTACAATAACACGATCTTAGTGAATAATTAATCCTTACTTTTCATTAAGATTTTTAAAATAAAAACACTGTATTCATGCAGCTGTATTTAAAACTATTCTTCCAGTTGGTCTATACCTGTGAGAATGATGTTGTCTCGTGCCCCGAGTCTCGCTCACGTTCATCGTTTACGGTGCAGAGGAAATGTTCGCATATCTCAAAAGTTACTGCACCCATTGCTATGACATTTTTCAATAAAAATATCGAGATACCTTGAGACAAGCCATGCCACGTGACCATCCGGATCACAAACAATGGAAAATTAACGAGATATGCTATTGCGACTTTGTGAAATCTCTCAAGTCTCTCTGGGAACGGATTCAATGCAAACTTGGTTTTAGCCAATGTAAACAATGGAACTGTGGGTAACAGGAAGTTCACACAAAATATGGCGACAATGGCGTCGTCGAGATCTGGCGGGAATGTATCACGAACTTCTTTATCGAAAAGGTTTTCCAAAATATCTATTCCGTCAAGGATATCAAAGATAACAGTGGATGTGAGTGAAACTAACAATGCTTTCCTGGTTCCAGACTTCACATCATGCTGTGTTGGTAAAAAGGTTAGGAACACAACTGCTGATAAAGCAAGCGTTGTCTTTAGTGTATTGGATCCAAAGAAGTAAACGTCATCTAAATCTGTAGAAAATGTCATAAAAATGACACCCACTTTAACGTCCAACAGTATGGCATAAACAAACCATGCTATGTACATCATAGGCAGATGCTGAAGATCGTCTGCTGTCACGTGCTCTGTATGCTTCTCTTTGTAGATATTCCGAGATGACATCACTATGGCTATCACAAATAGAGCCATTACAACAAGGTCAGCGCCATATATCGCAGCCCAGGTGAAAGAAAGGTTCTTCATAAGGTACCAGTTAATGGAAACGGCTTGTAATACTATTACTAACACACAAAGGAATCGTGTAGGCCAGTGATGCAAACATTTCCTTGCCGCAGGTCTGGCATTCATTGTTCAACTAACTGTTTGTATTTCAATGCTTTAGAGAAGATAAACACTGTGCGGCTGATTCACCATGTACCTGATTGTTATCCGAAGCTAGAGACACGTCTATTTGGCTCAATATCCTGGCTCCTCATCCACTTGTAGGCGTTTTACTACCATCAACAGTCATCTAGGGAAAAAGATGATAGAAAATGAGACTAAATTGTACCACATTACTCGTTTTGTACACGTTAATTTCTTTCTCTGGTAAACTTAACGCTAATGGTGAAATCCCATTATTTTCTTTACACAAATTAAACGAACTCTTGGGAGAATCGGTGCAATTAACATGAATATATGTCATTAACTTTGTAACGTATATTGCCATAGATAATATTATTATACCTCAATTTCATTTACAATGTTATTATTATACTGCAAAGAAATTTCCTTGAATTTGATTGGATAATTTGCCGCTGATGTGTATCCGTATTTACGGATCGGCCAGTGGTCTACAGTGAAATGTCTCTTTCTCCCTCTGCAATTTTATCAAGTATTCTTGTCAATGTATTGTCTATCAGTGGGGTATCCATTAAACATATCCTGACTCAGTACGGTCTGTAACAGACTCCGGCAAAGGGGGAATTTTTTATCTGACATGGGGGAAAAATATATACTATTTTGAGGGGGGAATGGGGCCCTATTTCTCCCAATATTTGGCATAAAAAAATCACTGCAAGTGATCAATACATTACAGTTACTCTATTTTCAAAATGTAATGATTAAATTACAATTACTTTGTCAAAGTCATCAGATTACATTTTGATTACATGTATGAATTAGCTCAACAAAATTGTCCGTACACACAGTACTAACTTTAACTTGATTCACCTAAGCAGGTTTTTGTAAATGTAATGTGTGGAATAAAAATACATATGATACAACCACCTTAGATTTTCAAAATATTAATATTTGTTAAGGCAAGACTGTCGGAGACAAGGAATGTCTTTGCCAGCAATGACCTAGAAGGTTTAGGTTTATCAATCATTTGTTAACAGAAAAAAACACACTATAAATCAAGAACCAATTATTAATTATTAATTTAAAATATATCTATTTATACAACTTAAATTCAAAGTGTTTCGGCTTTGCCATTTTCGGTTTGGCTTTCTTCAGTTATTAATATCACAAACTTTCACAACACATGCGATTTTAATTTAAAACCTTCGAACTTCGTCTACTTCGTAACTTTACGCGAGATATGTCAGTGTTCGCTTTTTTGCAGTTCAGTAAAGTATGTTAGATACCTAAAATTATTAATTTTACATGCAAAAAGTGATCTGCGATAACAAATTGTCTCATCAACTTCGTTACAGTCTCCTGGTTGTTTAAAAGCCATTCTAGTCATTAATCCCTTGAAGTTTCTGGAGGACATATTCCATTATATGTCGTTCTCGTTGTTGTTAAACTTACGTTATACAGTATATAAATATTAAATGTCTGACAGGGTGACAGTAAATTTGTCAACTTGAGGAAATACTGTCAACCGAGGCGAAGCCGAGGTTGACAGTATTTTCGAAAGTTGACAATTTTACTGTCACCCTGTCAGACATGTAACATTTATTTTATTATACCGAAAAAGTATTCAAACCATGAGCTGGTTGTTCAGTTCAGTGGGGTTTTCCACAATTTCACTTAATTCCATGTTATTTGACCGAAGAAATTCGCTAAACAAATGAACCCCACGCTTCACAACACACTTTGTGTTTTTTGAGTCTTTCTCTTGATCCAGAGTCTTTAAATCTGCCTCGTTTATGGTAGAAAAACGTTTGTTGCTTGACATTATTGTCGTCTGTTTACAACGGAACAATGTATAAAACCCAGATCAAGAATGATCTGTATGGTTTGACGCATAACTTGCAGTTTTTTGCTAGTATTACTACGCGACTGTGTAAAAAGGCACGCAATGTAGTTTGTAATTTATCTTGCAATTTCTGTCTTTTTTGGATAACTATATGCTAATGTAATTATGATAGAGTTACACATTTTTTCACAATTAAACTCAAATTGATGGTATATGTTGTCTAAATATTTTGCCACAAAAGTGCAAATGAAAGTTATGACGTCAAAATGAAAGTTATGACGTCTAAATGAAAGTTATGACGTCAGCGTGCCTGTAAAGGATGGTGTTTAAAAATCCGAGTGAAAATCCGCTTTCATCGAAACTTAAAATAGGTGATATTGATTAACTATAGGAGGCTTCATTGTGTCGTCACCGGTCTCAAAATATCGACCTGTGTCTTTCGACGCATTACTCAGCCCCATTTGAGGTAAAAAAAGCCTCCGACATAAAGAAGTCCGCGTAGGGATGGCGATTTTGTCAATACAACACATTATATCTTTTTCAACTGATTAAAAGTGATCAGTAACACTATTCTATGTTAAGCAATTATAATATTAATGCTGTTTTTGAAGCGGACAGCTTGATTCATGGCGAACGGTTGAGCGTCGTTTCTTAACGTATTTCGGATAAAGCGATTATCAATGCAATTTCGGATACACGTTTTCTACAAACACTGATACTAAGAAAGAGCAATAATACACATAAAGGTTTTTAATGATGATAAAAAATTTTAATGTGCAAAATATTTTTAGCAAGTGCTGGTCCAGCCAATAGCTGCCTTTGCAACAGATATGGGGTAAATGTGAAGATTTGAGTTGAAAATATATCTTACATGTATATCAGAACAGTTTTAGTATTTTGCAATGTACATTTATATCAGTAACATTTTCAGGAATATTGAAGTGTTTGAAAGTAGACCGGTGTAACACAATGTAGGAGGCTTTAGTTGTAAATAAAGATTTAAAACGAAACAAGTTTAATGTTGTTGACGCTTTTCCTATTTTAATTGTAAAAAATAAATAATACTTCACGCATTCTCCGTGTCCTATAGCGTCTGCTGATGACATAAAGCAAACCTGATTCTTAAATGCAATACAGCAGGGTCGTAGCTCCGCCCTAAAAGTAGTTTCTATCCCAGAGTTCCTAGCGCCAACGTACACAGGTCATGTCTTGGACCGTGAACTGTGTTTTATACATTGACTTTACAACGGAAATGTAAAAATAGATATCGCGCATGCGCGAATGGTACAGTATAATTTTCGAACATTACGTACGTATGGTAGCGGGTGACAGTATTTTTCCGACAGTAAATTTTTTTGACCGTCTACTTATATGTCACTGTGGCCTATGGAAGATTATATAGTTATTTGGTTTCTTGACAGGGAATGTGAGGATATATTGCCGATCTGGGTGTCATATAACCCGAGCCGCAGGCGAGGGATAATATGACACCCAGACCGGCAATATATCCTCACATACCCTTTCAAGGAACCAAATAATTGTTTTATTATACTGCAAAGACTTTTTCAGACAAAAATAATAAGAAAATATCGAGTTTTCATTTATTTCGCTTATTTAATGCCGCACGGCTTAATTCCCCACTGAGAACCTCAATAATTACATGTCTGACGTCATTAATTTACCTGGATGACGTCACTTCTATATAAATTGATTGGATAATCGATTTGATATTTATTTACAAAATTTGAGAATAATCTAATCGTTTTCAAAGTTAAAAACATAACACAAATATTTTCTGTAACAATTTTAGCAATCCCTAAGCATTACGCTTTATAATTTACAAAATCGGCTTCAAATTATGCATTTTCCGGAAATTCAAAACAAAATGGCGGACGACAACAAAAGGTGGGAGGCCAGAGGGGGAAATTAAGGCACGTGCGTTCATATCTACGGCCGAGCCGTAAATACGGATATACATCAACGTCAAATTATCCAATCAAATTCAAGCAAATTTCCTGCAGTATAATAATCCCCCTTTCCTTTGTTCGCGTCACAATTTTCCCCCTCCAAAGGGCTGCGACCCCCTTCCCCCAAAAGTGAAAAAAAAAACACTGACTTGTTTTCAGCTAAGTTATTGTAATTTAATCATTACATTTTCTAAAGTAATCGCCCAAGGTCTGTTAGCGGAAGTGTGATAGAGTTAGTTATAAAGTTTATAAATGTGTAAAGACTAAAGGACATAATTTTGATTTTTATTAAGCACTAAATTCCGTGTGTTTGACAAAATATTCAATCATGTTTGAATTCTTATTGAGAAATTGATAGTGTCTCTAGCTGGGAGCGAGCCCTGCAATTCCTGCGACGCTACCAACTGAGCTAATCGGGAAACCCCCAAAACGTTTGATCGGATAGCCCTGGTGGTTACGTATAACCATCACTGCATGACATCGGTATTTTTACTGATAACAGTACTGATCAAATGTACGGGGAGACGTTTCACGCAAATAGCAGTGAGAAAGTAATCTTATTGTGAAAAGAATTTTACCACTGAAATGTATATATTGATATATGCTGTAAAACAGAACCGAATTTCTACTTTCACATCAAGTTGCAGTCCTGTGCAAGCCTGTTACAGATCAGTAGCGGACAAGACCGATAAACTTCAAATATACAATGCAGCGTGTAGTATTGATGTCATTACATTACTTTCTTCCCAAATGAACGGTTGATTATTATTGAACAAGTCATAAACTAGATTATTTAACACAACATACTTTGTTGGCACAAACTATATACAGCCAACCAGGTATATAACATCTAGAAGGATACACACACGTTTTGCTTTGAAAATTACAAACAACGAGCATATTAAGGAAATTATACTTTTTTAAACAACAATCCATTGTTTGCCAAAATTTTAAGGTGGCAATACTGACTTTAGAAAAATAGGTAGAAATAAAGAACTTTTTGATTATTCAAAGTTAAGCAAGGAGAACTTCAATCCCTATGTCAACGTTTATCTTAAACCCAGACTTTTAAGAATTCCGGATTGCCATGTCGTTTTAAATCGACTCCACACAACAAGCGTTTGCGGTCCCGTATACAACGTGTGAGAAACATACCAACACGTGTAGTTTTAGCATTTCGTAGTTCTTAAAATCCATGCCACATTCTTATTGGATTCCTTGAAATTCCTAAATTATGAAACAACAAAAAGACAAACCTGTATCATCACAATCATGTTTATCCAACTGTTAGCAACAATTTCTCTCGTCCAGAGCTAATAATAATTTCAAAAGATTTTACCACTGGCTAACTAACTTAATCGATCAATACCAACCATCATAGTGGTAAACTAATGTTTGACCTCCTCAGTCAACACCTTGTCTAGCGTTAAATGCCGGATAACAATTCACTATAAATGAATTCGCCATATTAAAAACACATCATTAAAAATCATACCTGAGAATATATCTGAACAATTATGCTTGTGGTGGCTAATAACTCCGAGTATTCGACTTAACCCTGACCGAAGTATATACATGAAGGTCTTGACAGGTAAGCTGCAAGTACATGTACCCAGTTATCGTCATTATTTTATGCTTCGTTTATTGTAAGTTGCAATGTCTTTATACACGCAATGTTTCATTTCATTTTAACAATGAACAATGTCTTTTTTCTATTCCGGAAATGATTGCATATAAATGTATTTTAAATAATCGATTAAAGTTATTTGCTGAAAGTAACATTTTATTAAATGATTTTCAATTTTTATTTCGTAAAATAGAAGTACCATCGAGACTGTGTATTTGGGAATATATTTGCATTAACTGCAATAATCGACAAAATCTTTAATTATGAAAAGAAAAGACTTTATTGTGAATTTGTCACAGGGTTATTTCGTGCCATTTGTATTATTTCTTTTATGTAGTGTCTCGCATTGTCCACCATAGTTTGTTTACCGTTATTGTCTGTGTCGTGTTTGTATATTGTCCTATAACAGCCTATATACCCGTACATGCCATTATCATCAATCATTCATCTTATTATACTAATTCTACTACCTGCATGCCGGGCCTCTTTCGGTATATTTTTAACTCTCACGCAATTCCATAGCACGCGTGCGCATTCGTACTTTGAAAGTTATCACAGACTTGTTAATTTTATTTCCCAATTTGAGTGTTTCATGCTTTTGCCGGCTGAGCGACAACCACCTACTTTTGGGCTCGAGACCATAACCTGTAGAACCCCCTCTACGACATATTCGTTGATTAAAAAAACAACAACAAACATTTGATTTAGTATACAGAAATGGAATCAGGTTTAAAGCATTGTTGGGCTTCAACTAAAATTATTAGAATGTCAAAAGTGATGTATGAAAATGTTCGTAAAATTGGTGTCAATTAGTTTTTTTCTCCAGGTTTCGCAGAATGATGTGGTCGGGTCGGTGGGTTTGAGTAGTCTCAGTAAATTGGTTAATATCATGCACTTCTAGTACTAAGTTAAACAGATAAAAGATGTATGATAAGCGTCCTTGAATATTAATTACAGTATACGGTAGCATTGTTTTGGCTAACCCGACTGTGTATGCGACAGAGAGCAGTCATTGTCTAAATACAGCCAAGACAAACTTGATCCCGGTACTAACAATTTATTTCAGCTTTATCAATTATGCATCAGTGGAATAATTTTGGCGATAATTAGCTGATGTTTGTTTTGAAACAATGCTGAAACAAAAGCCTTAAAATGCTAAATCACCCCGTTCACGCTGCCGTCTTAATGGAGATGTTGTGAGAGAATTTGTCTACATTAAGCACGTATCGAATATAACAGAATTAATGTAGCCGAACTTGTAAAGTATTCAAAAGTATTCGTGCACTATTTTTCGACATTCCTCCAATAAGAACAATAATACATTTGATTTTCTGAAAACAACTTGGGTTTGGTAGTTTAACATGTAATTTCCATCACCTGTGCACGCGTAATTTACAGTATACATGTACACTTTGTTTCGTTATGGTTCTTTTTCAGCTGTGTTTAAATTTTCACAGGTTTTGACCTCGCACAATAAAAGCTGTAATATTTCATAATCAGGTATTGAAGTAAAAAGTAATTTATTGTTTGTACGGCATTACCCTTCACCCGGATTGAATGTCACGAATGAGCAGGCAGATCCGGGTCTATGTGCACTGTTGGAAAAAATACATTATTTTGTGTGATCAGCAGGGTGATTCTTCGCTCTCATTTTCATTTCCATATTGAATATAGAAAATGATTTGAATACTCCGAACTAAAACAGAAAAGTCTTTATAACAGTTGTTCTGACTCCATGTTAACTATGAGTTTTCTTGGTCATATTTCGTAAGCTAAGGCAAAATTTTCCTGTTTAAAAATGTATTTTGTGTCAATATCAAATAGTATTTATAAGTTCGGAAAAATAACTCAATCGTTCTATTTTCCGTAACCAGAAAGAATCGTGTGAACGGGGCATTATGTCTGCAGGAATGTAACTCTATCCGACAACATGTTCGATCAGCCGGCCTGATCTTCGTCATTTTAAGATTGGACGCTTTTAACTTAATTACACCATCGTTATTGAAACTATAAATAATTTCAGCAATATTTATCAAATCAAATACGGTTAATTGTCATGCATGGTACGAATCTGGAAATACTATTGGAGTTATAAGAGGTGTTTTTCTTTATCTTAAAAGGTACTTTACAAACAGAAACAAATTTATCAAATCCCAATAAATAAATTACATCAAAGTTCTTAAAGTGGATTGTTAAATAAAAAACCCATACGAAATAGGAATTTTCGCAACTCATGACAATTTCGTAAAGCAAAATAAGAAGTCAATGTTATTCGGAAAATAAAAGTGTTATTAACACAAAATGAACTACCTTGAAACAGGATTACCTCACACTCAGTTTTACCCAAAGAAAACACAGTTCAGTCCGCCAAGGTTTATACCACTATGTAATTTGGGTCGGAAATACATGGGACTCGAGCCCCTGACCCGGCGGGAGATCGAAGAACTTACGAGGCGACTAAGTGAGCCGAAGAAGCCAGTTCCGGAAGCCGAGGAGCAGCAGCCAGCCGCATCACTGGTATGTCCACATATAGTCATTCAAATCATTTATTTGTTTAGAGTTAATCTAGCTTATGATATCATAATTACAGACACAGAGAGAGTTATTCTGGCTTATGATATCATAATTACAGACACAGAGAGAGTTACTCTGGCTCATGATATCATAATTACACACACAGAGAAAGTAAATCTGGCGTGTGATATCATAAATAAAGACATACAGAGAGTTAATGAGGCTTATGATATCATAATTACAGACACACAGAGAGAGTTAATCTGGCTTATGATATCATAATTACAGACACAGAGAGAGTTAATCTGGCTTATGATATCATAATTACAGACACAGAGAGAGTTAATCTGGCTTATGATATCATAATTACAGACACAGAGAGAGTTATTCTGGCTTATGATATCATAATTACAGACACAGAGAGAGTTAATCTGGCTTATGATATCATAATTACAAACACAGAGAGAGAGTAAATCTGGCTCATGATATCATAAATACAGACACAGAGAAAGTAAATCTGGCGTATGATATCATAAATAAAGACACACAGAAAGTTAATCAGGCTTATGATATCATAATTACAGACACAGAGAGAGTTAATCTGGCTGATTATACCATAATTACAGACATAGAGAGAGTTAATCTGGCTTATGATATCATAATTACAGACACACAGTTAATCTGGCTTATGATATCATATATACAGACAGAGAGAGAGTTAATCTGGCTTATGATATCATATATACAGACACAGAGAAAGTAAATCTGGCGTATGATATCATAATTACAGACACAGAGAGAGTTAATCAGGCTTATGATATCATAATTACAGACACAGAGAGAGATAATCTGGCTTATGATATCATAATTACAGACCCAGAAAGAGTTTATCAGGCTTATGTTATCATAATTACAGACACAGAGAGAGTCAATCTGGCTTATGTTATCATAATTACAGACACAGAGAGAGTCAATCTGGCTTATAATATCATAATTACAGACACAGAGAGAGTCAATCTGGCTTATGATATCATAATTACAGACACAGAGAGAATTAATCTGGCTTATGGTATCATAATTACAGACACAGAGAGAGTTAATCTGGCTTATAATATCATAATATCAGACACAGAGAGAGTTAATCTGGCTTATGGTATCATAATTACAGACACAGAGAGAGTTAATCAGGCTTATGATATCATAATTACAGACACAGACAGAGAGAGTTTATCTGGCTTATGATATCATAATTACAGAGAGACTCTCTGAAAAAATCACACTTTTCTAGAAAGAAATATTTTTAGTTTTTTTTTTATATTTTGCATTGGTTTTACGTTATTCAAAATCAATTATAACCTTTTTTTAAAACCAACATGTGTCCGAATTCTTATCAATACAGGCGTATATGCGTTATGTAAGTATTTCAGAGGCCTCTGGTTGTTACTTTCAATCAAATGTTCCCCTTCGCTGTAGAATGATTGCGCGAGAAAACAATACCGGTTGTTATGTTCAGGTGCCTGCCCGTGACTTAAACAATCTTTAATCATCTAACAGTATCGAACAGTTCACAGCCAGCATTATGCTGTCGTAAGATGCAAGGCACGGTTGACACACAGTACTGTAAAACGCTTTAATTTTGCGTGGTCAAAATTTCGCGATTTCTTTCAAAGATCATCTATATTTTTATTCGCGTATTTATCAGACTCAAAAACGGAAGTCGTAAACCGGAAACTTTTAACACAAAAGTCACTATTATGCAAAATCATAAAGAATAAAAAAAATCAAATCCAATCGGATATATGGAAACTTCGCGGTATATATTAATTCGCGAGGGTAAACGATTCGCGAATATTAGCGAAAATAAAACTATCGTGAATAAAACCAGTTTTACAGTAATGTCGTCTGCATATTTTGCAGGTGCGTCCAAAGACAGCATGCGGTACCGGTAGATTTGTGGGACAGAAGCGAATGTCGAGTCTCCAGATCGAGAAGATGGTCGAGAGGTTGTACAGCAGACGCGCTACCAAAGACTTCGCGTTCGTCGACGATTCTGTTGACGCCGATGACATCATCAATATGACGGACAGAACGGATGACTCTAGCGATTCTGAAGAAGTGTTTAACGAAAGAAATGAAGTAAATGGTATCAAAAATGCCAAAGAAAGAAAAGAAAGAGACAATTGTTTGATAAGACGACGCAGCTCTACATTGACCAGGTGTGAATCTGACAGAGGTTATTTGTACAAGAGAGAAAAGATGACACCACCGGGAGTGAGAGAAAACACGAAGATAAGACCTAACAGGATCTCCATAGATACCCCGCCACCGGAAGTGCCATTGCTGAGACTGGATCAGAAACCGAGACTGTCTGTAAGCTTCGCACCCGACACCTCTTTGTTAGAGAACAAAGTAAAACCGAAGAACGGACCAGACAGAAATGTCCGAAGAAGCAATACAGTGTGTTCATATGTTGACATGAAACCCCAGGTTAAACGGTCCCAATCTTGTCCAGGTTATGAGTATTGCAAAACAGAAATTGTTAAAATTCCAACAAAAGAGAAAACGGAAGAAAAGTCGACCAATGACTATGCTTTATATAGTGTGTCCAATCGGTCAACCGAAGCAGAAATCACTCGTCCGCCGCCGTCTAGACTCGACTATGCAGCCATTAAGAAAGAAGCAGTGAAGTCAGTAAGGACGGAATCAACACGTGCTACGAGAACGGAGACGCAAGATGGCGCGGAAACTAAATCCCCTCGCTCGAACATGAAACACGAAACAACAATCTCGCCGCGACAGAAGTTCCCAAAAGTGGATGAGAATAAACCAGTTCCAAGATACACAGCAACGCCTTGTGATGAATTACTCATCGATAGAGTAGCTACATATAACAGAAGTCCAAGAGTACGAAGTCAGTAAACATCCCAATAGCACATGTTCACATTGTCCCGGTACTTCGTGTCAGACGATAGTCATTAAATTTTGTGATAATTATGACTTTACTATTCGAGCTCTCGGAAATAAGAAAAAATTCAGATCTGTATTTTCGCTTTCACTGCATGTATTTCGTATTCGTTATGCTCGTAAAATGACAAAAAAGTATGATAAGTCAAAACGTTTTAATTACCATAAGATGGACCAATAGTGTTACAGCGATTCACAATGGGATGAAAATTATTTCTCGCGCATACTTGATGCTATGCATCAATTTATTTTCTTGTATATTTTAATAAAGCAATATCTGTTGTTTTTGTCCAATAAGCTGTTGCAACTTGTATTAGAATATATATCAGATTGAAAACCGGTGTGGAACAAAGATCGAGCACAGTGCAGTGTATGAACCGGTTGGGCGTGTGGTTACTCCCCCTGTCATTAAACAGGACAAGAGTAAGGCTTAACCCTAACCCTCACAATGTCAGTGATGTTTGTGCTGTTGTGTTCCAATAATCTGAAATGTCGAATTTAAATGTCTTAAATATTAAAATGATGCTCCTAAAATAATTGCTAGTAAAATGTAAATTAGCATAAGTTCGCCCCTATATCTTTTTTTCCCATATGATATAAAGGAACAATCATAATGAATCCAGTATTGTTTAAGCCTTATCACCTTACATACACGATTACTGTTTACAAGACCAAAGTATATTTCATATGACATTTAAACGCCATCGGCATTGTTTATTTATTTACGATCTCATCGTTCGAACAGTTCATTAATTATTAATTCAATACCTTGTTACTGTCCGTGATATGGAGCAGATATTTAAGTAATGACTGATGAGGATCGTGTTACATCGATTGTCTCTCTTCAAAGCTTTACGATACATCATACATGTCCCCTATCACTGAGGAGTTTAATTGTCCAGTTAATATGAAATATGTGAACTCGCAGGGTTACTAACCCCAACCTCTGATCGGCAGAACCTCTGAACACCAGAACCTCTGATAACCAGAACCTCCGATCGGCAGAACCTCTGATCACCAAAAAGCTGATCAGCAGAACCTTTGATCACCAGAACCTCTGATCGGCAGATCCTCTGATCGTCAGAACCTCTGATCGGCAGATTCTTTAATAGGCAGAACCTCTGAACACCAGAACCTCCGATCGGCAGAACCTCTGGTCACCAGAACCTCTGACCGGCAGAACCTCTGATCACCTGAACCTCTGATCACCTGAACCTCTGACCGGCAGAACCTCTGATTACCAGAACCTCCGATCGGCAGACCTCTGATCACCAGAACCTCTGATCACCAGAACCTCTGACCGGCAGAACCTCTGATCACCTGAACCTCTGATCACGTGAACCTCTGACCGGCAGAACCTCTGATTACCAGAACCTCCGATCGGCAGACCTCTGATCACCAGAACCTCCGATCGGCAGAACCTCTGATTACCAGAACCTCTGACCGGCAGAACCTCTGATCACCTGAACCTCCGATCGGCAGAACCTCTGATCATAAGAACCTCCGATCGGCAGAACCTATGATTACCAGAACCTCCGATCGGCAGAACCTCTGATCGGCAGATCCTTTGATCGGCAGAACCTCTCATCGGCAGATCCTTTGATCGGCAGAACCTCTGATCACCAGAATCACTGACCGGCAGAACCTCTGATCACCTGAACCTCTGCCCGGCAGAGCCTCTGATTACCAGAACCTCTGATCGGCAGAACATCCGATCGGCAAAGCCCTTGATTGGCAGAACCTCTGGTCACCAGAACCTCTGATCGGCAGAACCTCTGATCACCTGAATCTCTGACCGGAGAACCTCTAATTATCAGAACCTCCGATCGGCAGAGCCCTTGATTGGCAGAACTTCTGACCGGCAGAACCTCTGATCACCAGAACCTCTGATCGGCAGAACCTCTGACCGGCAGAACCTCTGCTTACCAGAACCTCCAATCGGCAGAACCTCTGATCGGCTGAACCTCTGATCACCTGAACCTCTGACCGGCAGAACCTCTGATTACCAGAACCTCCGATCGGCAGATACTCTGATCACCTGAACCTCTGATCACCTAAACCTCTGACCGGCAGAACCTCTGATCACCTGAACCTGTGACCGGCAGAACCTCTGATTACCAGTACCTCCGATCGGCAGAACCTCTGATCGGCAGAACCTCTGATCACCTAATCCTCTGACCGTCAGAACCTCTGATCACCAGAACCTCCGATCGGCAGAAGCTCTAATCGGCAGAGCCCCTGATTGGCAGAACTTCTGACCGGCAGAACCTCTGATAACCAGAACCTCCGATCGGCAGAAGCTCTGATCGGCAGAACCTCTGACCACCAGAACCTCTGACCGGCACAACCTCTGACCACCGGACCTCTCATCGGCAGAACCTCTGATCACCAGAACCTCTCATCGGCAGGACCTCCGATCGGCAGAACCTCTGAACGGAAGAGCCCCTGATTGGCAGAACCTTTGATCGGAAGTATGCCTGTTCCGCATTTTAGTTTCCTTAAATCATAGTGACAAGCGATATAGGTCCGTGTCTGTGATAAGCATTTTATCTATCCAACCTAATTGCTACGTACTAAAACAGCGATAAAGATCTCCGAATGTTATAACGCCCTGATATATTATTGTGAAACACAGGCACGTCTTGTTGTGCTAGGATTGTTCTGTGTTATCATTGACAGATCACAAGATAGGCGCTCTAATAAGTATTGTGGAATGTCCTAACTCAGAATGATGCAAACACAAATAGTCTGTCTTACGTATATGGTGAACCTGTTTCTTTTATGTGATAATGAATTGCCACATCTTCAATTTTTATGCAGTTTTATGCGGGGTGAGAAAGATCCGCAGCCGGACCGCTCGCTATTAGGTCAGTGCTCTCCCAAATACGCTATGTAAATTTTCCCTACATAGGTATCTGGAATGCTTACATATAATGCGAACTCATTTTTTCTACTTACTTCAGCTGCACTGGAAAATTAACTGCTCGAGCCAAAATTAAAATATGCTTATGTCTTTTACGAAAGATTAAGTAATCAGCAATATTTCTAAAAGAATATATTTTTTTAATATGTCATATACAAAAATTCTGCTTATGAGCATATAAACAAATGTTGTGACGACAAGCTCTATATAAGTGCGAATAGTTTGATAGTTGAAATAACGAAACTGCCGTGTTCCGCTGAGTTATTCTAATGCCCAAAACAAAACTAATTTCGATATTTTAAATCTTGAGATACTTCCTCATGTTTTGTCATTTGCCTCAATTGTGCCTGTTCACAGACTGTTAGTTTCGAATGATTTAAGAAATATTTGATATATTATTTGGCGTTCGGCGATGTGATGAGTGGGTGGGGAACTTGGTTTTCGGAACAATGCAATCCTCCCGTATAACAAAGCAGGGAAATATACTCATGGACAAAAGTCTTGTCCGGTATGGTTTTCCAAAATACCTTTTAAACGCATAAACTAACGATCTTGAAATTTTGCCTACTTTATACCCTCTGTATTTAAAACAAGTCTGAATTTTGATTGTCGTCTGCATACATATAAATACAATGTATCCTTTTCCATTGATACCAAATTTTTGATATAAACAATAAAGATACTTTTGTCCAGTAGCATACATTAATGCTAGATATTATCGTAATGATGTATGTTAGTAGTTATTTAACACTGATTAAAAATTTTTAAACATCTGTATGCTATGGTGGCTGATTTATGCCATTTCGTTTTTTCGTTATTTTGCCGCGAAATAACGCAAAGCGAAAAGACGAAATAACGAAAAAACGCCACGCGAAAAGACGAAATAACGAAAGAACGCCACGCGAAATAACGAAAAAACGCTATTTTTGCGCGAAATAACGAAAAGTCGCCGTTCAATAAAACGCCAATTTAACTGTACAAAATAGCGTTCTTTCTAGCTTCGCCTGGCGTTTTTTCGTTATTTCGCTTGGCGTCTTTTCGTTATTTTGCTTGGCGTCTTTTCGCTCGGCGTTATTTCGTTATTTCGCCTGGCGTTTTTTCGTTGTTTCGCGTGGCGTTTTTTCGTTATTTCGTATTTGCGCGTAGCGTTTTTTCGTTATTTCGTCTTTTCGCGTGGCGTCTTTTCGTTATTTCGCTTGGCGTTTTTTCGTTATTATTTATTATTCGTATTTTCGCGTTGCGTTTTTTCGTTATTTCGTCTTTTCGCGTGGCGTCTTTTCGTTATTTCGCGTGGCGTTTTTTCGTTATTTCGTATTTTCGCGTGGCGTCTTTTCGTTATTTCGCTTGGCGTCTTTTCGCTTGGCGTTTTTCGTTATTTCGCGTGGCGTTATTTCGCTTGGCTTCGTTTTTTTCGTCTTTTCGCCTTCCGGTTGAAATGCGCAAAATGTAGCAACAGTAAAGCTGGGCATATGGGTAACAACAACCATTCGGGGACGGAAGGAGGGAAGGACAGACAGACGGACAAACGAAGACCATTCCTATACCCCCATCCCGCTACGCGGCGGGGGATAGAAATGGAAGGGCAGAGGCGGTACCAATGATTTTTCCCAACCACCACCACCAAAAAGTTTTGATTGGTGCGAGTTTTGAGAAATAAAAGTCAAAAAAAAGAAATACAGGTGGGGTGTGATGGATAGATTCCTGAATTCCCACCCAGTCCCAACAACAAAAACATTTGTTGGTTTGAGTTGATTAACAAATAAAATAAACTAGAGCTCCGCGAGTCAGATGTGTCGCCTCACGAAATTTTTGTTGATCTACAGTTATTAGCAATGTACTTGCACAAAATTCACATATAAAATAACCTTTTAATTGTCTGGTTGCAAGAAACATGCACAACAAGTTAAGTCCTTGGCAAGAAAGGCATTAAAATCAATCAAGGGAATAATTTAAAAGAATGACAAGAAATGCTCTATAAAGTCAATCAAAGGGGAATAATTTAACGACATTAATGGGACAAAATATGAGCAATATAGTCGCAAAGCATACCTAGCACTGCTTTTATGAAACATGCATACCAAGTTTGGAGTCATTTGAACATATTGTGACATTGTAACGCTCCTAACAAGAAATGCTCTATAAAAATCAAAGAAAATTAATTCAAAAACGGAACAAGGTAGAGTTACGGTTCTTGTGCAGTGCATTTCGAGTCATTGCAAGAAACATGCATACCAAGTTTGGAGTCATTTGAACCTATGATGACAGTAACGCTCCGCACAAGAAATGCTCTGTAAAATAAATCAAAGGGCAATAATTAAAAAACGAAAGAAAGTAGAGTTACGGTTCTTGTGCATTGCACTTTGAGTCATTGCCAGAAACATGCATTCCGAGCGAAGAGACGCCAAGCGAAATAACGAAAAGACGCCAAGCGAAAAAACGCCACGCGAAATAACGAAAAAACGCCGAGCGAAAAGACGCCAAGCGAAATAACGAAAAGACGCCACGCGAAAAGACGAAATAACGAAAAAAAGCGACGCGAAAATACGAAATAACGAAAAAACGCCACGCGAAATAACGAAAATACGCCACGCGAAAAGACGAAATAACGAAAACACGCCACTCGAAAATACGAAATAACGAATAAACGCCAAGAGAAATAACGAAAAAACGCCACGCGAAAAGACGAAATAACGAAAATACGCCACGCGAAAATACGAAATAACGAAAAAACGCCACGCGGAAATACGAAATTACGAAAAAACGCCAAGCGAAATAACGAAAAGACGCCACGCAAAAATACGAAATAACGAAAAAACGCCACGCGAAAATACGAAATAACGAAAAAACGCCACTCGAAATAACGAAAAGACGCCACGCGAAAAGACGAAATAACGAAAAAACGCCACGCGAAAAGACGAAATAACGAAAAAACGCCAAGCGAAATAACGAAAAGACGCCACGCGAAAAGACGAAATAACGAAAAAACGCCACGCGAAAATACGAAATAACGAAAAAACGCCACGCGAAACAACGAAAAAAGGCCAAGCGAAATAACGAAATAACGCCGAGCGAAAAGACGCCAAGCGAAAAAACGAAAAGACGCCAAGCGAAATAACGAAAAAACGCCAGGCGAAACTAGAAAGAACGCTATTTTGTACAGTTAAATTGGCGTTTTATTGCACGGCGACTTTTCGTTATTTCGCGCAAAAATAGCGTTTTTTCGTTATTTCGCGTGGCGTTCTTTCGTTATTTCGTCTTTTCGCGTGGCGTTTTTTCGTTATTTCGTCTTTTCGCGTGGCGTTTTTTCGTTATTTCGTCTTTTCGCTTGGCGTTATTTTGCGGCGAAATAACGAAAAAACGAAATGGCATAAATCAGCCACCATACGTGACGTCTTTCGTTATTTCGCTTGGCGTCTTTTCGCTCGGCGTTTTTTCGTTATTTCGCGTGGCGTTATTTCGCTCGGAATGCATGTTTCTGGCAATGACTCAAAGTGCAATGCACAAGAACCGTAACTCTAACTTCTTTCGTTTTTTAATTATTGCCCTTTGATTTATTTTACAGAGCATTTCTTGTGCGAGCGTAACTGTCACCATAGGTTCAAATGACTCCAAACTTGGTATGCATGTTTCTTGCAATGACACGAAGTGCACTGCACAAGAACCGTAACTTTACCTTGTTCCGTTTTTGAATTAATTTTCTTTGATTTTTATAGAGCATTTCTTGTTAGGAGCGTAACAATGTCACTATATGTTCAAATGACTCCAAACTTAGTATGCATGTTTCATAAAAGCAGTGTTAGGTATGCTTTGCGACAATATTGCTCATATTTTGTCCCATTAATGTCGTTAAATTATTCCCCTTCGATTGACTTGATAGAGCATTTCTTGTCATTCTTTTAAATTATTCCCTTGATTGATTTTAGTGCCTTTCTTGCCAAGGACTTAACTTGTTGTGCATGTTTCTTGAAATCAGACAATTAAAAGGTTATGTTATACTCGTATGTGAATTACGTGCAAATACATTGCTAATAACTGTAGATCAATAAACTAACAAAAATTTCGTTAGGCGACACATCTGACTCGCGGAGCTCTAGTTTATTTTATTTGTTAATCAACTCAAACCAACAAATGTTTTTGTTGTTGGGATTGGGTGGGAATTCAGGCATCTATCCATCACACCCCACCTATATTTCTTTTTTTGACTTTTATTTCTCAAAACTCGCACCAATCAAAACTATTTGGTGGTGGTGGTTGGGAAAAATCATTGGTACAGCCTCTGCCCTTCCATTTCTATCCCCCGCCGCGTAGCGGGATGGGGGTATAGGAATGGTCTTCGTTTGTCCGTCTGTCTGTCCTTCCCTCCTTTCGTCCGTGAATAGTTGTTTTTACCCATATGCCCAGCTTTACTGTTGCTACAATTTGTGCATGTCTACCAGATGGTGAAACGACGAAAAAACGCCAAGCGAAATAACGCCACGCGAAATAACGAAAAAACGCGAAGCGAAAAGACGCCAAGCGAAATAAAGAAAAGACGCCACGCGAAAAGACGAAATAACGAAACAACGCCACCCGAAAATACGAAAAAACGCCAAGCGAAATAACGAAAAGACGCCACGCGAAAAGACGAAATAACGAAAAAACGCCAAGCGAAAATACGAAATAACGAAAAAACGCCAAGCGAAATAACGAAAAGACGCCACGCGAAAAGACGAAATAACGAAAAAAACGCCACGCGAAAATACGAAAAAACGCCACGCGAAACAACGAAAAAACGCCAGGCGAAATAACGCCGAGCGAAAAGACGCCGAGCGAAATAACGAAAAGACGCCACGCGAAATAACGAAAAAACGCCATGCGAAACTAGAAAGAACGCTATTTTGTGCAGTTAAATTGGCGTTTTTTCGCACGGCAACTTTTCTTTATTTCGCGCAAAAATATAGGAATAACCATGCCGTAATTTTGAAGTTTGCGACGGTATACACAGATTTTAATGGTCGCAAATATTTTTAACGGCGCAGCCTGAGCCGTTAAAATGATTTAAGACCATTAAAATCTGTGTATACCGTCGCAAACTTCAAAATTACGGCATGGTTATTCCTATTCTAACGCTCTTCCATACTACCCTCAATCGGGCCTCATTCCATACGTTAAACGGGTACCATGTTCTATTTATCCGTATAGTAAACAACGGTACGGTATTACCCAAGGGAACCCGATTATCCATACGTCGGTGAGATTACCGACAGTAAACAAGTTAAATAAATCACAAATAGAGGTCAAAACTTCAACATTTTTTATTACATCGACGTTTCGGCCATAATGCCTTCTTCAGGATTGTTTGTCATAACAGGAAATGACGTCAACGTCAAACGACAGTAAACAAGGAATTTTACGGTCGCAAATTTTGGCCATCTGACCAATCATTTTATTTAGTGCGTTAGAATAGCGTTTTTTCGTTATTTCGCGTGGCGTTCTTTCGTTATTTCGTCTTTTCGCGTGGCGTTTTTTCGTTATTTCGTTTTTTCGCTTGGCGTTATTTCGCGGCGAAATAACGAAAAAACGAAATGGCATAAATCAGCCACCATAGTATGCGTTTGAACGTGAAGAAAACGTGATTAGTTCAACATTTGTCAAACTTTCGGCTTGCGTCTAGTTACCTGACAATACACACCGCAAGTTGACTTGTATTTTACCGAACATCAAATGTTGCCTTAACAAAACAATACGAAAAACCAATAATGTCCAGGTTTGAGTGACAGTTAACATTTGACAATGCATTACTCACCGAGTGTTTTATCTATGTTAATTAGGGTTAACAATGGAGTACATCAAGGAAACATCTTCTCTCCTCAGTTATATTTAGAATATAACAAAGGAATTTTAATCGTTTTGACATTGAATATTTTTACTATAATATATGGAAGAAAAAGGTGAATATAAATCAGGATTAAGTACTTGGTAGGGTTAAATGTATGTTCGTATAATTAAGTGCATAAATCAATTTTGAAAGAGAGAATCACTGCGTATACATCTAATATGTATATTTGAATAAAGTGATGCATTATAAATATTCAAACTAAATTACTGGAATATCTTTTTCGTTCAAAATAAAATTCAGTTCGTAAATCTTTATATGATTTACGCTGCTTTGGAATTATAAGAAATTTTCTAAAATTTGCTTTAGTGTGATCGTGCTACATGAAATCGTTGATGATGTTGTTATATTTGTGAGGTCATTTATCAAACTGGATCATCTGTGTTATTCGATAATATTGTTTTCTGTCAGCGGAGTGCGTTAAATAATGCCCCTTTCATAACATTTGACATTTTCCAAAGTCATGGTAAATTTATCTCATCAAAACAAACAATAATGCTGCATCAAATTATTGTATTGATGCTGATGGCAAAGGCAAGCCAGCAAACTTTAGAAGTGAATAAAACTATTAGAGGAAGTGAAGAAGATGCTAATAACACTACAGATGGGTCAAACACAGCTGCAAAAATAACATGGACAGCGGAACAAACACCCATTAACTTAACAGACGCTCACTACGGGAATGGTTCCACGGTGGATGTACCCTTGGTAACAGACCAACAGACATCAGACGTCAGTGTAAACAGTGTAACTAGTTCGGCAAAAGTTATCATGACAGTAAGCTCGGCTATTCTCGAGGCGATAGAGGAACTCAAAACCATAAATTTAACAGCCAAAACCAGCTATCCGACAACTGAAAACAGCACGACGGCACCGGAAACCAGCGAAACAGCATATGCAGTCAATAAGATATCGGTTTCCGACAGGACAACACCAATTACTGACAGGGTAGCACCGACAACAGAACATACGATAACGATGATGCCAGAAACCAGCAAGACGACACCAGAAACCAGCAAGACGACACCAGAAACCAGCAAGACGACAACAGCAACGAGCAAGACGACACAGGTATTTAGCAAAGGAATAGAAGCAACAAGAAAACCAGCTGAATTGGTGCAGAAAGAATCACCGACCGACAAATCCTTTACCAGTGAGAATAAAGCAAAATGTGCCTTTGATCACTGTTCTGTCACAGCTTTTTCATATTGTTTGCACAATGGAAGTTGCATCACAGACAAAAGAACGTGCAAAACTAAATGCAAATGTCAAAATAACTTCGCCGGAGACCGCTGTCAAACAGAGGTCAGTAAAGCAATGGAGACTGGATTACATATGACTAATCAAATAAAGGTGGACAGTAGCGCGTGCTCAAAGTTAAACTGTAAAAATGGTAATTGTGTAAATTTGACCCCTGTGACTTCACGTTGTGTATGTAACGACGGTTGGTTTGGAAGCTCGTGTGCGACGTCTGGACACATTCTTCCTGATGAAATCATTAGAATGATTTTACCCAATACTGTTGAAAAAGACTTTCCTTCCCCGAAGACAAGATCCAACGTGGGTGCTTCGATTTCGGAGCGAGTTGGGCCAGACATTGAACAAATGGATCATTCAGAGAACGAAAGAAGCGACGGTCATGAAACACCACGACCAATTACCAAAATAAAAAACAACGTCATTAGTAGACGACCTTTGAATCTCAGACTTGTCAATTTGGAAGCAGACGATAAAAACGAGCAAGCGGAGAGCAAAGACAATAATCTGGCCACGGCTGACGGCTTCCCGGACCCTCGGTACAATGTGTGCGCAGAGGACAGGATGGTGCGCAGTGAGGACGAGAGAACCTGTGACATGCGCAAAGATATGCCATGTAAATATGGCGTCTGCGTTCAGGAAGAGGTGGATCATGGAAGCTGGAAAGGTTACGTCACAAACTGCACGTGCGATTTGGGCGCAAGAGGTAAGGTGGTCATTTTCTTATTCTTGGCATTCACTCTGGCTTACTGTGGACTAGGTCTGTACTGCTGTCAAGTCATAACACTTTATTATTCTAGTCTTCTCTGTGTCCAAAATAAAGTAGTTTTCTCAAACATTGAAAATGGACCTGTCTGTGCTGCAAATGTTGCAAATTTCCTGTTCAAACGTTGTTTTCTTGATCTAAACTGAAGTCTTTTGAAGAATTATGACTGCATAAAAATTGTCAGCACTGGAGGACAACGCAGTGTAAAATAAGAGTGTGTTTAATCTTTATTTAAATATTGATGCGCGAAAAGGCGGTTTGAACAACCCAAAAAGAACACTAGCAGGATGCGCTCCTGCTTGTTGATGGCATTAGCGTTCGAGAAAACGTTTTGTTAACTAACCTATTCGGTTTGAATGATATACTAGTATTTCATAGCTATACCCTTTTAATAGGTTCGTTCAGGCGTAAAGATGCGATATATATATGAAATAATTACAAGTATCTCTGCTAGAACATTATAAGCTGAAAAGTACAAGAGCATTTTAAAATTTTCTTTGTTACAGGAATATTCTGTGATTACAAATGTTGTTTAGATTGTGGTGAAAACGGGAAGTGTGACATCATTGTGGAGGGCAATAACGTCACAGAACTTTGCAATTGTCGGCATCGTTACACGGGCTTGAACTGTGAGATATATGTGCCCGATCCTGTCAGTAAGTTAATCCCTTATAACATAACCAACAACGCCGCGTGAGTTATGCAAAATAATAACAAACAACGCATATTAACTGTACCCAAATAGCTTTCTTTCTTCATTAAGGTCTTCAAAATTGGTCACAATCTGTTGAATCTTATACAACCGAAAAGTATTTTCATCGTCAATTTATCTATAAAAGAATAAATGAAATTGAAAAAAAAAAACAGTTTCATCCAGCCCCGAAAAAGTGTTCGGCGAGCGCCGTTGATGTCACTGCAGAGAACTGGCGAGGATAGCTAACTCTGCATGTTGATATCTAAATAACTATTTCATTAACTAAACAAAATTACATAGAATTGTATGTAAACACAGTTCGGAAATTGTAGAATGCACGAACATTCCGTTTTACCAATTACCACGATATGTTATGCCCGCGGAAATCAATGCTTTTACATTATTCAGTCGTTAGCATCATTGCAGAAAAAAGATAGACCGACCATAATTAGTATGTTAAAAACACTTTACTTCGAGATAAAACTGTACCACGGGAGAGCGTTTTGATAAGACTATTTCCCCGTATGTTTCCATGCTGAGTTGCTTTAAACATATGATCACTTATTTTCATCCAAAATAAACATTGTTCACTTATCTCCCTTGGTCCATCAGAAAATAACGCTTACCTGGGTGGGCGGTTTTAATGTCGGATTGAACAATAATTATCCCGTCTGTCCACGTTAGTGATGTTAACCCTATGGCAACTTAATTTATCATATGCCAATATTTAATGTGGCGCAGATGAGTTTCGTATAATTGCATCAACTATCGTACTTGTTCATGTTTTTCTGATAGCTTTTTGACACGCGTAGAGGTCGACATGATCCGTCCGGAATGACTTTTTGTGTTCAAATTCTAGCCTAGTATTTGAACTTTCGAGTAACGTCATGAAATCTGAATAAGCTGGGCCATTTAGCCTACATCATGCTGGAATTCTTAATTATGCTAAGATTTAGTACTGTCCAAATTTAAATACCTAAACTTAATTTTCCTTTCAAACACACCAATGACACGTTGTAATGTGAATAGAATGATACTCGCAGATATTCTATCACACCGTTTTGCCTAAATATTCCATAGAAGGTAACGTGGTTGTCGTAGACGGGTCGTATTATGGGAACACCCATGGCGGGTGAGAATGTTTATTTGCATAATAACTCTACAAAGTTCGATAACCTGCCAAATTGCTTCAGGCACTTCAGAGTTATGGTCCTTTATTCATAAAAAAATGGCAAAGTTGCCTTGTCCGCTCAATAACTCAAACAGTTGTTGTCCAATCTTCATGAAATTTGGGGAAAATGTTTCTGGGCATAATATCTTGTCCAAGTTTAATAACCAGCCAAATTGCCTCAGACACATAAGAGTTATTGACCTTTTCGAAAGTTTTATTTTGTGGCACTTTGTTTAAAGTGGAATTTACACGAGTTCTGTGAAGCAAGATACCTTTTACTATGCAGTTCACACTTTGCAGCATTACTACTGTATGCTTGTAGGTATAAAGTTTAAGGATAGCAAATGGTTTTTGTGGATTGTTGGCGCATGCGTAGCATTGTTTGTGCTGTTAGTAGTTGCTGCAATCGTTGCCCCGTACATGATGTGGAAGCACAGAGTTATCCTGGTCATGAAAATTGTCCACTACTTTCAGGCGTATGAAGACGACGGTGAGTTAAACAAAAATTCACAACTAACACTTCATCACCGAGTCCAATCGTTCACTTTAGGTCCCAGGAGGAGAACGCATGGATTGACCGCTTTTTCAGGAGCGAAAATGGTTCTGTGGTAAGTTAATCGTCTCCAATTTCTTTGAAAATGCATCTATCACATAAAGATAGAGCCTATTCTGATCTTCTATATTATATATACGCATGGGTCGAAGTTTTCATCAATTTACAACATGAACGCATGGGCAGGAGGCGTTCATGTTGTAAATCGATGAAAACTTAAACAATACTTAAGTGAAATCATGGAGGCTTATAGCATATGAAGACATGTCCCAAACGAACCTTTAGGACGAAAGAAATGTTCAGGACTATGCTTTATTGTGAAAAATATTGACATTTAAAGGGCGATTTTGCCTTTTTTTGCGATATTCTTGTGCAGTTGTTGTGAATATTCTCAGAAGTTACCGAATCATCGGCGAATTTGAGATGACCGTCGTTTTAAGTTTAGAATAGGCTCTATCTTTATGTGATAGATGGGTTTTCGAAAAATTGGAGACGATTAACTTACCACAGTACCCTATTCCCTCCTGAAAAAGCGGTCTATCCATGCTTTCTCCTCCTGGGACCTATAGTGAACGATTGGACTCGGTGCTCATGTAATAATTAATATTGATCAAAGGGGCCCCGGGCGGTGTTGGGATGGCGTGGAACCTCTATGACAATGATAATACCATTTTAAGATTTTGAAACATTTTTGTATGATGTACTAGCAAACATTTTTGAACGCTCACAACAATTATATCATATCAGTGTTTAATCTGTTAAAGAAGTTGGTGTAAGAGACTGCCTTGAGTCCTTTGATTCTGAGTTTGTTCGAAATGCCTGTCTAGTATTCTTGAATGCACTTAAATGTTACTTTATTAAAACAAAATGGCTACCAAAATAAGAATCCATCATAAACTTGGTGAATATTTACAATATGATAATGGATATTAGTATTTCATCAACGTCATTTGTTCACTATTACCTTAAAAATATGATAATGACTTTTCTCATTAATCCTAATTATTCACTCACAACATACTCGTATATTATTGCGTACGTCTTCCATTTTGTGTCGGCGACACAAGAAAGTGATTAGAGAGTTGCACTGATTTCTTTACACACTGTCTGTCTCCTTCACAGTTTATACACTTAAATATATTTATATTGGCTCTACACTAGTCTAGGTTATTCTATGTAAAAAGTGGTAATTTCATTGTCTTAAGTTCGGTTTACTACATCATGTTTGTCAAATCTAAATTTAATTTCACTCAACTTTAATTCTTTATATTTTCTCCATAAAGGCTGCCACTTAGAAAAAAACGTTCTACTGTCAATGTCGGCCAGACATAATTCATTAAGGTTCTTCCTGTGCTAGGTCCAGCCAAAAGTACATTATAATCTCATACTTTATGTCATGGTATACATGATCTTTACGGTGGCTGAGCTTTATCCGGCAAGAAATCTGTTATAATCTGGCACATATACATTACATGATATAAAATATATATACAGTGGCCGATATTTATCTGACAGGAAATCCATTATAGTCGCGTACATTACATGTTATATACCCTTGCCGAGCTTTTTCCTGCAGTATATATCCATTAAAATCTTGTACATTACCTGATATTAAGGAAAATCGCACCATGCAATACATTTAAATATACAAGTGGTTTTCATTGCATGCTTACATTGATTTAAGACTATAAAGTTATGAAGTATAAAAGCAAAATTGCGAGATAGATTCAATTTAGGTTTTAATCTGTTGATGTTTCTCTGTTATAGACGAGAAGGAATGGGACGCCTTTGTGTCGTACAAGTCACATCCGGTGGACGAGCACTTTGTTGTCCATGTACTGTACCCTAAACTTGAACAGGAACTGGGATTCAAACTCTGCCTCCACTTCCGGGACTTTGTGCCAGGAGAAAGTAAGACAACATTTTAAATTTGATCTTGGTCAATAAGCTGTGATATAACTTAATTTTCGCACACACGCCATCCTGTTTCAACACATATTTGCTTTGTTTAAGATACTCACATGAAATAAATTTAAATATGGAAATTGACGATCAGAGACAGTGGTTCAATATCTATGACATTTATTCCATCATTACGAATGATTTCTAACCGGCACCTGTGTGCTTTCAAGCAACATGGGTTTATCAATAACAATGCCGACAGTTCATTGCAGTGTCTCTAATCATCCGAAGATATTTTCTTCTTACTATTTACAGTAATATAGAAATTTATAGATTCCTGCCTGTTAAGCAGGACCATCTCAGCTTCCGGAAACCCATTTAGTTATTATTACGTGAGATCGTATACTGGGCTGTGCGATCGACAGCTTTAAACAGGCAAATTCAATTTTTCAACAAATAATAATAAACAACAATTTAAACTATTATTCGAGGAAACTGGTAAAATGGTAATTGTCGGTCATCCTGATGACCGACATATTATAATCGACCAAACTTGAGCTTTCTACCTGAACACCGGTTAACAGTGATGTAAAGCAAAGATCACGTTCCAGAAGGAACGTATAATTTAGATAATTAGACTCTTACTCAGTCGTTATTTATGGATAGACTCTTACTCAGTCGTTATCTATAAAAACCTAGAGGCCTCTTATTGGCTGTTGAAGAACGTCACATTTGGAGTCTGTATCTATTCTTAAATCCTCTCTCCAGATTCTTATCAGCTAGGCTTATTACTCATAAAGATATTTCCGACAACGAACAATAAACATATACATGTACATGGATTTTGTCTAGTAAATGTACACTGTATATGATAAACAAAAGATGTACAGCTTATAAATTTATTAAACCACAGCAAATAAAATGTGTAGAGAACACTGAACAGAGATTAGCTACTTATTTTGCTGACAACGAATCTACGAACTTGTGCAGCATTTTGTGAAACTCGGGGATTAGAGGTATCCCAGGGAATGTTTTGCATGGTTTAGCTAGCTCGATATGGATACATCCGTCGGTACTTTCTTGATTATTTTCCTTAACTGTTTTGAATGTAAAAATTATCTTTGGAACACCAGAACACACAGTTTTGCAGAAATCTTAAATCGGGTAATGAAACTGAAAATAGTAGACACTACAAGTTTAAGCTTTACTTAGTTGTAATTTGGTTTTGAATCAACAAAATAATCTTTGGAACATGCGAACACACATACTTCTGCAGAAGTATCAAATCGGGTCATGCAACTGTCAATAATAGATAATACAAACTTTTGCTTTCCAAAAAGCTAGTCGGTCATAGGCATAACTTTTTAACAAAGACGGCGCTGTAGTGCATACTTTTGAAATCAATGCGTTAGGTTGTTATTCGAAGTCATGAGACATACTAAGTGAATACCAACATTCTAACGATATTGTTCTGGATCAGAAAGAACAATTTTATCATACCTGTGAGTCCCTGACAGACTGTTCACGTTTTTCTCTCCCACCCTATGCCTGTGAAAAAACTTTGTTTTTTAACATATTCTGTAGCTTTTGATATATATTTACAGCTTGATAATCGTTGCTTTCTAACACTTTCTGACACAAAAAATATTGTTTGACAAACTTTTCCATTTTGGTTTACTTCCAGAGAAATTATTAACTTGTTCGCAAACAGGGTTAGATTTATCACCAGGTTAAATACATCTCATTCGAAAGAGAAAATACCTATAAGTAAACTTACATTTGTGTATGGCATCCAATAAAAGTGGCTAAAAATTCAAACTTTTCTGCCGTCTTGTTAAAAGGTTTAGCTAATGACCGACTAGCTTTTTGGAAAGCTAAAACTTGTAACGATAACTATTTCGCTACGAGATATGACGTTTTGTGTTTTAACTGTTCGCATATAAATTGGAGGAATTGAAGCGCACTTGGTTAGCAAGGTTGGTAAATGTGGACTCGTAAATAGTTGCACGTATTTGAAATAGTCTATATACAATATCATTTATTTAAAAAATATAGACGTGCCGCTAATGTTACGATTATATTATACACGTGTAAGGTTTAGGGACTATGGCTTATGTTACAAACAAATTGCCCGTAACTGCATCGAGTCCCCAACTAACACAGTTAAATGTATCCGAGTCAAGTAATACCTTTTTGTGTTTCATTTTCAGCGATATCTAACAACATCATTAATGCAGTAGAAGGCTCACGCAGAACTATTCTCATTCTTACACCACGCTATATCGAAAGTGAGTTTACAAGATTCGAATATCAGAAGGCGCAAACGGAAATGTTAAAACGAAAGCACCGGATCATTCCGATCATGCTCGAAAATATTTCCGAAATTAGTTCCGACATGGACAAAAACTTAAAAGGAATAATCAATTCTGTAACCTATCTGGAATGGCCGGGAACGGAAGAAGTCTCCAAAAGACAAGATAAGTTTTGGAAGCGATTACAATTGTCTTTGCCTAAAAAGAAAGCAGGACAGCAGAACTTTAACTTGCAGTATCAGTCGTCCGTAGACTCTGGAATATGTTCTGAAAATTCGACCGGGAATGATACCGGTGTTTCTAGCGCAAAGAACAAATGGTCAGAACATTCATTCGGTTCCATGTTGAGCAATGTTTCTAGTGTAAGTTATGGAGATGGAGACGTGTATGACGTCATTGGAAACATAGATGAGTCTCTTAGTAGATCAGTTAAGCCTTTCTCAGATTCTGACGAGCTTGCTCAGCTCGCGAACACAAGTCCCTATGACTATGTTAGTGACATAGACACTTTACCGGGTCGCGTTCAAGACTCTAAAAATAGTCAGCAGGAAATAAGAAGCGGTGTGGACGTAACTAAACGTCATAATCCGAACAGTCGATCCGGAAACGATAATCCGGACACTGTGGTCGAACATTATGTCGACATGGAAAACGATAGATATATCGAGTTTTCTCTTGAAGACAACCCACCTTCGGTCAGTCTGACACGGAAGGCATTTGTAGTCAACAATAAAGATTCGCCCGGATGTGTTACTTTACAAACAGAAGGCTACATGGAGATAGATGTGTAACTTTTACACAAAAAGAAACTAATGACCTTATAAAGTTTGAAACAGCTTTATGTTGTAATACACTGCTGTAGCCGTGTGTGTGCTTGTGAAAGACACTGGAATTAAATTCGGGACAATAAGGTTTGTTCGAGTTTTGTTTTTTTTAAAGTGACAATACAAAAGTTCAAATGAACTGTGAACAACGGACATCAACTTTTTGGTCATGATTTGATATAACATTTGTACTATTAAAATGGCAAATAAAGAAAAAGATAAAAACAAATTCTAGTAGACGTCGTTGTGAAAAACAACACAAAGAACTTTTGTTAAAATGTTTGGATACGTTATGGATTGATCGATGCATACGTCTATTACGTGACAAGTTGTATGTGACAAGCTGGCAAGTGAAGGATAGTTCGCAACATTAACATAATACTATTAATATCTTGTATTATTCTACATCTAATAAATTCATCCAATTAGCGTCCTTTAATTGTACCACGTGACCGTCCAATATTTTCCCGTATTGGATCCAAAAAAGTCCGTATTTTTTTCATATTGGATGATTAAGTACAAATGCACTTTACCATTGTTTTACAACGATAAAAGCCGTTGACCGTAAAAATGATCCGAATAAAAAAAACACGTGGTCGTGTAGGCGCTTGTCTTTAAATACACACTGAGACGAGTAAAGCGTCTGGTGACAGTGAATATCATACATTTGATGCAGGCAATATGACGCAACTTGTCAAGTAAGAGAAATGTTGAACTTAATAAAATATTGGACCGTACAATATGGAATATATATGGAATAGTCTTTAAACGCTTGAAAAGTCATCTATCATTTATTAGATGTAGAATAAAACTGTCATCAAAAAGTAAATTAATTTATGTTACAGTCATAATCTCTTCCCTACACCTACCCAAGGTGTTGATTTAATCAGTTTTGTCAGGGTGTCACACTGTTATATAAGATCACAATTTACAACACTTGCAGTAAAAGTCAGAGGTGCTAATGCAATCAAAGGTGTCATATTTAATAAATAAATAAATTTATTTTTAAACCAATTTCCATGTTGGACAATATATAAATATCACATCCCATTGGGGGAAACAGTACGAAATGTTAACCCGAGAGAAGTAATGTCAACCGAGGCGTTAGCCGAGGTTGACATTACCTTCTCAAGGGTTAACATTTCGTACTGTTTCCCCCAATGGGATGTGATATTTATTTTATTACACCGAACATTTGTTTTTTTAGAGATCTTGACTATGACCAAATTTCGTTTGGGAACAAAATCAAGCGCCGGAAGTCCAAAATCAATAATGCTCAATAAGCGGCTACAAATAATGATCAAAATGCGTTTATCTCCCTTGCTCAATTACGCATGCGTAGAAGTTAATTTGTAATCGGATTTCCAAGATATTTATTTTTAGATCCACGCGAGGGTGACATGATGCTGTCGCATATGTGACAGTAGCGATTATCTCCCTGTGACGTCACATTACGCTATATAGTAAACTAATCACGTGAGGTGTAATAATGCAAAATACACAGCTTATGTTGCAACCATCAATATTTGATTCTGTGCTAGTGTAGACCGAGTGACTTTTGTAGACTAAGGTCATTGATCAAAAGAGCATATTGACATATAAATGATGTCTTTTCTTTTGTTGCAACATTTTGTTAATTGTTTTCCCACCTGTTTAGTCATGATAGTCTTGGACAAAAATCCGAAAAAGTACATGTTGCTTTGTACAAAATGTCCAATCTATGAAGCAACTTGTTCATGAAAAATATTTTCTAAAACATCATAAACTGACTTAGAACATATTAACACAATGATACTAAAAACTTTATAAATAAAATAAAAATGTGGCCTATTTTTGAGGCCTATTTGAGCTTTTTCAAAATAAAGTGTGGCTCATTTGACTTGTTTGTGGCCTATTGACTGTAATCCATATACCAATTCCATGGTATTTGATCATAAATTTGGTGTGAATAGACTGATAACGATCCCAATCTATCAACCAAAACAATAAACATTATGTTTATGCAGTGTAGACCCAGTGTAGACCCTCATTTTTTAGGGGGGAGGGGCGGCGGCCAGTTTATTTTTTTTAGAAAACAGGGTCAGTCTTCAAAGCCCCTGTGGTGTAGATTTGCTCTTGTGCCATGTGTTTTATAAGAATAAATAAAAGAAATCTCATATCTCTTGTTCAGTACTCTCACAAACAATATCTTCGACTGCCATGAGCTCACATGTCTGAATGACGAACATGACCAGTGACAAAAAAACTCTTATACAAAACTGAATTGTGGCGCTGGTCTACGCTAAGCTCAGTGTGTCTCACAATGTGACTGTGAGTGACTGAACATTGCGAGGTCCATTTTACAATGCAACTTAACATAAAAGTTGGTTCTCACCAGCCTTACATCTTGTTTTCTAGAAAAACTCCTTGCATCTGATTGTTCCGTCACTGGGCCTTATGCTCCTTTTAATTTAAAGGCCTAATAATCCACTGACAACCTACCATTCAGTAGTTTTCAACTTGATTTCTTCAGTCTAATTTCAAAAAATGGCCGATTGCTAGTATTGCTATTGGTTACAACGAACGACAACCTACTCTCTAAACTGACGATTTAGTTTTTTTTTTGCTTTCCAAAATGCTAGTCCGATAACAATGCTACCGAATAATAAGTTTTAATTTTTAAAGATATTTTGCAATTAGCGATTTATAAAAATAAAGTCAATAACAAAATTTGTCAAAACAATACTTTGCCGTAAGTTTTTACCGGTCAGGTTTTTTCCCGTGTTTACATGCCCTTATGCTTTGCACAACCAGTAACCAGCGCAAACGGAAGGGCATCGGTTTTTTAGCTTAGTGAATGGGCATTCCTGCGACGACCCGAGCTAGAGCTCGATATCAAATGTGAAACAATTCCTGACGACTTTAATTATTTCTTGTATATTTGAGTTATCAGAACGGCATCTGTGCTACACTCACTGATTATAGAACACCGTTACTATTATAGCATGGTAGATCAAATTAATTCGTGTCGCCACAGTATATCAAGGCACGGATGCCTTTATATTTCATAACGTATCAATTTTCTGTACGAAGGAATTTATATAAATGGCTTTTTACATCAAGTATTGGTTCTAAAATCCGAAAAATATACCGAAATCATCTTTGAAAAATCGCTATAACTGAGACACACAAATCACCATAAACATACAAGTAATTGAGTTATCATGTTCAATAAATGAAACAGTCTGGGTCGGACCTACATGCATGTTTCGTCTTAGGTATTTATGATTAATTGATCAGCTACGGCATAAGAGGTACTGTCAGAATAAAAAATAACATGTTGCATCTTCGCTAGCTTGAGAATACTTCTCAATACGTGTTAAAACATAAACATTTACCCTTGTTTTAGAACAGTATACATTGCAAATGGTACTTGTTGTGGGTGATTTGGGCGATTTCTAAAAGAATCTTGCATTCAAAGGCGAACAATGTAATTCATAGATCGCCTGTTATAGCATATATTTGTCGGTTGGATTTCTCATTACAATACATAAAAACTCGCCTCACTTTTGAACTATCTACTAAAGTTTTATGACAATCAGTTCGCTATATCCGTTAGATGATACAATCGGTTTATATACAGTGAGTATTTCAAAGTAAAAACGTGTTGTATTACAAACCTAGTTAACTATTGAAGGAAAGCAGCCTGTTCGAAACTGCTCCGGCGTGCATTCCAGTCAAGAGCCGTCGCAATGGCTAGGATAGATCGAATATAATGTACTTACTTCATATTAAAGACATCATCGAACAGAGAATGGTTCAAACAAATGTTAAATTTGCAGAATACCGACGCAATGAACTCACGTTGGAAACGGACTGAATTTAAAGCCTCTATCATCCTTCGATTTCATTGATGAACATTAGACTGGTAAACAAGTTAAAAGTCAACACGGATGTCCCATGATGAGCTCAGATTGTAGAGTTTGACCGATCGGCTACAGTATATTGTTGCTTTTCCGAGAGCCGATCGGCTGGTCTGCCGAAAGCCGACCGACCGGCTATATTCTTGGTCCTCGGAAAGCCGACAGACCGGGTTTATTCTTGGTCTGTGGAAAGCCGACCGACCGGGTTTAAAAGCCGACCGACCGGGTTTATTCTTGGTCTGTGGAAAGCCGACCGACCGGCTCTATTTTTGGTGTGCCGAAAGCCGATCGGCTAGTTTATATTTTTGATCAGCCGAAACCCGAACGCGATAACTGTCTGGAATATTGGTTTTAAGTTGAGGGGATTCATTTTTCTTGGCCAAAAAAAAACCAACAAAAAAAACAACAACCGGTTTGTTTAGAGAACATGTCTATAATTTCCTATGCAATGTTAATTGTATAAATGCTAGTTCCTGCGGGGATTAGTTTTTGCGTTGGTTTACTGATAGGGTGTGGTACGTGTGTGTCATCAATGAGCCTATATGATATGTTCGTCCGCACTGGAAATGCTTTACAAATGTCGTCCATGCTTTTATTTACTAACCGCTTTTTCTGGAGAAGCATAATTCCCGTGCCTCGTTCATAACTGGCACATTGGATTCCAAATGGAAGGGATATTCCCGATAGACTGGCTGAATGCTTTTACGGAATTCAAACTTAAGGAAGAAGTATTTATATTTTTTGTGATTACAAATCAGAACCGAACTTTTAAAGTTGTGTATGTTGCGTTTGTGCATACTTCCGCACGTACACTATTTCTTTAGCCGACCCTCGAAAATGATGTCAGTTAGGATACCATGCTAAATTATGGTAGCTATCTCAAATGTTGACGTTCTTTTATCTAAGTAAAAATTCTTTCTTTTTAAATTCAAATATTTATTGTGTTACTTAATTTTGAAGTTTATTGTCATAATCAGTTTGATACTTAGTTGCATAATTGTCATCTATAATTCTTTGTAAGCGGTTTGACAATTTTATTACCGATAAGATGTAGATATCCCTTATAGTTGTCAAGGTAATGATTGCCCGAGGCAGATAAATTATCAGAAGTTTAGGGATTTTATAACTATTTCAAGACATTCTAATTTTGACTCTTAACTAAGAAACATCTAGAGCGAAGGAATTCCGCTCATAAATAAGGATTTAACTGCATTTTATAAACAGTGTTTTATATTTGACATTTATTTGCAAGTGAAAACCTTGCACAGGATTACCTGATGCTAATATTGTGAACATTAAGTTATTGTTATTTATCGTTATCAACAATCAAATAGAACAAAACAAATAAATACAGAAACTTTACACGTGTTCTTTACTAGAATCGACGGAACCCAAACGTATTTTAACCGGTTATACGAGGGTTGTTCAAATTTAAATAGGACTGCGAGTCATGCTTTTTCATATTTCATTATATCTGAAATATTTTCTTATGTACAGCACTCGTGAAACGTTGTCTACAAGTCGAGCATGCTTTTATGACATATTTTTGCTAAACCCAAGTTTCCTATGTTATTTAATAACCATGGTAACGCAAACCCGGCGCAGCACGTAAAACGTTATTGAAGATTAGATTTACTTCTAGTTTAATTTCATAATTCGGCGTCCATATTTCCTGATATTCCGCCAACCTGTTTCGTTATATTCAGGCGGCGTACCATCCAAATTTGATTTCATTTGGACGTTTTCTTGCTAAACAAATATAATTTAAAAAGCAGTAGTCAAAACGTAAAACGTAGAATTTTGACGTCCATTTAAAAGATAAAAATTTGCGCGATCGTTTAAATTTGTCAAAATATGGGCGATATTTGTTCAGCTTCATATGAGAATGTTAAATTAATAAAGGGCAATGAATCGGCGAGCAGGTCAGGTGTTTTCAGCTGGCACAGGCGATTCAAAGATGGCAAAGACGAGATCACAGACAGAAAAGGCTAATGAGAAAGCGGGATATTGACAGAACGTTAGTGACGTCAGTTGCATAAGAGCTACAGAATGATTGCTGGTAATACAGGTCGCGAGCTGTCGGTATGTTTATTGTTAGCATCGGGTCAATTTTTTCGAATCTTAACAAAGAATTGAATATAAGAGGGATTTTCGTTAATACTATTTTATTGTGTTTACCTTGATCTATGAGTATTAATGACATTAGGATACGCAGTAATTATTAGAGCTATTTTCCCCGATTTGTATCATAAATGCTAGCCTGTGTTTAGTAGAATGGAATATTTTTCGATTAATGAATATTTATATTTCACTGTACATGTTCATATCATTTTTAGATCAGATGATGGTGTTTGACATTAAAACGAAACACTAATTTCATTCACATACTTAAATTATAGGTCCGTGCACGTTGGTGCAGAGATGGTGATCATAGATCACGATTAAGAGCGAAGAAAGGTCGATTCCCGGGCCTTTCCCATGACAGTGGAGTAAAAATGTGGCCTATTTCTTTCCGCGTGATCACCACACACAAAAAATTGGTTATGGAAGAGTGCATTAAGAAAGAATGACGCTATAAACATTTTGTATTTATTTTGCGACGTCATAAACGTCATTTGCTGTAATTTAGCGTGCGCCGGGTTGCGTACCCCTTGTTATTTGTAAATTTCATAGATTTGTTATTTGTTATAATTTTGTATCAATTTTTTCACTGTATGTAGAGGACATGTTCCGATATTCGTTGCTTACAAAATCGTGCAAGTAAATTAAAAGGCGTGATGAGTAGAGCCGCAGTCCTATTAATTTTTGAACAACCCTCGTAATACAATATTTAGTTTTCCAAAAAGCTAGTCGGTTCAAGGTGCTTAATACAACGATGATGTATCCAAACTAATACTTTATTTGCAAATATCAAAGCAGAAGACTTTCTCAAACAGATTCACTTAGTTTTTTTCATTTCTTAATGTTAATAGAAAAAAATGTTATTTAAAAAAAGATATTATGATGATGATTGTGTTGACTATGACGACGGTGAGGGTGATAACGATTATCATCATCGTCATCATCATTATTGTTACTAGGATGTGCTAAACAGCAATAACAATGATGTATTCCAAGTGATGAAAACATTTCTCGAGATTTACACACATTAGGCCACTTCTGAAATTCGAGTTCTTTATTCTCGATATTGTTCGTTTACCGTCATGTCCTCGTGAATAATGTTGAAATCTTAGCTGTACCACGCGGAAAGCGATCGATCGTCGCTTGAGAAGGATTTTATTATTATTTTTATGATGCTAATGTTCCTAAACAACCTACTGTCTAACTTGAAATAAGAAATTCGAATTTAAAAATGTGGGATTGTAAGTCAATGTAAACCATTTGGATTTTTTTTGCGTATGAATTTCTCATTAGAATGTTATATAACATGCCTATTAAGGTGTCTTAAAACCTGAATGACTGCAATGTGCTTCACGTTATTAATTAAATGGTTAGCCAAATGATTAATGATCGGCAAGTAGTGATGAAAACTGCTGATAATACGGAATTTACAACATTTAACATGAACTCCTTTGCCTTGACCATTTTAAAAATATAATAAAGGTAAAAATCTTAAAACGAACTTCCCTCTGAAGAGAGGCAGCTACATGTGGTGTAGTTATTGTAAAGGATTTGTAGTCATTGTATTGCTTGAACAAATAAATCAAAATCCATCCAAATAAATAAATATAACGTTGGTCTTTCTAACTATCTGTTAAGAATAACCAAAGTTAATTGATTGTTCTCTTTAAAGATGGTTTGAACGTGCATTCTCTCTCCTTCTTCTTAAAAGTTCGAAAATTTCGTCTTCCTCTGTACTCGGGTGTGATTGCTGTTCACCGGGGCTGTGAAACAACGGATTACCGTTGCGTTGATACACCGTATCACCGTGGCGTTGATACACGGTATCACAGTGTTGTTGAGGCACGGTATCACCCTGAGATACCGGATCACCATAACGTTTTTCAGACAGTTTTTTGAGCTTTAAGTTAATTAATTTCAACTTTTCTAAATACTCATCATAAGAGGAAAGATCTACTATACTCTTCGAGTTATCAGGGGATGGAAAAACATCGAGTTTGGAGGTTGGCCTTCTTATACGAGTTTCTGCATCTATATTTGTTCTCGTCTGCGAGTTATCTGGGGAAGGAAAAGCATCGAGTTTGGAGGTTGGCCTTCTTATACGAGTTTCTGCATCTATATTTGTTTTCGTCTGCGAGTTATCTGGGGAAGGAAAAGCATCGAGTTTGGAGGTTGGCCTTCTTATACGAGTTTCTGCATCTATATTTGTTTTCGTCTGCGAGTTATCTGGGGAAGGAAAAACATCGAGTTTGGAGGTTGGCCTTCTTTTACGAGTTTCTGCATCTATATTTGTTTTCGTCTGCGAGTTATCTGGGGAAGGAAAAACATCGAATTTGGAGGTTGGCCTTCTTATACGAGTTTCTGCATCTATATTTGTTTTCGTCTTTAATTCGGCAAAATCGTCAACTGCAGATAGCCGACGTGTATCGATAGACGCAACAGAGCTGACCGTGTGACCGATGTCGACATCAGTGGAAACAAAGTATGTATACGAATCTGCAGTCCTATATCCATCTGTAGCTGGATCCAATGTGCGGCAGACGAGAGGCTGAGAGAACTGTTGAGTGGATGGTCGGCATGTCGTATCATTCTGAACTGTAAGAATATTTTGGCTTGATTCCACGGATTGTCTATTTCTTGCGCTTTGTGTAGGCGGTGTAAGCGCATTTCCAATCGGAGGTTGAACGTACGGTACCTGAAGTATTTTTGGTACCTGGGGTTTAGTGGGACTTTGCTGTTGATATTGATTATTAATAAGATCTTCGTTCGGTTGTTCGTGTGAATCTTGATACTGTATGAGGTACTCCGGGTAGTATTGGTTCTTGTCAAAAACAACGAAGACGGAAGGATTGTTCAGGTTGTCCACGCAAGAATCGTAAAGTTCATGGTCACTTCCTGGCTTTGGAGGCGGACGTCTATAAGAGGCGTCTCCCTTTGTAGACTGACCCACTAGGACATTGGCCATAAAAATGTACCTGAAAGGTGCAATGGATTTTATATATCGCAGCTTTTTTCTCTGCCTGAGGAAGGGGTCCATGACCTATTATATTGGGGAAAATAATGTGATTTCTTCTCTAATGGGTAATGAAATAAACCTGATGTAAAATTACTTTTTGAGGAAAACTGCATGATTTTAAAGAAAGTTTCTGAGGGGAAGGCGCATCTAAACGGTCCTTTCTATAATAGGAATAAATCCCTGATATTAAATACATGTACATACCAATGTGCATAGCCTAAAGAATGTGTGTATGTTAAAACAATGTATATATATACGAAGAATTCAGAATAAACACCTTATTGGCTCTTGAGTGTACGCATGACTGTATTTGGCATCTCTTGCAAAATAAGCACCGTCACCAAACCTGGTAGCATTTTTACCGGACACTCGCATGTCAAAGTTGTTTATACAGATGCCTATGACAGCGCCCATATTGTCCGTTCCGTGAAACAAGTAACGTTTTTCAATGTCCTGTTCCTGACCCAGGCGCCGGGCACTTGCTTCCATTGTTTTTTCTTGACTAAAACATAAATATAAACACAGACATACAATATCGTCTTAATTTAAATGTTACAAACCCTTTACTCCTTTGAAACGTCTTTTATCCCATGTGCGACTGATGTAGATCTAGCTCTTGCAGTCTGATCAGGATATACACTGTTTGCTTTTAGCTGCATTAGGTTATTTCTGAGTGTGAAATGAACAGTCTGGATCCTTATCAGACTGCAGGAGTCGGCTGGCTGACATGGATCTACATGTATATTGGTCGCCCTTAGGAAATAAGTCACAGACTGCAGGTATTGGCAGGCTGACATGGATCTACATGTATATTCGTCGCCCTTAGGAAATAAGTCACAGACTGCAGGTATTGGCAGGCTGACATGGATCTACATGTATATTGGTCGCCCTTAGGAAATAAGTCACAGACTGCAGGAGTTGGCTGGCTGACATGGGTCTACATGTATATTGGTCGCCTTTAGGATATACGTCACAGACTGCAGGTATTGGCTGGCTGACATGGATCTTCATGTATATTGGTCGCCCTTAGGAAATAAGTCACAGACTGCAGGAGTTGGCTGGCTGACATGGATCTTCATGTATATTGGTCGCCCTTAGGAAATAAGTCACAGACTGCAGGTATTGGCTGGCTGACATGGGTCTACATGTATATTGGTCGCCCTTAGGAAATAAGTCGCAGATTCCAAGTATTGGCTGGCTGAAATGGATCTACATGTATATTGGTCGCTCTTAGGAAATAAGTCACAGACTGCAGGTATTGGCAGGCTGACATGGATCTACATGTATATTGGTCGCCCTTAGGAAATAAGTCACAGACTGCAGGTATTGGCAGGCTGACATGGATCTACATGTATATTGGTCGCCCTTAGGAAATAAGTCACGGACTGCAGGAGTTGGCTGGCTGACATGGATCTACATGTATATTGGTCGCCCTTAGGATATACGTCACAGACTGCAGGTATTGGCTGGCTGACATGGATCTTCATGTATATTGGTCGCCCTTAGGAAATAAGTCGCTGACTGCAGGAGTTGGCTGGCTGACATGGATCTACATGTATATTGGTCGCCCTTAGGAAATAAGTCACAGACTCCAGGTACTGGCTGGCTGAAATGGATCTACACGTATATTGGTCGCCCTTAGGAAATAAGTCACAGACTGCAGGTATTGGCTGGTTGACATGGATCTACATGTATATTGGTCGCCCTTAGGAAATAAGTCACAGATTCCAGGTACTGGCTGGCTGACATGGATCTACATGTATATTGGTCGCTCTTAGGAAATAAGTCACAGACTGCAGGTATTGGCTGGCTGACATGGATCTACATGTATATTGGTCGCTCTTAGGAAATAAGTCACAGACTGCAGGTATTGGCTGGCTGACATGGGTCTACATGTATATTCGTCGCCCTTAGGAAATAAGTCACAGACTGCAGGTATTGGCCGGCTGACATGGATCTACATGTATATTGGTCGCCCTTAGGAAATAAGACACAGACTGCAGGAGTTGGCTGGCTGACATAGATCTACATGTATATCGGTCGCCCTTAGGAAATAAGTCACAGACTGCAGGTATTGGCTGGCTGACATGGATCTACATGTACATTGGTCGCCCTTAGGATATTAGTCACAGACTGCAGGAGTTGGCTGGCTGACATGGATCTACATGTATATTCGTCGCCCTTAGGAAATAAGTAACAGACTGCAGGTATTGGCTGGCTGACATGGATCTACATGTATATTGGCCGGCCTTAGGATATACGTCACAGACTGCAGGAGTTGGCTGGCTGACATGGATCTACATGTATATTGGTCGCCCTTAGGAAATAAGTCACAGACTGCAGGTATTGGCTGGCTGACATGGATCTACATGTATATTCGTCGCCCTTAGGAAATAAGTCACAGACTGCAGTTATTGGCTGGCTGACATGGATCTACATGTATATCGGTCGCCCTTAGGAAATAAGTCACAGACTGCAGGTATTGGCTGGCTGACATGGATCTACATGTATATTGGTCGCTCTTAGGATATAAGTCACAGACTGCAAGAGTTGGCTGGCTGACATGGATCTACATGCATATCGGTAGCCCTTAGGAAATAAGTCACAGACTACAGGTATGGGCTGGGTGACATGGATCTACATGTACATTGGTCGCCCTTAGGATATAAGTCACAGACTGCAGGTATTGGCTGGCTGACATGGATCTACATGTATATTGGTCGCCCTTAGGAAATAAGTTACAGATTCCAGGTATTGGCTGGCTGACATGGATCTACATGTATATTCGTCGCCCGTAGAATATAGGTCGCAGACTGCAGGTATTGGCTGGCTGACATGGATCTACATGTATATTCGTCGCCCTTAGGAAATATGTCACAGACTGCAGGTATTGGCTGGCTGACATGGATCTACACGTATATTGGTCGCCCTTAGGATATAAGTCACAGACTGCAGGTATTGGCTGGCTGACATGGATCTACATGTATATTGGTCGCTCTTAGGATATAAGTCTCGGACTGCAGGAGTTGGCTGGCTGACATGGATCTACATGTATATTGGTCGCCCTTAGGAAATAAGTCACAGACTCCAGGTATTGGCAGGCTGACATGGATTGGTCGCCCTTAGGATATAAGTCACAGACTGCATGTATGGGCTGGCTGACATGGATCTACATGTATATTGGTCGCCCTTAGGAAATAAGTCACAAACTCCATGAGATGGCTGGCTGACATGGATCTACACGTATATTGGTCGTCCTTTGGAAATAAGTCACAGACTGCAGGTATTCGCTGGCTGACATGGATCTACATGTATATTGGTCGCCCTTAAGAAATAAGTCACAGACTGCAGGTATTGGCTGGCTGACATGGATCTACATGTATATTGGTCATCCTTAGGAAATAAATCACAGACTGCAGGGATGGGCTGGCTGACATGGATCTACTTGTATATTGGTCGCCCTTAGGATATACGTCACAGACTGCAGGTATGGGCTGGCTGACATGGTTCTACATGTATATTGGTCGCCCTTAGGATATACGTCACAGACTGCAGGTATTGGCTGGCTGACATGGATCTACATGTATATTGGTCGCCCTTAGGAAAGAAATCACAGACTGCAGGGATGGGCTGGCTGACATGGATCTACATGTATTTTGGTCGCCCTTAGGAAATAAGTCACAGACTGCAGGAGTTGGCTGGCTGACATGGATCTACATGTATATTGGTCGCCCTTAGGATATAAGTCACAGACTGCAGGTATTGGCTGGCTGACATGGATCTACATGCATATTGGTCGCCCTTAGGAAATAAGTCACAGACTGCAGGTATTGGCTGGCTGACATGGATCTATATGTATATTCGTCGCCCTTAGGAAATAAGTCACAGACTGCAGGAGTTGGCTGGCTGACATGGATCTACATGTATATTGGTCGCCCTTAGGAAATAAATCACAGACTGCAGGTATTGGTTGGCTGATATGGATCTACATGTATATTGGTCGCCCTTAGAAAATAAGTCACAGACTGCAGGTATTGGCTGGCTGACATGGATCTACATGTATATTCGTCGCCCTTAGGATATAAGTCACAGACTGCAGGTATTGGCTGGCTGACATGGATCTACATGTATATTCGTCGCCCTTAGGAAATAAGTCACAGACTGCAGGTATTGGCTGGCTGACATGGATCTACATGTATATTGGTCGCCCTTAGGAAATAAGTCACAGACTGCAGGAGTTGGCTGGCTGACATGGATCTACATGTATATTGGTCGCTCTTAGGATATAAGTCTCAGACTGCAGGTATTGGTTGGCTGACATAGATCTACATGTATATTGGTCGCCCTTAGAAAATAAGTCACAGACTGCAGGTATTGGCTGGCTGACATGGATCTACATGTATATTGGTAGCCCTTAGGAAATAAGTCACAGACTGCAGGTATTTGCTGGCTGACATGGATCTACATGTATATTCGTCGCCCTTAGGAAATAAGTCACAGACTGCAGGAATTGGCTGGCTGACATGGGTCTACATGTATATTGGTCGCTATTAGGATATAAGTCTCAGACTGCAGGAGTTGGCTGGGTGACATGGATCTACATGTATATTGGTCGCCCTTAGGAAATAAGTCACAGACTCCAGGTATTGGCTGGCTGACATGGATCTACATGTATATTGGTCGCCCTTAGGAAATAAGTCACAGACTGCATGTATGGGCTGGCTGACATGGATCTACATGTATATTGGTCGCCCTTAGGAAATAAGTCACAGACTCCATGAGATGGCTGGCTGACATGGATCTACACGTATATTGGACGCCCTTAGGAAATAAGTCACAGACTGCAGGTATTGGCTGGCTGACATGGATCTACATGTATATTGGTCGCCCTTAGGAAATAAGTCACAGACTGCAGGTATTGGCTGGCTGACATGGATCTACATGTATATTGGTCGCCCTTAGGAAATAAATCACAGACTGCAGGTATTGGCTGGCTGACATGGATCTACATGTATATTGGTCGCCCTTAGGATATACGTCACAGACTGCAGGTATGGGCTGGCTGACATGGATCTACATGTATATTGGTCGCCCTTAGGATATACGTCACAGACTGCAGGTATGGGCTGGCTGACATGGATCTACATGTATATTGGTCGCCCTTAGGAAATAAGTCACAGACTGCAGGTATGGGCTGGCTGACATTGATCTACATGTACTTTGGTCGCCCTTAGGAAATAAGTCAGAGACTGCAGGAGTTGGCTAGCTGACATGGATCTACATGTATATTGGTCGCACTTAGGATATAAGTCACAGACTGCAGGTATTGGCTGGCTGACATGGATCTACATGTATATTGGTCGCCCTTAGGAAAAATGTCACAGACTGCAGGTATGGGCTGGCTGACATGGATCTACATGTATATTCGTCGCCCTTAGGATATAAGTCACAGACTGCAGGTATTGGCTGGCTGACATGGATCTACATGTACATTGGTCGCCCTTAGGAAATAAGTCACAGACTGCAGGAGTTGGCTGGCTGACATGGATCTACATGTATATTGGTCGCCCTTAGGAAATAAGTCACAGACTGCAGGTATTGGCTGGCTGACATGGATCTACATGTATATTGGTCGCCCTTAGGAAATAAGTAACAGACTGCAGGTATTGGCTGGCTGACATGGATCTACATGTATTTTGGCCGGCCTTAGGATATACGTCACAGACTGCAGGAGTTGGCTGGCTGACATGGATCTACATGTATATTGGTCGCCCTTAGGAAATAAGTCACAGACTGCAGGTATTGGCTGGCTGACATGGATCTACATGTATATTCGTCGCCCTTAGGATATAAGTCACAGACTGCAGGTATTGGCTGGCTGACATGGATCTACATGTATATTGGTCGCCCTTAGGAAATAAGTCACAGACTGCAGGTATTGGCTGGCTGACATGGATCTACATGTATATTGGTCGCCCTTAAGAAATAAGTCACAGACTGCAGGTATTGGCTGGCTGACATGGATCTACATGTATATTGGTCATCCTTAGGAAATAAGTCACAGACTGCAGGGATGGGCTGGCTGACATGGATCTACTTGTATATTGGTCGCCCTTAGGATATACGTCACAGACTGCAGGTATGGGCTGGCTGACATGGATCTACATGTATATTGGTCGCCCTTAGGAAAGAAATCACAGACTGCAGGGATGGGCTGGCTGACATGGATCTACATGTATTTTGGTCGCCCTTAGGAAATAAGTCAGAGACTGCAGGAGTTGGCTGGCTGACATGGATCTACATGTATACTGGTCGCCCTTAGGATATAAGTCACAGACTGCAGGTATTGGCTGGCTGACATGGATCTACATGCATATTGGTCGCCCTTAGGAAATAAGTCACAGACTGCAGGTATTGGCTGGCTGACATGGATCTACATGTATATTGGTCGCCCTTAGGAAATAAGTCACAGACTGCAGGAGTTGGCTGGCTGACATGGATCTACATGTATATTGGTCGCCCTTAGGAAATAAATCACAGACTGCAGGTATTGGCTGGCTGATATGGATCTACATGTATATTGGTCGCCCTTAGAAAATAAGTCACAGACTGCAGGTATTGGCTGGCTGACATGGATCTACATGTATATTCGTCGCCCTTAGGATATAAGTCACAGACTGCAGGTATTGGCTGGCTGACATGGATCTACATGTATATTCGTCGCCCTTAGGAAATAAGTCACAGACTGCAGGTATTGGCTGGCTGACATGGATCTACATGTATATTGGTCGCCCTTAGGATAAGTCACAATATGCAGGAGTTGGCTGGCTGACATGGATCTACATGTATATTGGTCGCTCTTAGGATATAAGTCTCAGACTGCAGGTATTGGTTGGCTGACATAGATCTACATGTATATTGGTCGCCCTTAGAAAATAAGTCACAGACTGCAGGTATTGGCTGGCTGACATGGATCTACATGTATATTGGTAGCCCTTAGGAAATAAGTCACAGACTGCAGGTATTGGCTGGCTGACATGGATCTACATGTATATTGGTCGCCCTTAGGAAATAAGTCACAGACTGCAGGTATTTGCTGGCTGACATGGATCTACATGTATATTGGTCGCCCTTAGGAAATAAGTCACAGACTGCAGGAGTTGGCTGGCTGACATGGATCTACATGTATATTGGTCGCTCTTAGGATATAAGTCTCAGACTGCAGGAGTTGGCTGGGTGACATGGATCTACATGTATATTGGTCGCCCTTAGGAAATAAGTCACAGAGTCCAGGTATTGGCTGGCTGACATGGATCTACATGTATATTGGTCGCCCTTAGGAAATAAGTCACAGACTGCATGTATGGACTGGCTGACATGGATCTACATGTATATTGGTCGCCCTTAGGAAATAAGTCACAGACTCCATGAGATGGCTGGCTGACATGGATCTACACGTATATTGGACGCCCTTAGGAAATAAGTCACAGACTGCAGGTATTGGCTGGCTGACATGGATTTATTTGTATTTTGGTCGCCCTTAGGAAATAAGTCACAGACTGCAGGTATTGTCTGGCTGACATGGATCTACATGTATATTGGTCGCCCTTAGGAAATAAATCACTGGCTGACATGGATCTGCAGGTAAGTTGGGCTGGGATCTGACATGGGATCTACATGTATATTGGTCGCCCTGCATAGGACATGGATCTACATGTCACAGACTGCAGGTATGGCTGGCTGACATGGATCTACATGTATATTGGTCGCCCTTAGGATATACGTCACAGACTGCAGTATGGGCTGGCTGACATGGATCTACATGTATATTGGTCGCCCTCGCTGCTGGCTGACATGGATCTACATGTATATTGGTCAGGATATAAGTCTCAGACTGCAGGTATTGGTTGGCTGAGATCTACATGTATATTGGTCGCCCTTAGGATAAGTCACAGACTGCAGGTATTGGCTGGCTGACATGGATCTACATGTATATTGGTAGCCCTTAGGAAATAAGTCACAGACTGCAGGTATTGGCTGGCTGACATGGATCTACATGTATATTGGTCGCCCTTAGGATATAAGTCACAGACTGCAGGTATTGGCTGGCTGACATGGATCTACATGTATATTGGTCGCCCTTAGGAAATAAGTCACAGACTGCAGGAGTTGGCTGGCTGACATGGATCTACATGTATATTGGTCGCCCTTAGGATATAAGTCTCAGACTGCAGGAGTTGGCTGGCTGACATGGATCTACATGTATATTGGTCGCCCTTAGGAAATAAGTCACAGACTGCAGGTATTGGCTGGCTGACATGGATCTACATGTATATTGGTCGCCCTTAGGATATAAGTCACAGACTGCAGGTATTGGCTGGCTGACATGGATCTACATGTATATTGGTCGCCCTTAGGAAATAAGTCACAGACTGCAGGTATTGGCTGGCTGACATGGATCTACATGTATATTGGTCGCCCTTAGGAAATAAGTCACAGACTGCAGGTAGTTGGCTGGCTGACATGGATCTACATGTATATTGGTCGCCCTTAGGAAATAAATCACAGACTGCAGGTATTGGCTGGCTGACATGGATCTACATGTATATTGGTCGCCCTTAGGATATACGTCACAGACTGCAGGTATGGGCTGGCTGACATGGATCTACATGTATATTGGTCGCCCTTAGGATATACGTCACAGACTGCAGGTATGGGCTGGCTGACATGGATCTACATGTATATTGGTCGCCCTTAGGAAATAAGTCACAGACTGCAGGTATTGGCTGGCTGACATGGATCTACATGTATATTCGTCGCCCTTAGGAAATAAGTAACAGACTGCAGGTATTGGCTGGCTGACATGGATCTACATGTATATTGGCCGGCCTTAGGATATACGTCACAGACTGCAGGAGTTGGCTGGCTGACATGGATCTACATGTATATTGGTCGCCCTTAGGAAATAAGTCACAGACTGCAGGTATTGGCTGGCTGACATGGATCTACATGTATATTCGTCGCCCTTAGGATATAAGTCACAGACTGCAGGTATTGGCTGGCTGACATGGATCTACATGTATATTGGTCGCCCTTAGGAAATAAATCACAGACTGCAGGTATTGGCTGGCTGACATGGATCTACATGTATATTGGTCGCCCTTAGGAAATAAGTCACAGACTGCAGGTATTGGCTGGCTGACATGGATCTACATGTATATCGGTCGCCCTTAGGAAATAAGTCACAGACTGCAGGTATTGGCTGGCTGACATGGATCTACATGTATATTGGTCGCTCTTAGGATATAAGTCACAGACTGCAGGAGTTGGCTGGCTGACATGGATCTACATGTATATCGGTAGCCCTTAGGAAATAAGTCACAGACTACAGGTATGGGCTGGCTGACATAGATCTACATGTACATTGGTCGCCCTTAGGATAGAAGTCACAGACTGCAGGTATTGGCTGGCTGACATGGATCTACATGTATATTGGTCGCCCTTAGGAAATAAGTTACAGATTCCAGGTATTAGCTGGCTGACATGGATCTACATGTATATTCGTCGCCCTTAGGATATAAGTCGCAGACTGCAGGTATTGGCTGGCTGACATGGATCTACATGTATATTCGTCGCCCTTAGGAAATATGTCACAGACTGCAGGTATTGGCTGGCTGACATGGATCTACATGTATATTGGTCGCCCTTAGGATATAAGTCACAGACTGCAGGTATTGGCTGGCTGACATGGATCTACATGTATATTGGTCGCACTTAGAATATAAGTCTCAGACTGCAGGAGTTGGCTGGCTGACATGGATCTACATGTATATTGGTCGCCCTTAGGAAATAAGTCACAGACTGCAGGTATTGGCTGGCTGACATGGATCTACATGTATATTCGTCGCCCTTAGGATATAAGTCACAGACTGCAGGTATTGGCTGGCTGACATGGATCTACATGTATATTGGTCGCCCTTAGGAAATAAATCACAGACTGCAGGTATTGGCTGGCTGACATGGATCTACATGTATATTGGTCGCCCTAAGGAAATAAGTCACAGACTGCATGTATGGGCTGGCTGACATGGATCTACATGTATATTGGTCGCCCTTAGGAAATAAGTCACAGACTCCATGAGATGGCTGGCTGACATGGATCTACACGTATATTGGACGCCCTTAGGAAATAAGTCACAGACTGCAGGTATTGGCTGGCTGACATGGATTTACTTGTATATTGGTCGCCCTTAGGAAATAAGTCACAGACTGCAGGTATTGGCTGGCTGACATGGATCTACATGTATATTGGTCGCCCTTAGGAAATAAATCACAGACTGCAGGTATTGGCTGGCTGACATGGATCTACATGTATATTGGTCGCCCTTAGGATATACGTCACAGACTGCAGGTATGGGCTGGCTGACATGGATCTACATGTATATTGGTCTCCCTTAGGATATACGTCACAGACTGCAGGTATGGGCTGGCTGACATGGATCTACATGTATATTGGTCGCCCTTAGGAAATAAGTCAGAGACTGCAGGTATGGGCTGGCTGACATGGATCTACATGTACTTTGGTCGCCCTTAGGAAATAAGTCAGAGATTGCCGGAGTTGGCTAGCTGACATGGATCTACATGTATATTGGTCGCACTTAGGATATAGGTCACAGACTGCAGGTATTGGCTGGCTGACATGGATCTACATGTATATTGGTCGCCTTTAGGAAAAATGTCACAGACTGCAGGTATGGGCTGGCTGACATGGATCTACATGTACATTGGTCGCCCTTAGGATATAAGTCACAGACTGCAGGAGTTGGCTGGCTGACATGGATCTACATGTATATTCGTCGCCCTTAGGAAATAAGTACTAAACTGCAGGTATTGGCTGGCTGACATGGATCTACATGTTTTTTGGCCGGCCTTAGGATAGAAGTCACAGACTGCAGGAGTTGGCTGGCTGACATGGATCTACATGTATATTGGTCGCCCTTAGGAAATAAGTCACAGACTGCAGGTATTGGCTGGCTGACATGGATCTACATGTATATTCGTCGCCCTTAGGATATAAGTCACAGACTGCAGGTATTGGCTGGCTGACATGGATCTACATGTATATTGGTCGCCCTTAGGAAATAAATCACAGACTGCAGGTATTGGCTGGCTGACATGGATCTACATGTATATTGGTCGCCCTTAGGAAATAAGTCACAGACTGCAGGTATTGGCTGGCTGACATGGATCTACATGTATATCGGTCGCCCTTAGGAAATAAGTCACAGACTGCAGGTATTGGCTGGCTGACATGGATCTACATGTATATTGGTCGCTCTTAGGATATAAGTCACAGACTGCAGGAGTTGGCTGGCTGACATGGATCTACATGTATATCGGTAGCCCTTAGGAAATAAGTCACAGACTACAGGTATGGGCTGGCTGACATGGATCTACATGTACATTGGTCGCCCTTAGGATATAAGTCACAGACTGCAGGTATTGGCTGGCTGACATGGATCTACATGTATATTGGTCGCCCTTAGGAAATAAGTTACAGATTCCAGGTATTAGCTGGCTGACATGGATCTACATGTATATTCGTCGCCCTTAGGATATAAGTCGCAGACTGCAGGTATTGGCCGGCTGACATGGATCTACATGTATATTGGTCGCCCTTAGGAAATAAGTCACAGACTGCAGGTATTGGCTGGCTGACATGGATCTACATGTATATTGGTCGCCCTTGGGATATAAGTCACAGACTGCAGGTATTGGCTGGCTGACATGGATCTACATGTATATTGGTCGCACTTAGAATATAAGTCTCAGACTGCAGGTATTGGCTGGCTGACATGGATCTACATGTATATTGGTCGCCCTTAGGAAATAAGTCACAGACTGCCAGGTATTGGCTGGCTGACATGGATCTACATGTATATTGGTCGCCCTTAGGATATAAGTCACAGACTGCATGTATGGGCTGGCTGACATGGATCTACATGTATATTGGTCGCCCTTAGGAAATAAGTCACAGACTGCAGGTATTCGCTGGCTGACATGGATCTACATGAATATTGGTCGCCCTTATGAAATAAGTCACAGACTGCAGGAGTTGGCTGGCTGACATGGATCTACATGTATATTGGTCGCCCTTAGGAAATAAGTCACAGACTGCAGGGATGGGCTGGCTGACATGGATCTACATGTATATTGGTCGCCCTTAGGATATACGTCACAGACTGCAGGTATGGGCTGGCTGACATGGATCTACATGTATATTGGTCGCCCTTAGGAAATAAATCACAGACTGCAGGGATGGGCTGGCTGACATGGATCTACATGTATTTTGGTCGCCCTTAGGAAATAAGTCACAGATTGCAGGAGTTGGCTGGCTGACATGGATCTACATGTATTTTGGTCGCCCTTAGGAAATAAGTCACAGACTGCAGGAGTTGGCTGGCTGACACGGATCTACATGTATATTGGTTGCCCTTAGGATATAAGTCACAGACTGCAGGTATTGGCTTGCTGACGTGGATCTACATGTATATTGATCGCCCTTAGGAAATAAGTCACAGACTGCAGGTATTGGCTGGCTGACATGGATCTATATGTTTATTGGTCGCCCTTAGGAAATAAGTCACAGACTGCAGGAGTTGGCTGGCTGACATGGATCTACATGTATATTGGTCGCCCTTAGGAAATAAATCACAGACGGCAGGTATTGGTTGGCTGACATGGATCTACATGTATATTGGTCGCCCTTAGAAAATAAGTCACAGACTGCAGGTAATGGCTGGCTGATTTGGATCTACATGTATATTCGTCGCCCTTAGGATATAAGTCACAGACTGCAGGTATTGGCTGGCTGACATGGATCTACATGTATATTGGTAGCCCTTAGGATATACGTCACAGACTGCAGGTATTGGCTGGCTGACATGGATCTACATGTATATTGGTCGCCCTTAGGAAATAAGTCACAGACTGCAGGTATTGGCTGGCTGACATGGATCTACATGTATATTGGTCGCCCTTAGGATAAGTCACAGACTGCAGGAGTTGGCTGGCTGACATAGATCTACATGTATATTGGTCGCCCTTAGGAAATAAGTCACAGACTGCAGGTATTGGCTGGCTGACATGGATCTACATGTATATTGGCCGGCCTTAGGATAAGTCACAGACTGCAGGAGTTGGCTGGCTGACATGGATCTACATGTATATTGGTCGCCCTTAGGAAATAAGTCACAGACTGCAGGAGTTGGCTGGCTGACATGGATCTACATGTATATTGGTCGCCCTTAGGATAAGTCACAGACTGCAGGAGTTGGCTGGCTGACATGGATCTACATGTATATTGGTCGCCCTTAGGAAATAAGTCACAGACTGCAGGTATTGGCTGGCTGACATGGATCTACATGTATATTGGTCGCCTTTAGGAAATAAGTCACAGACTGCAGGAGTTGGCTGGCTGACATGGATCTACATGTATATTGGTCGCCCTTAGGAAATAAGTCACAGACTTCAGGTATTGGCTGGCTGACATGGATCTACATGTATATTCGTCGCCCTTAGGAAATAAGTCACAGACTGCAGGTATTGGCTGCCTTACATGTATCTACATGTATATTGGTCGCCCTTAGGAAATAAGTCACAGACTGCAGGTATAAGGCTGGCTGACATGGATCTACATGTATATTGGTCGCCCTTAGGAAATAAGTCACAGACTGCAGGTATTGGCTGGCTGACATGGATCTACATGTATATTGGCCGGCCTTAGGATATAAGTCACAGACTGCAGGAGTTGGCTGGCTGACATGGATCTACATGTATATTGGCCGCCCTTAGGATATACGTCACAGACTGCAGGAGTTGGCTGGCTGACATGGATCTACATGTATATTGGTCGCCCTTAGGAAATAAGTCACAGACTGCAGGTATTGGCTGGCTGACATGGATCTACATGTATATTGGTCGCCCTTAGGATATATGTCACAGACTGCAGGAGCTGGCTGGCTGACATGGATCTACATGTATATTCGTCAACCTTAGGAAATAAGTCACAGACTCCAGTAGTTGGCTAGCTGACATGGATCTACATGTATAGTGGTCGCCCTTAGAATATAAATCACAGACTGCAGGGATTGGCTGGCTTAAATGGATCTATATTGGTCGATTCAAGTCATGTCCTACTGAGTTAAGGATTAAATCTTATTATGAGTAGAAAATAAAAACTTTTGTGATGTGTTTTTTAATTTATATTTAAAGGACTAAATCAATAATTTATATCAGTCATGATGGCATAAAAAGCCTAAAGTGTGATATACCGATAGTCGCAATTAAAAAAGGAAAGTAGCGACTTAGAATTTCTTTTGAAAGCAATAACCATGGATTTACAATAGAAGCTGCATTGTTGTAATAATTAGTAAAACAAGCGTACGCGTCGAAATTTTAGGCTAAACTATAGTTGATTGGCTTAATTATTTTACCGAAGCATTAAAAATAAATAAAAACAGTAGCAAGCAAGGTTAATCGCAGCGATGTGCAGCAGGATGAGTGTAAATACTGTACTCAAGAAGAGCGACTTTATCCGCTCACATGTTTAGTGTGGTCAAGCCCAGTTATGCGGACAGTAATTACATAACAGAATATTAATAAAGGTTTTTTACCTGCAAAAGAGTCCCCACAGTTTGGGATTCTGTATACGAACAATACTTCTGATAACAAGTTTTGTCTTGTCAAGTGTCTTATAGAAATGACACGTGACTTTCTCTGTCTCCGACTGGATTCCAGTAATGTCTACCATTTCAAACGGATGCGTGAGATCCCAAGGTAACCAGTCTGGTGGCAGTATGACGTCAACAACAGGTGCTTGTGTCAACTGAAGCAATCTGCAAATGGATAATGTTTTCTGCTGTTCTGTTTGATGCGAACTGTAAGCATTTTATAACAGATACATTTCGTTTGATAAAATAATAATGTGAATTTTATTTTAATATATGACACAAGAATTAATAGTCATTATATGCAATGTCCGTGAAAGTTGTGCAACATTTTTTCAAGGAGATACCGTCAAAGATCTAAAAAATAAAAAAGGGGTCGACGTTATATTATTTCGTGTACATTTACCTGTCTGAAGTACTTACTGTTTTTTTCCTTTCACATCTTCAGAGGACACAAAAACCGGTCTCCGCGTAATATTTCGCTTTTTCCTTGTGTCCATATTTTGTTGGTACATTTGATCGAAATTGATAACGTATTTGAACTGAAAGTTTTCTCTCCAGTAGATGTACGTCGTTTGTTTCGCCAGGTACTTTGCTTCCAGTGTGTGCTGTAGTGTATCCTGAATCAAGCAGATAAAAGCCAGATGATTAATCACCGAAAATACGTGACGTTGAGCACAGACTAGTGACGTTTTTCGCGCGTTTTTAACAATTCACCACAGCAACGGAATTCCGTACCACAGCATGTACGCTGTTAATTTTACATGTTTTGTATGAAATGAAGGAGCATTTTTGCCAATTACGGCAGTATTCCTTGATTAAAAAAATAACCTGAAGTGTTATTGAATATATACTACGCAAAATTTGATAATATATAACTTCTCGTAAATTCAACGAAAATGGTATTTTAAATGTAATAAAATATTTTAGTATTTACACATTCTAAAGTAACGTTGTCTTTGAAGTTACAAGACTGGTAGCAGTGAAGTTTGGTTAAATCAAGTTGTAAAATTTTCAGTACGTAAGCAACACTAATGCCTAAAGCTTTGATACTGTTTCATTCTATTTCCTTGTCATGGACGAATTAATTTAGTGGTGATACAAGTTTCAATTATTGCATGTGTTACGGCCACGTACCGGTTGAAACAGTTGCCATTTCTTGTAGTCATCCTCCCAGTACCAGCGCCACTGTGTCCTGAAGCCATCCTGGCCACCCTCGGGCTGCTCCTTGTATGACGCCGTTGACAGTCTGCGAGCCTGGGTTTTAGAGAAACCATCATCTACGCCAGTTATTGAAATTCTCGCTTGTATGTATGGTTGAAAGACTATATAAATGTTGGTTTTCATTTCATCGAATATCTGTTAAAGAGAAAATAACCATCCCTAATGATTAGTTTTAAAAGAAAGTACCAAGCAGTCCTCAGCCATGTTTTGCTCATGTTTGAATGATAAGCCGTCATCTATCGCCGCACGATATTTACTCAGATACATGCACATTCTGTATATTATATTGACAGAATCATCGTAAAACAGGAAGAGTTTAATGGACAATAAGATATATTTTACCTTTGACAATATGTTTGATAACGACAAATTGTCACAAAATGCCTTCTCCACTGCTTCTGAATCGTGTGTTTTTAATGTTTTCCAACAACCAAACCATTGTATTTGCCATACATAGGGAAGAGCGCCGTCACCATGTAGATTGACGCAAGCTTTATTCCTTTTTCGTCTGCATTTACCACAAATATGAAGATCACATATGTTCTTGCTTCCGGCTTCATCTGTAAGTAGGGATTGAGTAACATAACATACTGTAAAACGCTTTAATTTCGCGATTGCTATTAGCTTCTTTTTTTATATGTTTGTGCGCTTTTGCATGCAACATTGTTGAGACGATGGGTGGGTTGGGGTTATTTCACCAAGACAACTTGTACTTGTTTTGTGATACGAGAACCTGTTGGGGCAAGTGTGAGGTTGGTGCACCCTAGAACCTGGTTTAAACCCCCAGTGGCAAATTATTTTGCCACTGACCGTTCCAAGGCGGTAACCCCTCGGGTTCTCACTTTCGGTAATTGTTTGTGGCGTCCATTTTGAAACTGATTATTGTAAAACCATGCACTATTTTCTTCTCTACCTTTTGGCTGTGTGGGGAGGCTGTGTCTGCTGTATGTGGCCATTTCTAATATGCATATTTCACTTTTTTTCAAATATCATCTATTTTTTTATTCGCGTATTTATAAGCCGTAAACCGAAAACGTTTAACACAAAAGTTGCTATTATGCAAAATCATACAGAATAGAAAAATCAAATCCAATCGGATATACGTATTTTCGGATATATGGAAACTCATCATATATTCGCGGTATATATGATTTCGCGAGGTAAACGATTCGCGAATATTAGCGAAAATAAAACTAACGCGAATAAAACCAGTACTGTAGACATGACGTGTTGCAAGCCGTACGGAATTCAACAGGAGTAAACCAAGCTTCCGATGTTATCAAGTATGAAAACTTTGAAAACATTGAAAATCTTTAGATGTCACGCATATCAAAGAGAAGTTAAAGTTATTCGTCGAGTAAAATCCCAATTTGTGGTGCATTTAAGTCCTAACTAAAGTAAAACGTAGCTATAAACCTATAGTGATTTTATAAAAGCAACTCAGTCGTAATTATAAATGCACGTTATGTCTAAACTGTACACTTTATTATTCCCGATAAAAAATAAGATAACCAATAAAATGAAAAGATTACCTGTTTCAAGTTGAGTTTGTCCTCGTGTTGCTGAAGACTGTTTGTCTGGTGTTATTTTGGTCGCCTGTTTACAAACTACTGCATCCGCTTTATACGAAGTAGCAGCGTCAGTTGGTTCCAAGTTTCTATTCACTACTTTACCAGGTACTACCTTTGCTTCAGCCGTCACGGCAGCGTCAGCTGGTTCCAAGTTTCTATTCACTACTTTACCAGGTACTGCCTTTGCTTCAGCCGTCACGGCAGCGTCAGCTGGTTCCATGTTTCTATACACTACTTTACCAGGTACTGCCTTTGCTTCAGGAGTCACGCCAGCGTCAGCTGGTTCCAAGTTTCTATCCACTACTTTACCAGGTACTGCCTTTGCTTCAGCCGTCTTGGCAGCTGGATGCAGTACCGACGTTGCAGACTCCTTTCTACTCCATTCAGGAAGCTTCTTCAAAAAGACTCGAAATCTGAATAATCCATACGGCATTTCTGACATTCCGAATGCATTAACAATAGGCTTGTTATGTTCGGAGAGTTTGTCGTGACACAGAAAGCATTCCCTACCATTGTTACATTTGCCGAGGATATATCGGGGGCATATATGGAGGTCAATGCAACTCTCGTTTGCACAAGTTTTTTTCAAAGCCCAGTCTAGGCAAACATGTGGTTGGCTCGATTTTAAAATAGTACAGATTTCTTCACTGGTGAATTTGTTGTTCAGAAAGCCAAGTTTTCCAGAGACCTGAATATTGTGCTGGTCAAAACAGTAGTGGGAAAACTTGCATTTCATCTGTCCATAGTCACATTTTCCAGCCAAAAGATGTCTACATACATGATATTGTGGGCAGTTTGCTAGCTTACACGAGTCGGGCTTTGTGTAATTGAAACAAAATGCTACAGCCTTGCTGTACGCCAATACTGTGTGGATAATATTGTTTTTTTCAATCAAGACAAATTTGTCCTTTCTTTGCCGAAACCACTCATCTATATCAACATCTAAGGGAAACATTCCCGACTGTCTGGCTATTTCCTGAGGAGTACCTTTTCCCGCCATGTTTTTGACTATAAAACTAAAGATAACGTCTGAGTCATTGTTCATCCTTCCTGCGATTCCTGGCATAACATTACCCAGGATTGGTGTTTTACAAGCGAACATATGTCCTTGTCTCATAGTCACTGCTTGCAGAGTATTTACAGTCTGTCCTACACCACTTCCTTGTCTCATAGTCACTGCTTGCAGAGTATTTACAGTCTGTCCTACACCACTTCCTTGTCTCATAGTCACTGCTTGCAGAGTATTTACAGTCTGTCCTACACCACTTCCTTTTCTCATAGTCATTGCTTGCAGGGTATTTACTGGCTGTTCTACCCCACTTCCTTCTCTCGTATTCACCACTTGCAGGGTATGTACTGGCTGTCCTACCCCACTTTCTTGGTAACCACCTCTACCACAAGCCCCTAATCGTGTCTCGGACTGTCTCATCTGAAAGACATTGCTTCTTTCATCACTAACGATATTAACTTGCTGTAAGTCCATGCAAAATGCATCCGATGTGCTTGAAATTCCAGTGGACTGTCTTTGAGCATTTCCGATTTCACGACCACGCAGCATCGGTCCTACAGAAGCCGGTCTGCCACCATTTCCGCCTCTCCCTCGAGCTTTACTTCGGCTTTTTCTTCTTGTTCTCCCTCGTCCAGCAGATACTTTCTCTTCCGCTTCACTTTGAAATACAGTGTGGGTATTACCATCTAGAGGTTCTACACCGCTGTCGTCTATAATTACTAAATTACCTGCTGATGACATTGCCACTGTTTAGTCTTTCTATTTATTGTCACAGTTAGGCGTCGATACTCATTAACCTGTTGATTTAAAAACATCTAACGTAATTATTGTTATTTTAGCCTATAAATTAATCCGAAGATCGCTGTTGTGTTGCTGAGAAAAAAACAACAACATGCGTTATGCAGTAAAAAATCGTCTTTAACGTTTTACAGATTTTCCTTTATGTTGTTAAATATTTAGAAATAATTATCAGTCATAAGCATTTACTACATTTATATATTAGATATGACATCCAGACAGACAAAGTAACAAAGACGCAGTATCTTAATCTCAATTAAGAGGTTGTACAATTGTCAAGTCTCTAAATATTTTGTAACTATGGTGATCTTGACAACTATCTTCCACTGATTTGCATGGACATTTAAGTTAAAATTTCCAACATGTAAAATATATTATTTGGATTTTCCAATTGAGAATATTGATAATTGTTATTGCAACTGGTTTTCCGTTGCTCAATGGACTGATTAAACGTTAGAAATTTGGAATAGAATTCGTTATTTTTCTACAAACGAAACAGTGCCTAAGTAGAGCATATCACATGTACTCATATTTAAACCAAACTTATAAAGCAAAATTAAGATTTTTGTTATAAACTTTGGTGACTTTTCGAAGTGGTCTATGAAGATTTCAGCACTTTTAGTAGATTCACCCTTTCAATTCGGTTTCTATTTCATCAAAGGAATGTTTAACAAATTAAGTATACTGATGTTTATTATTCCTGCCAAATACTTCCATATTCAATTTTTTCCCAATCATTTTATCACGCAATTTGTACTGCACTTAAAAACAGTTTTTTTATATCGAGCAATCGATAACTTCATACCCTAGTTCAGTATTTTCTGAAAATGTAGATAGCGTGCACTTTATCAGTTGGCAATAGCACGCCTGCGAAACGCACGAACACAGCACCGGCCGGAGCGCCCGGATGAAAAATAAAAAATTTAAGAACGTAGTTCGACCCTCCTAGAACTACTTTTAATGCAGACAAAATATCTTTCAAGTAGGTTACGCCTGTACGCCAGGAAAATACTTATTCTGTTGTTGTTTTCGTTTCACTAACTAGAAAAGAAGAAGCTGATCGCACACAATTGAAAATATCTCCTACACGACACGTAAGAACGAGCCAAATGAAATTATTATTGTTGGTTCTACATGTACAAAGGCCAAAAAGCGATCTTTTAAGCTGGATGGGCATTAATGAGATACAAACTGCAACAAAATGTTGGTGGAGCGGTGTATTCACTACAAACCACAGCACCGGAAGCCATACGAACCGATATTTAAGGGCGCTCCGGCCGGTGCTGTGTTCGTTCGTTTCGCAGGTGAATAGTGTTATTTTACATTACATTTACGTTTTCTTCTAACGATCGTATATTGTAAGTCGAAAAGCCTAAAGCAGTATCATACATATATGTATTAATTCCCTTTTGCAATCAAAACATGTAACGGTCGTCGGTTCGATCCCTGTATTTTAAATTTCTTTAAATTTCTTTATATGTTTAAACCTAATAGTTTCCAAAGAACTAAAGAAAAAAGTTATTTGGTTATTGGGATACATAATTCACAAAATATTGTTTATGAAATAAAATTGAATATTGATTATGACAAAAATTAATGTTTTAATTTTGGTATCTATGTAAATGGCCGTAATACATTGAGTTTTATGTAACTTTAAACAATTATTTATAAGAACTATATTTTCCATGTGAAAATGCAATTATTCCGATCGTGCGTGTTCATTGTCCTTTAAAAGTATCTTTTGTATATGTTTACATTCTGTTTATTTACGAAAACTCCACCAGCTTGTCAAAGCTTTCTGTTTATAAATAAAATCAAAACAGTCCTCCCCTCCCCTCAACCCAACATATAAAGCAAAATTATGATTTATTTTTTTGGCTTTAAACCTTGATAAAACAGGTTGACTTTTCGAATTGGCTATAAACATTTGAGGACATTTCGTGAATTCACACTATTTGGTTTCTTTTTCATCAAATTTATGAAAAAAAAGTATACTCACTTTTGTTGTTCCTGGCAATTACGTCCATTTTTAATGGTTTTCTTTAATCAATTACACAATTTGTACATTCACACCCTAGTTCAGCATTTTCTGAAAATGTAAGTAGCGTGCACTATACCAGTTAGGAGTATTATATTACATTATACTAACGTTATCTTTTTATAATCGTATATTGTTAGTCGAAAAGCATAAGGCAGTATCATATATTTAATAATAGGAATTGTCAGAAAAAAAATGATATTGCGATATTTTACTTAATTAATATTAAAATATATTGCAGCTATCAATTACTGATATAATAACATGTTAAGTATTGTACTAGGTCGATTTTATTGGATGTCGATAGCATGTGACTTTAAATAATCGAAAATAATACTAACAAGAAATATCTTTAAAAAAGATAAACGGCGTTGATGGAAAAGATTTATATATACATGTATATAAGAAAGAAAGAAATACAGAGAGGCAATGCAGACACAGTTTAGTTACTTTATTTTATTTGTTATAGCTGTTGACGAACCCTCCCTGCCTTCTTAGTATGACTTAGAGATTAAGCGACCGAATCATGACAACTCATAAATTTATTGAAAGTGTCTTAAAAAAAATGTTGAAGCTGTTGCAACAATTTCATATAGTGATAACAAGTCGATTAAAGAAGCAAAATATTCAGTTTCAATAAAATACCTCGTTTAGAGTGAGAATTCAAAATGAATAAATGTCCTTGAAATTTAATAAATATAAATAATAACAGCCTGTTACAAGAGCGAAACCTACCAACTTTTACGTATATGAAGTTTAAAATAAGTGTCCGTCCTGAGTATTGAACCCGGGGCCTCCGCTTTGAGAGGCGAGAGTGTTAGCCACTACACTACAATGAACTTGTCTTACGAACTTGAAATTAACAATCAGTATCAAAGGAACTAGAAGGAACCAGTAAGAACTAAGAATATCTACACTTCTCTTTCGTTTTACACTGTGTATTGTTTGCAAGTGACACCCAAGAATATTCCATATAATATTGTATTTCAGCCATCACTATTGACTTAACTGGTTACTTAATCGTAAATATGTTTTTCCTCCAATACAACACCCACTAACAACCAATCTAATTAATCTATTTGATTTTTCCGCTGCATAATAATAAAATCCCACTAGATACCTCTCCAGCCTGCTAGATGCCTCTCTGGTGAAAATAGCTACCAATCGAAATAGTTTATTTCATTTTCCCTCTGCATAATAAGAGAATACGAGTAATATTTACAACATTTCATTGGTCGAAAAACTAGGTCAAAAGTGAGCTTAGACAGCTTACGCCGAATAAAAGTTCAGGTTTTTAGGTAATGATAACGCCACACGGGCGACTTAGTTGTTTTTAACAATTTCAAAGTAGCTTGACATTGGTGTTCTCCAACGCAGGTTTTTTTCCATCGCATATAACAAACGGAAAGTTAAGAAATCCGTTAAAGTCATCGTTGTTTCGCGCAGTCGACCTCCTGGGCGGGAACAAGAAAACGCGAAAACACGATGCGAGATCGCGAAACAACGATGCGAGATCGTGAAAACACGATGCGAAATCGCGAAAGTACGATGCGAGAACGCGATATTAATATCGCATCGTACTTTCGCCAACTCGCATCGTTGTTTCGCGTTCTCGCATCGTGCTTTCGCGTTTTCGTGTTCTCGCCCTCAGGACAGCAATGCGAGATCGCGAAATTACGATGCGATGGTGCGATATTAATATCGTGTTTTCGCATCGTGCTTTCGAGATCTCGCATCGCGTTTTCGTGGTCTCGCTGTCCCGATGTTATTATCGCGCTCTCAGATTGTTCTTTCTTGATATCGCAACGTGTTTTCGCGGTCTCGCTGTACTGAGGGCGAGACCGCGAAAATGCGAAAACACGATGCGAGAACGCAAAACAACGGTGCGAGGTCGCAAAAGTACGATGCGAGGGCGCGATATTAATATCGCGACATCGCATCGTGTTTTCGCGATCTCGCATCGTTGTTTCGCGATCTCGCATCGTTATTTCGCGATTTTCCATCGTGTTTTCGCGGTATCGCTGTACTGAGGGCGAGACCGCAAAAATGCGAAAACATGATGCGAGAACGCGAATCAACGAAGCGAGGTCGCGAAAGTACGATGCGAGAACGCGATTTTAATGAATAGAATAGAGACAAGGAGAAACAACGATGACCTCAACGGAAAACTGTAGAATGTAGACTGCAACGTTTCGGCGCCGCGTTTATTTATGGCTCTGGTTCCTTCGATATATAGAGAAGAAGAAAAAAGGAGGGAGAAGAAGTGACAAGAGTAGGGAGGAAAAGCAGGTAAAGGAAGGAAGGCAGAAGGAAAAGAAGGGACAAGGGGAGGGTGGGAATAGGAGACAAGGAAAAGGTGGGTCTTGCGGAGGGAGGGAGAAGGAAAAGGAGGACAATAGCAAGAAGAATGGATGAGAAGACAAAGCTGCGACAAGAGGAGCGATGGAGAAATAGGAGTAGGGAGGGAAAAGGGATAAAAGGGAGCGATATAGTAAGTGTAAAGGGAAATGAGGAGCAAGAGGAGGGAGGGAGATCGGGGAGGGTAAAATAAAATCAGTGATAAATGGGAGAAGGGCGGGAGAAGACAGGCAAGGACAAAGAGAAATGGGGGGATAAAGGAAAGGAGGAACGAGAGGAAGGAGTAAGAACGAGGTGGGGAAAGTGACATTAGGAGGAGAATAGGAAGTAGGAATAAGATATAGAAAATGTAAAATTAGGGGTAACAGGAGTTGGAAGGAAGAATGATATGAGAGGGAGACGGAGGAATAAGAAGAGAGAGGAAGAAGAAAGAGGAAGAAGAAAAAGAGGGCGGATGGTGAGAGAATTAAAACAATAGAAGAGAAAGGAGCGAGGGGAGAGAGGAAAGGAGAAGAGATACAAAGAGGGAGGGGAAGATGAATGGAATAGAGACAAGTATAGTGATCAAGAAAAGGGAGGACTGTGGAAGAATGAATAGGGGAGAATGACGAGGACAAAGGAATAAGGTCAAGTAAGAGGGAGGGAGAACGGGACAGCGGAATGTGAAATCAGGAGAAACAAAAGGTGGGAGGGAGAAGGAAATTTTGGGAGGAGGATCGGGAAAAAGAAGTAGGGTGGGAAAAGGGACAAAGGAAAGAGAAAGGAAAGGAGGAACAAGAGTAGGGAAAACAGAGTGGGAAAGGTGAAATGACGAGGGAAAAATGATAAAGAAGATATCTAGAGCAAATATGAATTGGTGAGTGATAAGAGTTGGAAGGAAGAAGGAAATGTGGGAGGGAGAAGGGGAAGGATGGACAAAAAGAAAAGAAAAAAAAAACGGAAAGAGAGTGTGGTGAATGGGAGTAGAAAAGGACACGAGATGTATGTAAGTCATCACGTACACATGGTTTAATTACAGGTGCCGCCAGGGAGAAGGTCAAGGTGTGTGTCATAATATACAGCTGCCGTTTAGGAGAAGGTCAAGGACACATCAGGAGTGTCATCATGTAAACTTGGGTTGTTTACAGCTGCCGTCTGGTTGAAGGTCAAGGTAAGATCATGAGTTTCAACATATATACATGGGTTGTTCACAACTGCCGTCTTGAAGAAGGGCCAGATCAGGGCATGTGTGTCATCCTATATACCTGGGGTTTTTACAGCTGCCGTCTAAAAGAATGTGTGTCATCATATATAAATGGGTTGTTTATAGCTGGCGTCTGTGAGAAGGTCAAGGTCAGATCATGTGTGTCCTCACATATACATGCGTTGTTTACAGCTGCCGACTGGGAGAAGGCCAAGGTCAGGACATGTGTCATATTGATAGGGGTCAAATACTCTTGCCTTTGGGGGGTATAAAATTAAAAATTTAGGTTTGCTAGTTAAAGAATCGAATCCCGGGCTTCCGCATCAAGAGTCCGAATCTATACTGGACTAGCGCCGTTCTTACTTCTCGGCTTTTTAGGTTTTATGGTATTATTTATGCACGCGTGGAACTTTTTTTTTGGTTTCAAAAATTGATAAACTTTGTGATATGTAATTTGTTGTTCGATAACCAGTAATAATCTTCCAAGACAGTAGTACATGAGCCCCAAACTAGTGATAGAATAGAATATATTCTAAAAGGGAATCCTACTATTATTTTGAGTTGTTGTTGATCTGGATTAACACTTACAATAAAGAATTTCCATCTATGAATTACCTACCTTTAAAACCAAAACATTTAAGGTAAACCAACATTTTATTTTCTTTCATTAATGTTCTTAAAATATTATTGACAAAATTGCTTTTTGATAAAGATCAATAGAAGTTATACAATTAAATCGTGGCTGTAAAACACTGTACAAACAGATTGTTTGATATAAAAGGTCATACAAAATTGCATTCTGTCGTTTATGACGGCAGTTCTTTTTGAGGGACAGTTTTTGCTTGGAGGGTGTATGTGGTCGCACGTCTGGGCACACTTTCCTTAACATAACCTTCAAGGTGGATGGACATGTTGCTCACCCAGTTTTGACGTCAAAAATTAATGAAAATGAAATAAAATAAATTGTCCAAAACTTATGAGACACATGATCTGACATTGACCTTCTCCCAGGCAATTGTAAACAACCCATGTATATGTGATTACAAACATGGTTAGACCTGGACCTTCTCACAAACGGCAGCTGTAAATAACCCATTTATATGTGATGACACATACCTAAAATTAAACAGGTTCGCATCCTGGTCATGAATGAATAACAAACCAAATTTGAGTACACTATTTTTAAGACAGAATCAGAATTTGTGCTATGTCATGTTTTGTTTTGTTTGTTTGTTTGTTGTTGTTTTTTTTTTTCAAAAAATTTCATCACCGCCTTGACCTTGGACGTGGAGGTTTATTGAAACTATGATGATGTTAACATTTACATTGCTGGATTTACAGTGTATATCCAGATCAGCCGACACATCTGTGGTCAGAAATAATCTAACCAATCAAAAAGCGAACAGTGCAGATCCTTATCAGAAGGCACGGATGTGCCGGCTGATCTAGATCTACACTGTTCGCCAACGTAATAAAGGTGTGTCTATGGCGGAAAGGGATAGAACATACAAGCTGTTTATAGTATTCTGTTTTTTACAGCTCATAAAATGTTTTATCGAACATAACGACGAGGTATAGTTTTTATTTGCATGGTGATCTAAATAAATTCAGTTCATTTTCTTGAAACGAGTTTGTCATTAATTTCACTTAATAATTTATAAATAAGGGAAATAAATACAATATATATGATTATGTGGTACGTCAATGTTAACAGCTTTCCCAATCTTTTTTTACGACAATAATTACAATAATCACAGCAGAATGTACGGAAGCAAAAAATGTTTACTTCGTACATGTAGCAAATATCACGATTTCACAACAACTCTTTTTGAATTGTTTATATTAGTCTATGTCCAGGTTAATCTTCGTATCTGATTGTTGTCAAGAGACATTAATGGGATAAAATGTAACAGGATCAGGTTTATAAAAAAAACAACCTAAAATAAATAAATATTTTACTAAAAAAAGTTGCCGTTAAAACAGAGAAAAAGCAACAACATTCTAATGACTTCATTCGTGGTAAGCGCAGCCCCGGGTCCAAGATAATAAAACTACGTTTGGAGACCAGTCCCAAATCGCAATCATTTGAATGGCTGAAATGACGACTGGCTTGAGATTTGAGACTGGTCTCCTGATTTCGTTTTATGATCTTGGGCCCTATTTACATATGGTATCCTCATTTACGTATCAGCAGTCTTTTCAGCGGCTATAATGAGATTTGTCGAACAAAGGTGGAATTCGATTTTTGATGTCACGGAGCAAGATGAATTACCACTCCATCTGTCGCTTGCTACGTCATAATCTTTATTTTATAGCTGATAGGATAAATTTTACGTTACCAGAGATTTCTGTTTTGGAGAACTTAATCTTAAGTGTACCGTGAATAATTAAGAAGAGATTAGTGAAAATATTTTGTACATGCTGTAACATTGAATGTTAAGAGTCTTATCAATGTTAAATAATTAAACTTTATTATTTTAAAGTTATTATAAAGTTGTAATATTTATCTTGATGACATTCTGTGTCTTCCATGACAACAGTTACCTGGAAACGATTCGATATTGACGTAAGTACGAGCTTTTGTTTTTATTCTATTTATGTTCCGAAAAATCGACTTAGCGTGTCAAATGATATTTAACATGCGTAACAGATTTTACTCAGTGTCATGTGATTATTCACCACTTCCATAAACTGGCGGAAGTGTCTTGGGCTGAAGATTATAAAACTTAGCTTGGAAACCAGTCTCAAATCTCAAGCATCTACTGAAATGGCGATCAGTCGCATTAGCAAAAGCTGCAACCAAATGTATTTAGCAAACAATGAACAGCAATTTTTAAAACACTTATTGTATACGCATTCAGAGTGACAATAATCATGTGATCCGTAACTTACCATATATTATATTGTTGTTAGGTGTAAGCGATGTCGCTGCCGGAGGATGATACACTGATACCGACAAGCTTGTTTAGAAATGACAACTGTTCCGAGGGCAATGCTTATATATGGGAACACTTGAATGAGTGCTTAGACTATCCAAATCTAACGGTTGGCTTCGTGTTTGGTGCCCTGGCCATTGCTTTATGTTCTATCTCAAATACCAGGTTCGTTTTAACATAGTTGTTTTATATACATATAATTCGGAATATTATTTTAATTAAGCTTGCAAGCAGCTTACTATACTCGCGCCATGTAGTTGCCACACCATTCATGTTGGTATTCGAATCCGCAATGAGTTAACTATGGGAAATCGGACACTCTGACCATTATACATTGAAGAGAGATTATAATTAAATGTGCAAGCGATATCCTTTAACTTCTTTTTAAAACATTAGTCTTAAAGTCCATGAGAACTTTGTGGGAAATGTAGAAATTAGTGCGCACTACAGTAGGTTTAATCCTATGTGGCAGATATGTGGCAGATATGTTTGCCACGGACATTTGTAAGTGAATATTTTATTCGTATAAAGTCTCTCTCTCTCTCTCTCTCTCTCTCTCTCTCTCTCTCTCTCTCTCTCTCTCTCTCTCTCTCTCTCTCTCTCTCTCTCTCTCTCTCTCTCTCTATCTCTCTCCCTCCCTCCCTCTCTCTCTCTCTCTCTCTCTCTCTCTCTCACATGTTGCCATGTTTGTTGTTGGCTTTTTGATATCCCTTTTAATTTTTTTTTCAAAGGGCTGGTTTATATTCGTGTTTTGTGTGGTAAATAAAACTAATATTTTTATGTACCTATTTAAACATATATGACTTTAAACAAACGACATCATTAAAACATTTCAGCTTAACCTTTGCATACAGTCGTCAGCAAGTTCGGCTCCTAACAAATACAGCAAAGGTGACAGTAGTGCTCATGTGGATATCTGAGGTCATCTCTCTGGTAGGGGCATTACTGGCAAGGCAGCTACCAATGCAGGTACATATACAACTCAAAATTTGATAAGAGTCACTTAAAATCGTGTTTATTCCTTACATAAGGTTGAAACGACAAAATATTTGGCAATGCTGTGTTTCTGAAAATTATTCATTTGACATCCGCTTTGTGCAAAAAAAGGAATAAGCCGACAAACTGTTGAAGCGGAAAAGCGGTTGAAGCTTGAGTAGAGGCAATACTTCTTGATAAAACGTAAAGCGATCTCTGTCATACTTTGAGTAGTATATCAACACGCGAACTATAATACCCAAACAGGTATGAAGTCCGTGGCGAAAAGATTTTAATTAACTAATGAAAAGTAGATTAATTGCCGTAAATAGTTACCCACAATAACTATTGCGTTCATTTAATCACATGTATAATATTTATTGACGTTAATTATTTTTCGAAAATGTGATTGTTTTATATGACACATACGCAGAAACACAAAACCAGTGGCCACAAGGTTATAAAACTGAGAATGGAAATCTCAAGCACGAGTTTAAAATCTCAAGCATGTGATTGGCTGAAATGGCGACCAGTCGCCATTTCAGCCAATCATATTCTTGAGGTTTGAGACTGGTTTCCATTTTCTGTTTTATAATCTTGGAGCCAGATACGAAAATAGCTCATATAACCAGAATGTCAGATACACTAACAGAGATAAAGTATTGATGAAGAAGTTATAACACAAAAATCATTTTACATGTTCATTGTCAAGTTACAATTTGACCCCTCTTAATTAAAACCTTTTCAAATAATGTACTTGCACATTAGAAATTGAAGGTAAAGCAATAGATGTCTTTTAAACATGTATGCCCCCAAAACGCCATTTGGCAGGTAATCTGCTGCTATCTTACTGAAGGTCTCTGTGACCTTGACCTTTGACCTACTGACCTCAAAACCAGTAGGGGTCATCTACTTGTGATGACTAACCTCTCCACTAAATATAAGGACTGAATTTCAAATGGTTGTCTAGTTATTGATCGGACAAGGTTGGTTACGGACGGGCGGACGGACGGACGGACCGACCGACGCGTGCAAATCAATATACTCCCGCGTCTTCGAAGGGGGCATAAAGATGCTTACCAGGTATTAGACTAAGCACATTTAAGTTGATTCTGAAAGGCATACAATCAAATACACACACAAACAACAAACAGTGGTTCAGTTTGGACAGGAAGCTAGAATACTTGACAACAGTACTAGATTCATTGCTTTAAACGAACTATAACTTGTTGGTATGGTCATTTTGGAATTAAATTAACTATTTCATACGATCTCAGAAGGCAATGTTTTGGGAGCTCTAGAATTAGTTATTAGACTACCTTATAATTATTTTCGACTTCGCTCATTTTGGTCTTGAATACAAAAATATTGCCCCGCTGGGTTGGATTGCTGAACACAAATAATATGGACATAAATAAAATTGTACAAATAAGTGTAGGCCGTTCCAAAGGATCTGTAATTGTTGCTTTTAATTTATTTTAGATCATATATTGCATGACAATGATTCCTATACTCACAATTTGCACTGCATATGTCTTCATTAGACCTTGCATCAGCAAGCACAGAAAGATAAACAAAGGTACGTATCCCGCAGCAACAAGACAGACGTTTAATGTAATAAAATATGAATCTATATATCTAAACATTTAAAGGAGCTTGGAAACCAGTCTCAAATCTCAATCATCTGATTGGCTGATATGGCGACCAGTCGCCATTTCAGCCAATCAAATGATTGAGATCTGAGACTGGTTTCCAATCGCAGTTTATAACCTTCAGCCCTGGTCACGTATAGGGATGAACATATTAAATATTTACAAACATTATAATATAAACAGAAGAAAAGCTGTAAAAAGTAAATGTGCTGTAGTATTGTTACACAGTCAACGTACAGGTGAAGCCAAAGTTGTTATAGTGGTACTAACGCAGTAATATTCACCTGCATCATGTCACAAAATGTACTTATTAGTCTACAAAATATATGCGAAATTTGACTTTGTTCAGCCATTTAAAGGCATTATATTGCGTTGCAGTGATAATCACACACGAGACACTGAAGTATTCACCTTGAACAGTGAATGGGCAGCTTTAAATATAAATTTTGAGGATTTAAATATAGTTACCTTATACATGAATTTTATTTCTTGATTTATAGAATTATAATTTTTCTCCATTTCTGACTGGTATATATCAATCGCATATTCGAAACAGGCTACAAGAGACGACACTAGAATGTATGCAAAATAAAGATACATTAGTAACATTCATTTGTGCAAAGTTTCATTGAACGGCATTTCGCCGTTATTGAGATTTTGATAATTTTCTTTTTATCGATGAATAGGATTGGGAGGAGTGTGGCAAGCCCTTAAGTTTCATACGTTTGTGTGCTTGGTCATGCAACACTGTCGAGTTGATGGATGGGATAGAGCTTAGGTTCTCTTCTTCGTTAATTGTGTGTGGTGTATGATAGCTTAAACGATGCAAGACGTCTAGAAACAGAAAACTACTGAGAAAAGTGGCATCACGCTCATTTCTATATTTACGTAACATTTCAGGTTTGACCAGACGACCTGGTGGTAAACAATCAATATTGAAGAAGTGCATGTACCCGCTCTACATGTTACTACCGGCAGTGTCGTTAGCCGTAGGGATAACATGGACCCTACCTCATCTATCAGCAGTTATCAAGCAAAGAAGGGACAGCACTTTCAACCCCATGCCTTTAGAGAGTTTTCAGGTTTAATCTTAGAAATCCATTTGATCACAGTTTATGTAACCATTTAGTAAAGTCAGGCGGCGTTATATACCTTCAAATAACACATGTTATGCTAATACATATTTTGTTCCTACAAGTGAATACTAGTACTTTGAAAAACGTTAAAGGCTCCCACGATTTGTGTTTACTTGCATGTTTGTTTTAACGGGTTGTCTTTGGAACTAGGCCTCAAAATTATAATACTGAGAATGGAAACCAGTCTCGAATCTGAAAGATCTGATTGGCTGAAATGGCGACTGGTCGCCATTTCAGTCAATCAGATGCTTGAGATTTGAGACTGGTTCCAAATCTTAGTTTTATAATGTTTAGCATACGTCATCTGAGATGTCTACGATGGACTTTGAAACTTTTAACTCTTACAGAAGATTAGTTTATTCACAAACAGCTGTTTGTTTACAGGAGCCTAAGACACTGATCAGCATCAAACTTTTACTGGGGTATATATTTGGCGCCATGGCAGGCACACTTCTATGCTGCGGTCATATTTCCGACATGGTCCACGCTGTAAGTATTACTCTGGTACATATTTGGTGCTGTGACCTGGCACCATTATGTGCTGTTGATATTATTGGAATGATTCACGCTTTAAGTATTACTGCGGTATATATTCAGCGTCATTGCGGGTACATTTTTGTGTTGTAGTCAAGTTTTTAAGATGATGCAGGCTATATGTACTACCAGAGTATATAATGCGATCATATTTCCGCAATGATCAACGCTGTATGTATTATAAGGGTTCATTACCGCCATTACAAGCACACTTCTAAACTGTGGTCATCTTTCAGACATTACACACATTGTATGACTGAAGTACTAAATAAATATAAGCACACTATCGACCACTCTTTTGTCAGGAGAAAAAAAATACTCTTCGCTGTGCTCATGGTCCAGGGACTGCAGGTTTCAGTGTCACCAGAGATAACATTCTTTTGCAGTTTCATAAATCGTGCTGCACGAGAACTGATTTCAGCTGCAAACTCTCACGTTGATGTAATCATTATATGTTTTATAAAATTTTTCATGTTCATTACTACATACATTTGCAATATGTCAAAAGAAGTGAACTAACTGAGGCAGCACATTCATTATTTTAGTACAGATCGTTAGAAAGTACGAAGTGGTTACCTGTTATGTATGTGTTGAGGGTGGCAGGAGGGCTTTGCTATGTTTACGCTGTGTTATCACAGAGTCTGTCGTTGACGTTTGTGTACCATACGCTTCCATGGACTTTATCAAGGTAGATTGTGTCCGTTTTAAAAATTATGAAATGTAATTACCTACAAACTGAAAACAACATGCGTCAGTATTATTTACAGGATGTCTTTAGATAAACTATATTTAAAACTTTTGCTTATACTGAAGTTCATTGAAAAATATATTAAGATTTCTCATGCTATATTGACATACAGATAACGATTGTTAATTTAAGTTCCCTCATTTATATTCCCGTTGTTGTATTTCACTTTGGTACAAAGGACAGATGGATATCAATAACTGGAAGCAAAACAGTACATTATTATAAAACAATCATCAAAATTTTAAACACCTACCTATAAGAAAAAACGAGAAATTTTGAAAAAAATCTACCTCTTGGTTGTTTTTCAATATCAATATTGTATATTATGTTTTGAAAGTGTTCAGTTATCATAAACTACCTTTCAAGATCTATGTTACCTACTGCATGTACGTTGTTTGCCACTGTATTTTCAGGCTGTGTTCCACCGGAATAGACTTTGGTGTATCCTTTTCCGACGTAAAATCATTTTACATATATCTAAAAGATCAACGTTATTTTATTAAATTATGATAGCAGTTTTTAAAATAACACAGCATTTTAATTAGTGAAAAGATCTTGAAGACTTAAATGCTCCTCAACAAGTGTAGATTCTGGTTCAGCGAGTCTGGCAGATTCGGCACAGCAGGAAGCGGAAACTGTCTCAAGAGGGCGCCGAACGTTTAATGAGGTAGGTATGATCGTATTCACGTGATCGTATTGAAATAACATAACCTCAATATACATCCAGTACATAATTTAGAAACGTATGGGAATAATTATCGCATATAACTAACAAAGAAGATAACATTTAACTTTTGGAAATCTGGGAAATATATAAAATGGCAGCTTTAAAAGCATATGGCTTCAAAACGTAATCACAGTATTATCGTCGTTGGCGATATAAATGAAAATCAATTAAATCCTACATGTACTAAATTTAAAGAAATATTATATTTAAATAATATGATTAACGTAATCACAGAACCTACACGTGTTACAAATCGATCGCAAACTCTAATTGACCCTATCGCTGTAACTCGAAATATCCTAGTCAATGATTCGGGAATCTATAAAACACCGGAAAACATTAGCGATCATTATGCTACTTTCATAATTGTTAAATGTAAAAGTGACCAATATACACCATTTAAAAGAAAAGTATGGAATTACAAAAATGCCAATTTTAATCAACTAAATATGCTTATAGAGAATTACGATTGGTCTATCCTAAATAACGAATCGGTAAATGAAGCATGTTACTTATTTATTAAAATTTTTATAGAACTTGCCCAAACGTGTATTCCAACCCGTTATGTAACTATACGACCAAATGACAGACCATGGTACAATTCGGAATTAAGATTATTTTCGCGCAAAAGAGACAGACAGAAACGCAAATAATCCATCAGATTGGAAATTATACAGAACTTATAGAAACAAAGTGAATAATATGAAGAAATTTGCAAGAGAAACTTTTGAAAACAGTTTAGAATTAAATTTATTAGAACTAAGCTCATCAAACCCCAAACAATATTGGAAAACTATTAAACTCTTGATAAAAGACAAAAAGTGTTCTTCAGATGTCACTCCTCCTCTTTTGTCCGCAAATAATGATTACGCAATAACTGACAATGAAAAGGCTAACAGTTTAAACGAATATTTCACGTCTATATCTACGCTTGATGATAGTACGGCAAGACTGCCTAATTTCGTTTTAAAGACAGACAGGCCTGCCAAATCTCCGGATTTTGTCCGGAATCTCAGGATTTTAAGTTACTTCTCCGGATCTCCGGATTTATAGTCAAAATCTCCGGATTTCTATGAAATTGCAAAAAATATAAATTAATTAAACCTAATTTAAAAGTTGTACAATAAACGTAAGTTATTCTACTGCAGTCGCACATTTCCTGTTTATTACTAGATAACGAGATAACGAGGTCGTGGTCAGTTACATGCAGTTTCAATGCCTCTGGCACAACTATACAATAACCGCGTGTCATAAACTAAACAAGGGCCTCGATTTTTCACCTGCCTTTATCTTTTTCACTGCATGTTCATTCTTATATTGTCAAAAACAGGTCTTAACAGTTAAAAAATGTATGGTAAAAATAGACAAAAGTCATTTTAAAACATGTTCTTCAACCATTTCTAACAAAATCGGCAAAAATCATTTTTAAAATTTTAGAAGAATATAATTACAAAGAAAACTATCGGAAAATCATCATCATCATCATTATCATCATTTTTGTTAAGTCACAGTCATAGTGAACAGCAGAAACAAAACATTAAAACAACAACAACATCATCATCATCATCGTCGTCATCATCATTGACATATTCAGACAAAATCTCCGGATTTTTAATGAAGAAGTTTTGGCAGGCCTGGACAGATGTCGTTTTAGATAAATTATTTATAACTGAGCAAGAAATTGTTGATATTCTCTTAGGTCTTATGGTGAACAAAGCTAGCGGACCTGATGAAATAAGTCAACGTATGTTAAAATCGACAGCGAGAACTATTTGTAAACCACTTTGTATTCTTTTTAATCTTTCACTCAATAATTGCGCTTATACTGACTCCTGGAAATCGGCAAATATTATGCCTCTATTTAAAAAAGGTGAGCGTAATGTAACATCTAATTATAGACCTATATCTCTCATCAGCTGTGTAGGGAAAGTCATGGAAAGAATAGTTTTTAAACACGTGTACAACCATCTATATTTCAATAATTTAATATATAGAAATCAAGCCGGATTCCTTCCCGGCCATTCAACTGTATATCAACTGATTGACATATATAATCAAATTTGTAAATGTTTTGATGAGAAAAAATCAACCTGTATGGTTTTCTGCGACATTTCTAAGGCTTTCGACAAAGTTTGGCACCGTGGTCTTCTTTTTAAAATTAAGCAATTAGGGATATCGGGTCAACTTTTGGCATGGTTATCAAATTATTTAACAAACAGAAAACAACGTGTTTTTGTAAATGCCTCGTTCTCAAACGAAACTTGTTTAAATGCAGGGGTTCCTCAGGGCTCGGTCCTAGGTCCTCTACTCTTTTTAATATATGTAAATGACATTGGGGAAAACTTAATCAGTCTTACACGTCTATTTGCTGATGATAGCTCTCTTTCTGTTAGCAGTGAAGATACTAATCTTATAGAACAAATATTAAATACTGATCTACGTGAAATTTCAACATGGGCTAAACAATGGCTTGTTGATTTCAATCCTAACAAGACTGAGGTAGTATTCTTCTCTCTTGTTTGTAGAAATCAACCAACTCTATTTTTTCAAAACAGCCAACTTAACTTCGTTGAACATCATAAGCATCTGGGAGTTACACTATCACAAGATGGAACCTGGCATGAACACATTACAAATATTATTTCCTCAGCATCAAAAGTTTTAGGGTCCATGAAAATGTTGAAATTTAAACTAAAACGAAAAACTTTAAATCAAATTTATTTTTCTTATTTGCGTCCTATTTTAGAATATGCGTCAGTTGTATGGGATAGTTGCACTTTATATGAACAAGATATCTTGGAAACAATTCAGTATGAAGCTGCAAGGATAGTAACAAGGCTGACAAGATCAGTTTCTATCGAAAGATTAATTAAAGAAGTAGGATGGGTTTCCCTTGCTGATCGCAGGAAAATACAAAAACTTACACTTATTTATAATTACCACAATGGAAACTTACCTATTTACTTAAACGAAATTATTCCACCTAGTTCTTATGAAACACACTCTTACAACCTAAGAAATTCAAATAACCTATCAGTTATTGCAAGACGAACTGAAATATTCGCCAGATCCGTTATTCCGTCAGCCGTCAAACTGTGGAATGAATTAGACCTATCGATAAGAAATTCCCCATCACTTCACTGTTTCAAGATAAAAATGAAAAACTTATATCGTGCGCCATCCGTTCCAACCTACTATCTCGATGGTGAACGACTTTACTCTCTTTATCATGCAAGGATACGAAATCATTGTAGCAATCTTCATGGCGACCTCTATCATAATTTCATACGTTCAACGCCCAGCTGTGATTGCGGGAACAAATTTGAAGATGCTGAACATTATATACTTAATTGTTATCGCTATGAAACTCAAAGGCAAAACTTCTTTAGGGCTACCCGTATATTTCATCCATTGAATATTGATGACCTATTATTTGGAAATCCTAATCTGACTGATGAAGAAAATAGTTTTATTTTCCTTGAATTACAAAATTTTATTAAACAAACGGGAAGATTTGGAAATTAGTGGCCCTTTCTTACTTACACTGGCTTCTGGGCACATGCGCTGGCATTGTTATAGCATATTCCTACATGTACTTACATATACTATACATGTTTGTCTTATCATCATTTGATCAAATCTAAAGGGCGTCTGTGGAGGTGGTAAGGCTGGACGGGTTCGTCGGGAACCGTATCGTGTCACTTTCAAACTCAGTTTTTTCCCCTTCTTTTCCATATCTATGTTTATTTTTCATGCCGTTGCTCTTTTTGTTGATGTCATTACTATACAAACTTACAAATTTGTAATTTTGGGACGGGCTGTCTCTAATGTTGGCATAACTTGTGGCCCAACCCATTTGCTATATTATTTTGTTAATTCGACTGTACATTTACATGTGTGTAAAGTTTATAAAATAGAGCAATAAAATATGTTTAAACTAAGTTTCAAAATTGACACATTTGTGACTGTTGTGTATCATTTATCTTTAAACAGAAGCATTAAAATGAATATTTCCGTATGTAAATAATTTAGAAAATTCAATATGTTACAATCCACATTCATGTACATATCCCAGTAAATATGACGGCTTACACTTTTGTGATTATTGGTACAAGGTTTTATCTAAGCATTATTGTTCTTCTTCCTCTATTGAAGTTCGGATGACGATTTTGAACTAACCGAAAGCGAAAGTGAAGAGGTGATCTGGGTGCCCCTGAAGCTTGTAGACAACATGAAGCCGCAACATCCGGTAGCTACTTCACGAATACAGGTAAGGGACCAAGATAGCATACGTGTCAAACGGCTTTGGTTTTATCACAGTTGCCATCTTAAGTTTGTGTTTTTTGGCATGCAATATTGTCGAGTTGGTGGATGGGTAAGAACTAATTCAACAGGACAACTTGTACTCGTTTTTTTAAATATGAGAACCTGTTGGAGAAGTTATATGTTAGTACACCCTATAAGCAGGTTTAACCACCCTGTGGCAGATGGTCGTTGTATGGCGGCTAGCTCAGGTCTTTTTGAAATTGATCATTTTATAAACCACGCTCTCTGTCTTCCGCGCTTTTACTCTTGGCTATATGGGGAGGCTGTGTCTTTTTAATGTGGCAATTCCTGACATGTATATTTCACTTTTTACAGATTGTATCTGAAATAGAGCCACCTATAGATTTGAGTGATTGTGATGAAACAAGCGCTTACGTGGAATTATCAAATCAGGAAGATTTACATGGTGTTGTAGACCCGTTAGATAATAATAGCAACCCGGACACTGTAACTGTACACAGCAAATTAGAGAACACAACAGATAAGCCTGAATTTGTACAATGTGAATATAAAGATAATAACGCGTGCGAAAAAGTGGATACAACAAAATATTCTCAGACTGTAAGTATTAAAGTTCGGTTAGTCATTAAATAAATGTTTAAAAATCTAGAAAGTGTTGTCAATGAAAATACTGAGCTCAGCGTAAATCACTGTGAAAAGTAGACTTATCACATACATGCATCATCGTTATTGTTTTCAAGAAGTTAAATGGATTTTTCATATTTTTACTGTTTTCAGTCCTAATATCGTTAAAAAATTATAATATCTTTTAAGGAGTGAAAATGTAAAATACAAAAGCATTTTTCACAGTCACTATATTTCTATGCTACGAAGGAGATAAATAACGATTCGGAAATGAACTTCAATAGGCGGCGTAGAGAGTAACATGCATTTTGATTGATGCTCATGAACAGACTCAATCAAACCTAGTCGGCGTTTTTCAAAGTTTCTTTTTTCGTCTTTCATATAATTTTCTTTTCAGAGTTCGACTGGCGGCTCAGAATCGAATGTCAGTGATAGCGGGGAACCTCTTGTCAACAACAACAACACCCTGAAGGTGAACATAGCGGCTCTGCAAACAGTAACCAATGCCGAGAAAATAGCTTCATGGATTGCAAGTGCTGACTGAACATCTTCCCACACGACACACAGTAATGCAAATGTACGTTTAAATACGGGCGTACCCACATCGTTCAATGCAGTCGTCGAATTTGCCATGGAAACATTTCGGGAGATGTGATATCGGAATGATGAATGAAGGCTAAAGTGTACTTGAATACTAGTAAAGGAACGAGAATAGAAATATTGAAAGCAGACAAGTAGTAACCGGAAAGTTTTGTGTAATAAAATAACTTATAACTAGAGAAAATACCAAGTTGCGTGTTTGGGATATTAGTTTTTCCGCATCTTTTAATTATAATAGTTAATTCTGACATGTGTGTAGATAGATCTACGATCATTTTTCTAATAAGATAAATTTTGAGTTTATGTTATTTTAACGTTTAATAATCATGAAAATGTAATATCGTGATTACTAAAACGCCGAAGACATTCTTTCAAAGTGTTAAAAAATACTGGTTAATCAACAGATTGAATGACATTGGTTTCGGAAGGTATGTGGCGATTTTAATGGCAATTTCATGTAAGATTTTTATTAGAAAAGAATGTTCGAAGAGTGAACTACGATTTCAAATTATATGATCGACGTAGATAGAACACTGGTTAAATGTATACAAACCTGTTGAAATAAAAAACAATGTTTCAGTTTTCCATTGCCTTCTGTGATGTTATATTTTTCAAAATGATCTATCTGGACACCTAAGTGACGCCCCATAACAAAATGCGGCTTATTGACTTTGCAATAAGTATAGAAACAGAGGAGCAAGTTGCGAACTAAATGGTCCGGAAAGGATCGCAAAGATTTTTAGATGCATTCTATGATTGAATAACGAGAAGTGTAGATCCTTATTATACTGCCCCATACAATGCTAAAAGGCTTGTTTGGGTCTGCACTAGTTGCATAGGATTCAAGTCTCCTTTCGTCATGTGTCAAGTAATGTTTTTATTTTTTTTTCCGTTTGTACACATTTTTATGAAAACATTGAATTTCTGATACAAGGCAGTAAACATCCATAAACCCCGTCTGACAAAGATTTGCCATTGAGGATGCTTTTTGCGGTCTTATTTTCTGCTAATTGGTCTTGTAGGCACACTCTGTTTCCTCTCTACTTGGCTGTGAGGAGAGGTATGCTTTTTAAAAACTCTTTTTGAGATGGCAACTGGTTTATGTGTCGGGTAAACAGACCATTCACACAATTGTTTTCATCTTTTTACTGAGGAAAGGTGCAATGGCTTATGGTCTTGTCTTTACTGAGGTAACGTGCAATGGCTAATGGTTATGGCATAAGACGCTTCTGATCTAGATCTGTGTCTATCTGAAAGCTGGGGATGAACTAGGAAGCAAATATTACTTTTGCATACTAATAAATACAAGGCAAAGAGACATTACATTTTATTGAATGAATAATTCTTTTAGCTAAGACTTTTAACGATAAGTTTAACATTTAAACTACACTAAGCTTATATGATTAAAGTACATAATCTTCCTATGACATATGAATTTATTTCTTATGTGAGATTTATTACATTTCTATTTAAACATTATTTATTCAATTTTAAGTAATTCTTACAGAGAAATGTAATGTGAAAACAACAACAACAGCAACAACAATCAGTCAAACTTTCACCACTAGACACAGTCATCTCCTTTTGCAGTAATGAACACTGCAGACAGAGATCAGACTGCCCATCCATACAGTCTGTTCCTAGATTATAAAACTAAAACCAGAGACCAGTCTGAAATCTCAAGCATCTGATTGGTTGAAATAGAGATTAGTGTCCATTCAATCAATCAAATGCTAAAGATTTGAAACCGGTTGCCAATCTCATTTTTATTATTATTCGAGTCAACTTGAGTCTGCTCAGAGCTTCCCTTTTTCACTGTTCAAAACAACAGTTGATACATAATGATTAACATCAACACTGACCTCATCCAAAGTCAAGTAAAGACAAGACATAGGTTAACATAAATGTACAAACTTACAATGAGGCATAAATAAGTCCTCAGAGAGTATACAATAAATTGCACTCAACTGACAAACTAATATGTATATAACCCTTATATCAAAGGTAAACTTTCAAGAGAAAGTTTACAACAGATTATGTAAGACGATAATAATTAGCACAATCTCAAATTCTACAAAAAACCTATTTCATTCACAATGTAGATTTTAGCACCACTATATATTTAACCCTTTACTCCATATATTCAGATTTTATGGCATGCGCGAACACTGTAGAACATCTGTGCTGTCTGACCTGAAGGTTATAAAGCTGAGATTAGAAACCAGTCTCAAATCTCAAGCATCTGATTGGCTGAAATGGCGACTGGTCGCCATTTCAGCCAATCAGATGCTTGAGATTTGAGACTGGTTTCCATGCTCAGTTTTATAACCTTGGGTACTGATCAGGATTTGCACAGTTCACTTCTTGGTCAGAAATAACTTAATGAAAGCAAACAGTATAGATACTAATTCAAACAGCATGGATGTGCTGGCTGATCTGGATCTACAATGTTGGCCCATGCCATTAATGTTTTATCTATGGAGTAAGCATAAGGGTTTAAATTTATTACCACCATGCAAACAGTATCAAATTCCTGTGAACATAAAAGTATCATTTGACCATGTTTGCAATCTGACCTGTGTCTACATTTATATGGTGTGACAAATATGTGAGGAAAACACATACATAGTAAATGGTGATCAAATTAAAACAAGTGGCAGTATATTCTGTGGTAAATAAACTTACCTATGTTTGAAGCAGAAGGGTTAAAATATTACCCATCACCTTAATTGCTTTACAATGTTAAAATAGATGCAGTAGCTACATAAAAGCACAAGAAATATCTATTTTACTCTTTATATTCTCACATATATAGCCCGTTTGAAGGCATCTGAGCACAACACTTATAATTATGTGAATACTGAGTTGTGTTTAACCTGGTGCTACACAGCGCATTTAGTAAGCATCTCCATTACTGCTCCTGAACAGGTTCAATCAAATACCATCAAACGCCAAGCACTAACATCAAAGAATTCAGGACTTATTCTAATATCCTTGCCTTTGACACAAAAATCAATGATAAATAATTTCATTTTAACTTTAAAATAAACAACAACAATTATTTCATTTAACGAATGTATGTCAAATAAATTTCAAAACTGAAATCCACACGATTGCACAAAATAGCTTCAAAAACAGCTAACAGAAGCTTTCATCATTAAACCCCTAAAAACAGGAAGATGTGAATTCTTTATACACCAAGTCCAAAATTAACCATTTACACCACAGATAATCCCTAAACATGTGGGCAAACAGTGAAGATCCAGATCAGACGACACATCTTTGCTGTCAGAATAGGATCTGCATTGTTCACTACTACGTTACTTCTAACCAAGATGTAACCAAAGCAGATCCAGACCATGTGCTGGCTGATCTGGATCTACACTTGCTTTAAAATACATGTATATAGAGAGTAAAAGGTTAAGTTCATGCAAATGTAAAATGAACAATATTACATCAGCAAACAATACAATATGCACTTTATTGTTCTCGGGAGTACATATATCTTCCAGACAATATTGGAAACAGAAATGCAGGATATTTAGAACCTGGCAACATAAAAATTGATAATAGTTTTATGATGGTTACTTACAATGTTATTTGCAATACATCTACCCGGGTTTTCTTTTCAGAAACAAGAACAAAAATTGAACACAATACATGACAAATGTCCTCATTTAATCAAAATAAGAAAAAATGTAAAGCAATATTCAAAGAAATATCATTGCTGTTACAGAAACTCTTTATTTCATGGATAAGCTTTATATCACATATGGAACCAGTGTCTATCCAGATCAGCCGTCACATCCATGTCATCTGATCCGGATCTAAACTATTCACTTCACATCAGAAGAAAACTTTATGAAGCTATAAGTGAACAGTGCAGGACCCCCAAGATGAAATAGAGACTTGTTGAGGAGAAAAGTCTCAATTTCAGCCAATCAGGGCCCAAGACCATAAAACTAAGTTTGGATATCAGTCTCAAATCTCAAGCATCTGATTGGCTGAAATGGCGACCAGTAGCCATTTCTGCCAATCAGATCCTTGAGATTTGAGACTGATCTCCTGATTTAGTTTTATGATCTTGGGACCAGATGCTTGAGATTAGAGACTGTCCTCTAGTTCCAATTTTATGATCTTGGACCCAGTTGCTGATCAGACGATATAGATGTGGTCATCCATGTAAAATAGTTGTATCCACATAGTAAAGTGATAACCATTAATAAACTAGAATGCGTCCTCGTGCACTGATGACCCACCTGCTACAGCACAATTTGTAACAGTGCATAACTCTGGTAAAAATGGCCACAGGAAAAAATCTTTTCTAAATGATTATCTACACATCCTGCTTGATCATCTGTGCAAATTTGAAAGAAATCCGCCTGCTAGTAAATGAGGAGGTGATGCCACAAGATTTGTGGGTTGTACATAAGGAAGGACGAGTGCAACTCTTTATGCCTCCCACTATGTGGGGGCATGGAAAATCTTGAGCACCTTCCTATTGCACAAATATCCTAATATCTCACAGCAATAGCAGTGGTTCAACAAGTTTTGTTATCATCAAGACAGCATGCAACAAATAGAATGGGTAACAATAATATATGTATGTAATATGAATATTTGTTATATTTTCTTAAATACGGATTTTGTTTACATTTTGTATCCCAGCAGTAAGATATAAGCCAAGTAAAATATTGGCTGAAAACATAGCACCAAATCCTTTTTGGGGAATCTGAGATTCAAAAGCCATAACTTTGTTAAGAAACTGATTTTAATTGTAAACTTGGCCTAGAATATACCTTTATACAAATATTTAAAACCTTCCTAATATTTGGAGAACTGTTCAAGCTAGGGTCAAGGCAACAATATGGATGCTGCCCTCCTAGCCGCACAATGTGCAAGATCATGTAAACTGATCTGTACTCAATGGGCAATAAATTTATTTTGTACATAAACATGAACATTTTCAGAAATTAAAGATGTAAAATCAACTGGTACCTACATATGATACCTTTAATATTGTGCTGTAAATTGCACAAGTAAGTGTCGTTCAATGCAGCCAATTAACCATTTCCTCCATAAATATGCCTTTGTGTGTGGTCAACAGTGTAGATCCAGATCAGCCGGCACATCAGTGCTGTCAGATCATGATCTGCACTGTTCTCTTTTTATTAGGTTATTTTTTATCAAAAGCAAACGTTGCAGATCCTGCTCAGAGAAGATGGTTGTTCCAGCTGATCTGGATCTACACTGCTTGCACATGTGATAAAATGCATATATACGGTAAAGGGAAGATAAACAATTAGAATGTGACAGACTATCACATGATCATACAGCATGGTAATGTTACTGCTATTCCAAAGAGATACCGTAAATTGGGATATTTTGGCCTTGGTTAATAATTGGCCTAATTGGCAACCCTAATGAAAAGGTGAAAATTAAACACACCAAAATATGCCACAGGTAAAAATAAAGCCCAGGTAGTGCAAACACAACAATACAAATTATTTTTTGCACTTCGCCGACGTTGATCACAATTTAGCGCTAATAAAAACAACTCTATAAATCTCATTATTTTAAATTTCAATTAGTGTATTTAAGTTTGTTGGATTATTGTTTGTTGCAATAAATGTTGTGAAAATGAGAGATTGGTTTTGGTGTTTTAAATATCATATCGTTATTTGCATTACACTTATATAATTTTTATGCATTCTAAATTTATATTTCTGCATGTGAAGTTTTATTTTTGTATTTAAAATAATAATATGAATAATTGTGCTGTCTTTAGTTCCTTTCTCCTATATTAATTGTTTATAAATATGTCTAAGATAAATGCTGACCAATCTGACAAATTGGCGTACATGTAGATGACATGACAAAATAACATATTTGTGTTTATTTTTCGCCACACAATGATAATTGGCCAAAATTAAACTGGCCAAAATAAAACAGGCACTTTGGGGCAAAATGGCCAAAATTTGACGACGCCAAAAAATCCCAATTAACGGTATATCAGGACCAGGATTCCGTCAAAATGTAGATACTCGTATTAGCTTGAAAGAGGTAGGAGATAATACAATAACAGATAAAATGAACATCAAAAAAAATTTACCATATAATTCAACACTTAACTCCATACATGTATATACAGGTTTTATTGCAGTAGTCAGCAGTGTAGATCCTATCAGCTGGCCATATCTGTGTTGTCTGATCTGTGTAGAATCTGATCAGATTTTATGGAAAACCCAGTGCATCTGGATCTAAACTGTTTGCCCGTGTGATTACAGTCATAGCCCATGGAGTAAATGGTTAACCTTTTCCTGTATAAATAAACCTTTATTACTAGGGCAAACAGTTTAGATCCAGATCAGCCGGCACATCTGTGCCGTCTGATCAGGATCTAAACTGTTCACTTTTTGATTCAGTAGGTTATTTCTGACCAAAATGCTACCAGTGCAGATCCTGATCAGACGGAACGGATGTGCCAGCTGATCTGGATCTACACTGGTCGCACATGCCTAAAAATTTGTATATATCAAGGAAAGGGTTAAATTTGAATCACCAAAGTTTACCTGAAGAGGTATTTGGCCATTGAAAGGTTCACCTTTATTCAACTTACCAATACTTTTTGCATTGTGAAGATTGTTTAAAATTACAACAAATCAATGGGTTAACCCTTTCCTGCATTAAAGGCGTGGCTAACAGTGTAGATCAAAACAGACCATGCAGATCCAGATCAGACGGCATGGATGTGCCAGCTAATCTGAATCTACACTGGTAGCACACACCTTAAAAGGCTTGTATATATATTATGGAGTAAAGAGTTTACCAGAATATCTACATGTGGAGCAGATTACACATATACTTATAAATTCCCAACACTGAAAGAATTCTTCATATCTGATAAGAGGTGTACAAAATCCAAAATTTAAACTGAATTGGTTTCTCTGTAATAGAACTGGTTGGCTTTGTTACCCATGCTTTGATCCAGTTTTGCAAAAAAGCAGAATCAAATTTTTCTATTAATCTCCACACACAAAACTCATTTTTAATACAATTTTTTTTGGCTATTTCTGCCTATTTTCCAAGATGAATATTTAAAAATTGCAGTTTCTGCAAATTTAACATCATTCAAAATGAATACATTTACAGTAAGACATTGGCCAAAGATCATAAAACTATGAATGGAGATCAGCCTCAAGTCTCAAGCATCTAATTAGCTGAAATAAAGGTTAATCTCCATTAAAGTGACAAATGTAAAAATTATGTATAAACAAGCACAAGAGCAGAATCTTTCCCAGAAATTCAAAATAGCACCTTGTGGTTACAAAACCTGTGTATACATTTACCCTGTTTATACTGTTAAAATTTAAAATAATGCCCAAAACTTCATCGAATTTCTATTTACTTTACCTTAGAACATTTGTGAAAGAGGGGTTAAAGACAATTGGTATTTTGGAGGTTAAACCCTAACCCCTGCTTTAAATAAACAAAATTACCACGAATAGTCTTTTGTAAAAATAGCAGAGGAAAATACCTAGTCCTTGGGTCCTTATGTGACAACTGCACAAATGGAGTTATCAGGAGTCTTTCAATGGGGCTATCAATTCTAATAACTCCCTATTTAATACATTGTAATTTAAGAGTTCATGTTGATGTACCTGAACACTGACTTCGTAACATTTATTCTGCCATTGTGACAAAAGTATTACTTAACCTTGTACTCCATAGATTGCAACAATAGTTAGATAGGACACCTGTGCCATCTGATCAGGATCTATGATAGGAAAAGTGCAGATTCAGATCAAAATGTCATGGCATGGATGTGCCAGTTGATCTGGATCTAGACTGGTCACACATATGATGAAACCGTATATCAGGAGTAAAGGGTTAACCCTTTACTCCATAAATAAGCATTTTTACGCATGTGCCACCAGTGTAGATCCAGATCAGCTGGCACATCCATGCTGATCAGGATCTGCACTGGTCACATTTTGGTCAGGAATAACCTAATTAATCAAATAGCAAACAGTTTAGATCCTGATCAGATGCCGCAGATGTGACAGCTAATCTGGATCTAAACTGTTCGCCCATGAAATAAAGGTGTATCTATGAAGGAAAGGGTTAACATACTTTTACAAATTCAAGATTTTCAGCAGCTTTTAAACTTATTTTTAAACTTATTTAACATAACAGAAAATCCTAACATATTTCATGACAACTGCTAAATCAGTCATTCAAACTCATATAAAGCTGCAACATCAAAAAAGAAAAACAATGAAGTCAATAACAAAATAATTAGTTTTAAATCTCTAGTTTAAACAGCTTACAACTGAGAATCACTAATACTAATGATACTATTCTATTTTATCTTTTACTCACTATATATGTATACAGATTAAATAAAATGCAAACAGTATAAATCTAGATCAACTGACACAATCTTGCTATGTGGTCTGGATCTACACTGGTCACGTCCTGGTCAGAAATAACCTTATACATCTAAAAGGGAACACTGTAAATCCTAATCAGACAGCATAAATGTGCGAGCTGATCTGGATCTACAATGAGAAAACAGCTTTATCTCACGGAGTAAAAGTTTAAGCAGTAAAGAACAAGCCTTTACCAGCATTCTTACACAATCCAATATATTATCTGTTTAAAGTGAAGGCTCTTACAAATAAAAGCATCAAAAGCATCCTTATAAAGGAAAAAGAATTATGACATCCGAAGTAATAATTCTGCAGACAAGACCAGCATTTAGGCTGTTCCATTGTTTATATGGTTGGACGTTCCATTTTCAACCACTTCTGACCGCAACACCTGAAGATAGAATAAAAAGAGCAATTTAAGTATTAAACCTCATCCATTACTGCATTCATAGTGGTTTTATATCTTGTGCCAGCTTTGTAGATCCGTATCAGCAGGCAAATCTACACTGGTAAAAATAATATAATGAAACAGTTTAGATCCTGATCTGATGGCACTTACGTTTATACAGCTTTACTATATTTAACCTGTATCTAGACCTCAAATCTTCATTGAAGGATGCATGTTATTATCTATTTATGTTTCTGCATCATAGATAACAGGAAAAAGATAGGGCATTTTGTCTCTTGTAGTATTACAGTAGTTTTTTTCTCAAAAATTTGGGAGCATGACTCACACCAAAAGGATTGAGAAAACTATTGCTATTTATTCTAAAACTGGGATAATTCTAATTTTAAAATGTTAGCCAAGAAAAAAAGTCATGCTTCAGGCCTTGGCCTTTAAGGTTCAATGCCCACATAACTTGTGATTCTTCCTCAATTATCCATTATCCACAGCTACAGGACATGTAATATCCCCAAGGTTATAAAACTGAGCATGGAAACCAGTCTCAAATCTCAAGCATCTGATTGGCTGAAATGGCGACCAGTCACCATTTCAGCCAAACACATACTTGAGATTTAGGACTGGTTTCCAATCTCAGCTTTATAACCTTCAGCCCTGATAGCATAACATTTTTCTTGGGTTTAAATTTCAAGTATCAAACCATAGAATATCTAAGCAATTTAAGTAATAATCCTTTCCTTCACAGATACACCTTTATTGCATGGGCAAACAGTGTAGATCCAGACCAGCCGGCACATCTGTGCTGAATGATCTTGGGCAGAGCCTTTGTGGTCAGAAGAAAAAACATAAATGACTTACTTTTCTAGCAAATTCAGGAAGGACAAAGGCAGCTCTGTGAACATCTGTGTTATAATATTTCAGGTCCATCTGTTGTACCTCCTCAGGTGTCATCTGCCTCAACGGTTCCCGAAACACTGTGTCCTGGCAACACAATAAAATTACAGGATTCAATTCTTAGCTGTTCTAACTGGTATGCACCTTCACCAAAATTTCCCTCTTAAGATAAATACTTACCCCAAATCAATATGATCATGTTTATTTTTAAGCTTCCCTCAACAGTCTTGAAAATAATTAGATATATTTTAAATAGTCAAGCTAATAAAAATGGTGAAACAGGAAAGTCAAGTATAGCCACATTCAAACAAGACGGTTGTACAGCTGAATACTTGTGTTACCCTTGTGTTTGAACCAATGTTTAGTTTTGTGACATAATTAAGGTACAAAATGGGGAATAACTCTGACAATGGTGACCTTCCTCGAAAGATGTTGGCTTTATCAACCTTTAAGAAATGGCAAAGTTAATAGCCAAGTTAAGTTTTTGTGACAGATGAAGACTTGACGGACAGAAAAAGCATTCCCTAAGCATTACCATGGTTTTGAAAGGGCAACACACAAAAATTCTCTCAACACAGCTAACATAAGAGAAAAAAGAGCACATGTTTAAAGTAAAATCCACGGCTAACTTACTGGATTTTTACTGCAGAGTACAAATCCAATTTGGCCACTAGGGTAGGTAGGTATAGTTGTGAAGGCATAATCACTGACAGGAAATAGGGTCTTACAGAATGTCAGCATACCCTTGATCAGGTTCAGATGTAACCATAGACACTCCCCTAAAACAGTCAACAAACAAAAATGACAAACAGGAATTTCTGAAATAATATAATTTCTATAATATACTATCAGATACAGCAATGACAACCCAATCTCAACGATTAAACAAAATCTTATATCTGATGAATGATAGCCCGCAAGTACCGTATTTTAACTATTATAGTGGTTTTCCCTGATAACTATTTTTAGACAATCAACACAGGAAACATGATTCATAACCATATCGACAATGATCTGAAAATGTCATTTCAGTAAAGATGAATGCAACACTATATAAAATACACCAATCTTCAGTAAAATATGTGTAACCCGGGTTTTCAACTTTTCAACAGTGTGTTTACATTGATACAATACACTTTTGCACTTTTGTAGGAGAAAATTCTGGAGATTATTGATAAAAGCATATTTTAGTGACTAGCCGTCAGATACTGCTAGCGTAGCAGGTTTTAGGAGATGACTTGTTAATCAGAGTGATAACAAGCAACCGTTCTCACCTTGACACGACAGTATACCATCTGGCTTGAGCGCTGTCTTCATCAACTCGTAGTACGACTTCTGGAATAATGAACTTGCTGGACCTGTAGTCATAAATTAACAGATGCATATTTAGTATGTGTCATGTATACAACATTAATGTAAACTAGAGAGGAACAGCTGTTTCGCCCTCTGGTAATTTGTCAGAGTATGAAAAGGCGCATAACTCCATCAACTGTGACCTTGAACTAAAGAATTTGGCATCATCATAACCATGCTGTTATAATCAATTAAATTTTTATGAAGAAATATTAAGAAATATTACAGGTTGAAAATTGAGTTTAAGCATTTAGATTGTTTGTGATATTGGGAACAGATTTTTAATCAACAAAGAACATCTGGACATCTAAACAACCCTCAGGAAAATAACATTGCAGTGTTAAAGAAGAATTCAACTGAAATTACCACTACAAGATAAGCTTAGATACTATGCTTGTATTGTGAGAATATATAAAGTCTACAACGTTCATAACAAATCGTTTCACTTCTGTTGTGGCTCAGTTTATATACAAATTTAGTGGTAGGGGAGATCACTGTGACTCATCTGACCACTGACGAAAGTTCTCAGACTTCTTCTGTACTGCTACAGACTTAGGTTAGCTATGTAATTTGGCTGCAAGATTATAAAACTGACAATAGAAACCAGTCTCAAATGTCAAGAATCTGATTGGCTGATGCCTGACATTTGAGACTGGTTTCAACTCTCAATTTTAAAATCTTGGGCCCTGTTCAAACACCTACCAACTGGATCAGAAGAGTCTGTGATGATGACGTCGTATTCTCCCTGATGTTTCTGCATGTACTCGAACCCGTCACCTACATGCAGATGAAGTTTGGGACTGGAAAAACTCTTAGCCATCTCAGGAAGATACTTCTTAGATACCTCTATCACTTTCTGCAAGATTAAAAGTAGTATGTAAGAATATGTATACTAGAAGCATGTTGGCAACATGTCCAGTCCATATGAAAAAAGCTATGTTTACATACAATTCTGAAAACTACTGACAACACAAATACTATTTTTGCACTGATATATACCCTTTCACATACTCCTTTACATTAAACAATACACTTATTCTAAATATATCAGAAAGGAACTTTGAAAAGCCATCAAACACAACATCAAAATATTCATGCTCATTTTGAGCCTGTTCATGAGCAGTAATGGGAGTGTATATTACATTCACGCTGCCTAGCCTGAGGTTGAGCGCAACTCAATATTTACACAAATATAAGTATTGTGCTCAACAGACTTCAAATGGCTATATACATGCAATTGATTATTGATTCAGTTTGATTTTTTTCAACAGTTTTTATTAATAATTGCACCAAGATAAGAATAATATATTAAGAAAATCTAAACCAAATAAAAATAAAGCAGTTGCATGTCACCTCATCAATTTCACACTGGTCCACTTGCTCCACGTCGGGGTGTTTGATCACTTCTCTCAATATCCCACCATCACCGCCACCAATGATCAACACCTGAAACAGTTTGAAACAGGTGGTAAAGCTGGATGTGACCGTGAAATAGAAATCCTGTTTTAAAGAATACACAGATTGAGTACTGTTGTCAATATCTTCATATCAACCATATGATTCAATACCATGCAGGGATTCACTTAGGCTTTGAGAACATGCAGAAGTTTTTCCAGTTGTAGGAACAAGTGTTGGAAGTTTTCAGCCTTTAACCCTTTCCCCCACGTGAATGCCTTTATATCTTGGACAAACAGTGTACATCCAGATCAGCCAGCACATCTGCAGATCAGGATCTGCAATATTTGCTTTTTTTATTTATTAGGTAACTTCTGACCAATTAGCAAACAATGCAGATCAGGGTCAGATGGCACAGATGTGCTGGCTGATTTAGATCTACACTGGTCACACATGCATTAAAATGTATACAGTATATGCTGTATATATGGAGTAAAAAATAAAAAAAATAAGGAAAAAACTGAGTAAGGAGTTCTGAAAATTAGGGAGACCCCTCAAAGCCATTCCTGGCCAGGTCATTTACTTATTTTTAATGACTTAAACTTTCATAAACACTGCAAAAATTACATCAACATTAAGGACAGCTTCTAAAATTCCATACACTAAACAGGGCCCAGGGCTTTCCCCAGGCAATTACGGCATACCGGCGCCGGGATGCCTTAATTTCTAAACTAACATTTGCGGGACACTTATAATCTGCCGGTATGCCATAAATCCTGGCCGGGATGCTTTAAAATTTAATAAACAAGGTCAATAAACATGTCAAATTATGGGGCCTTCCCCAGAAAAATTTTAAGGCATCCTGGCATCCTACGCGTGACGTGCTAATTCATGCAAAATATTTTCACATGGTTGATGGGTGCATCTTACAAATATATTAATATATATTTAGCACAAAGCAACATAGTTTTCTAAGTTTTAGTGAAATATGACAAAGTACAATTTTCAAAGAACTACCACACACTTGCTATTGTATTGTACTTATTACAAAACAGTTGTTGCTTCATTTTTTATGTACATCAGTCTAAAAAAAAACATGTCACAATTGTCTCTTGTTGCAACATATCTTACACTAGATACTCAGCCCTTGATTGCAGACCTGTTCTTGTCATTATGATTATGCCACAATTTAATATATGTTGAAAAGTCAACATGTTCAATAGAATGGCCATTTATTGATATGGAAAGCATTTAAAAATGTACAGTAAGTACTTTTATAGCATTAAATTACTTTAAAATTGTCTTCATTTTGGTTATTATTTGTTATAATAAACCTTCTGTAATCACCTGTTAATAAAAGTGACATGATTATCATTTACCGCTTACAATTGCTCACAACTCTTCACAGTTAGCAGGTCATCAAAGAACAATATAACGATTTTAATCTCATTTAACCATCATAACTGCCGAGATAATCTGTTCTTAATTGGTTGATTTACGACCGTCTTCTCTGTATTCAACAGACACTCATCCAACTATCAGACTTCTGATACACTGCAGACACTCATTAAATATTGTAAGGTGTGATCTTGTACAGTAGACGCTTAACAATATCAGAGAAACGCTTGAAATTGGCGAGAAAGTTTCGTAATTTGACATGTTTATTAACCTTGTTTATTAAATTTTAAAGCATCCCGGCCAGGATTTATGGCATACCGGCAGATTATAAGCGTCCCGCAAATGTGAGTTTAGAAATTAAGGCATCCCGGCACCGGTATGCCATAATTGCCTGGGGAAAGCCCTGACTAAATTAAATGTCCAACCCACTAAGCCTTGAATCCTTTAAATTTCAATTTGATACAAAGCTTTTCTATACCTCATTTTCAACACAACTTTACAGGCACAGTATTTTTCAATGACAATACACACCAGCTTTCTGCAGGACATGTAGATGTTAGTAAAGTTCCATGAAGAGCAATGCTGAATGACAAAATCTTTCAAATAACTTGTGGTCAGAAATTCCTGACGAGAACTGGTCATGGGATCAAACCCATATTATTCATTCAGAATCAGGATTGGCTCTCTCCAATTTCTAGGACTGCTAGCTTGAGACAAGAAATCTACCTTTGTTAATCTATGTAAATCATTAAGGAACTGCATGAATAGCTAAAATCATAAGTAAACTTTTTTTACTGGTATATAAGGTATTGGTGGTTGAAGAAAAATTGTTTAGGGCTGACTAATATTAATGACATGGCCAAGCACAATCTTTTAAATTTTCTAGACCTTGTTTTAACTTGTAAGGAGAATAATATTCAGGTTTCACAACAGTACTTCTGGCTTTTATGATTAGAATTCAGTAGTATAACACTTTACACCTGTACAATTGCCTGGGCAAACAATGTAGATCAAAATTTGAAAGCACGTTTGCGCCATTGCACCAGGATACACACTGTGGCTTTTAGATTCATTAAGCTATTTCTGACAAATATGCAACCAGTGCAGATCCAGATCAGATGGCAAGGAGTAAAGGGATTACGCAAGTGTCTGTCACGTTATTCTACTGCATAGAATAACACTAACAAAATGTAAGTGTATGTCGGCCCAGGAGCCCTCGTCGTGGTCGCTCGGACGAGCTACTAAGACTGTCGCACTTGCATGCTTAATAGAATACTGCCGCACTGGCCGGATAGCACACTTGCTACCTCTCTCTGGATTGCAACTGCCTTGCTACTCCAGTATATATAGGCCAGTTTATATAACTATTGTAATAATAAACAATCTGCAACCATAGCGATAACAAGCCGATACAGTGATTGTACCGGCTGACCCTATCTGCAGGCAGTGTCCAGTTCAAGCTTGACAAACTGACCCTCTGACAGGTTCATCGAGTACGATTTGATATCGCTGTAGTTGCTTATTATATTACAATATCTCCATTGTTTATATGAAAAAAAAATCGAAAAAAAAGTTTGTTACCCACGACGTTAGGCTCCCTGGCGTTATTTATTTATTTATATATTTAGCATAATAATGGTACTCAAGAAATAAAACATTTTACATAAGAAAAGCAACTGCAGCAATAGCAATAAAGTTGAGTTTCATACAAAATGAGAAAAAAAAATATGGAAAAAAAATAATGTAGATCGGCAGTTGACGAAATGAAATTTATGAGGAACACACTCAATATATATATTGTTTCCAACGACGAATTGACGAAATGAAAGTTTATGAGGAACACACTCAATATATACATTGTTTCCAACAATGAATGGAATACTTTAAGCAATAATCATACACGCAATATATATTTATTTGATTCCAACGACGAATGCGACGATTTGAAGTCGGGTCCAATGAATATAAATATAAGGATAATTTTGTTCAACGAAATTTGCAATTGAGTGGAATTCAACGACGATAAATGTATATTTGTTTCCAACGACGAATGAACGATTTGAAATTTGAAATTGGAATCCAAGGTGGCCTCTTCTCATCTAGTGGACAATGATTGCGATTTTAGACCACAACCAAGCCACTAGGGTGACCACACCATGAATGATAGAGTCCACACAATGAAATGTCAGTAAAAGGAATAATTAAAATTTTTGTTAGCTCGCTACTTGCGCAAGACCATCCGAACATTGGTATAGTGATTCGTTTGTTGTTGATGTAAGCAGGGTTTCATGCGCTTGTGAACTGGAGGTGTGTTTTGTTCCTTGTCTTGCTAATCAAAATCTCCTCCGCACAATGTCAACACTTCACTGGCATTACTACCCATTTGATAAATCCCCATTAGTTATTAAATGTTTGTGCAATTATAATAAATGTTGTGTATGTAATAAAATGTCCCCAGTGAACTTGTGCCGATTATTGAAAATATGAAATAACGAAAACTAATAATGCGAGCAAAAAAAAAATACAAATCGTAACTATGAAATGCAAAAAAAATACCAATGCATTTACATGGTGCATGTAATAAAACATATAAGGAATATAATACATCCATTCTTATATTGGAAAAAAAATCACAAACAATAAATAATAATCAAAACTGACATGTGCGTACGCACAACTTAATTATACAATTTACATGACAGCTTCAACTGTCAACATCGTTACGCACTCGCACCTGAATTAAAATTAATGACGATATACTTCAGCGATAGACTCGCGATAACATTACAGAAAAATAAACATGTGTATTATACACAAAAATACTTGTGTAAGCCTAAAATGCTTCCCGCTGAAATACGCAGCAACTAAGTCACATTAACGACTTAATTTTAAAAAGGCTCACCGACCTCCCCGCTGATAGACTCAGCAACCAAGTTGCAAAATAACGACTTAACACTTAAGTCAATTCATGTTACTAAGTATTTCCTCGGTTTATTCCAGTTTCTTAGATTACGGAAACGCGCTCATCCCATAACAGGACACTTTAATACAAAACACCCGATACACTCGCAAAAATATAATCAACTAAAAACATTACATCGCGTCTAGGTCGCGATAAACAACAGTATCTTACTGTTTTTCTGTTCATGTAAACACATACATTTTTAAACACAACCGATACACTCGGAAAAAATAAACAAGATTGAACACAGCGCTAGCAACGCGACAGTATAACACCTAATCTAGTTATAACATCTTGTAAAATATTTATAAAACAACGCGAGTACTGATCTAACTAAACGATTTTTATTTCTGAATATTTATATTTATCTTCGACTTCGAAAATTTGTCTTCTTAACCTATTAATAAAATCAGTTAAGACATTCGAATTTGGCTTACTGGTGTGATTAGTTGGTCGGACTGTTTGTTTAGGATAGGTACTAGAAGTAGTGTTATTTCTTGTGTTATCTTAGGTATTGGAGTCATAATCTCCTTTATCTGTGTTAGATAGTGTATTGAATGTGTGTGCAATACTTGCTGGATCATGACTTATCTTATCTTGTCGTTGTTTACCAATCGACTGTCTAGACTGCGCTGTTTGTGTATTGGATTGGTGCAATTTTATGCCATCCTTAACAGCATACCTGGTTGATTTGACAGGTGAACGTGAATGACCCCGAGGAAGCTTTCTGTTATGGTGATTTTTTTATACACAAATCTTCGATCGAACTTATCTGTACCGAATCTAGCGACCCATAGGTGTCATTAATTAACCTGCCGATCGTGCAACCACGTCTCAGCTTGACATGTCTGTTGGATGTATTGGTAATGACCACTGGAATATTCTGTACTTGATATTTGACAGATTTTGAATGTAATTGCACAGGTTGTGTTTTTGAAATGAAACCAGTTTCCAGAGAGCAAATGTCATAACATTTATTTTTGATTTTGAATGTAATTGCACATGTTGTGTTTTTGAAATGAAACCAGTTTCCAGAGAAATGTCATAACATTTATTTTTATTTAACGCGGATCTTTCTTTTACCTTACACTGGATTGTATTAACAGAAAAAGGTTTTAAAATAACATTCTTTTTGCATCTTAAAATTGATGAAATTTCCCTATCATTTCGCATTGGTACCTTAACATTTTTTATCATTAAACAATTTATATCGTAAAAAATTCTACAGCCATTGCTGTAAAAAAATCCTTTCCTAAAATAACATTTTGCAAAATGTTGGAAACTACAACAAATTGGTGAAAAATTTTCAAGTTATTTAACTTTACTTCTACAGATATAAAACCTAAAACATTTAGGTGTTTGTTGTCTACAGTTTTAAGTGATATATTGGTTTTAGACAATTTCGGTTTGGGTTTTAGTTTTTCAAAAATCTTTTTATTAATTAGAGAAACTGAAGATCCAGAATCAATTAAAGATCTAACTGTTAAATTTCCAAAATTAACTAAACAAGAATTTGGCAAGTTGTCTAACATTTTTATTCTTAAAAATAACCAAAAATAAATAACCCCCTTTCCCCAGCAAATTCTAAATAAAGAAACCTACATTTTTTAAATTTATAACCAGTTCCGTGTTATCATGATAAGATTTGATTTAAAAGAGCAAAAGGAACTAACCTTTACACCTCCATTGTCCCTTCTGCTGTAACCCAGTCGATCCTTGGTCTCGGCGCCACAAAGGTGTTTGTCACGTTATTCTACTGCATAGAATAACACTAACAAAATGTAAGTGTATGTCGGCCCAGGAGCCCTCGTTGTGGTCGCTAGGACGAGCTACTAAGACTGTCGCACTTGCATGCTTAATAGAATACTGCCACACTGACCGGATAGCACACTCGCTACCTCTCTCTGGATTGCAACTGCCTTGCTACTCCAGTATATATAGGCCAGTTTATATAACTATTGTAATAATAAACAATCTGCAACCATAGCGATAACAAGCAGATACAGTGATTGTGCCGGCTGACCCTATCCGCAGGCAGTGTCCAGTTCAAGCTTGACAAACTGACCCTCTGACAGGTTCATCGAGTACGATTTGATATCGCTGTAGTTGCTTATTATATTACAGTGTCAACTCAACAGCATATACGACTATTGTTTAATTTTTAGGTGCTTAATCTATGGGTCAACAAAACGGCTCACCTTTTTAGGTTTGGGGTGTGAATTGAGTGGAATATGTGCCATCATTTCCTGGTACGAGAACTCATCCCTTTCTGTACACTGTATAACCCCATCCAGCACCAGAACATTACCATAGGTGGCACTAAACAGAAGATAATTATATGTTTGTTTCAGTAGATTAGTAGTAGACTTTAATTTAATCAATACATCTTCTAGGAGTGAATTATTATTGTACAAACTGTTAATATGACAAGTGTTAAAAGATCTATTGTTTGTGAAGAAACTGCTAATTGTTACATTGACCAAACTCTCGCAATTTATCTTCTTGGGTAGTTCTCAATGATGACATCAGTTATGAACATTAATGCTGTTATTCGCGGACACCGTGCTCGTCAGTTTATCGAGAGCACTCAAACAGAATCATTCAATGTCAAAATTATCACAAGTACAAAAAGGCTAAATGTTCATTCGGTGTACATGTCAAAAAATAGACTGGTGTTTGAAAACATGATTTCTCACCTTTTAAACACAATCACGTCCTGATATTTCGACTTTTCGTGAAAGAGAACCTCCTCTATTTGTAATGACATTGCCTGTCCTGGCCATAACTTGTTGATCTCGCTAAACCATCCATGTTTCATAGCATCCATATTTTTGTGGTAACGTTGACAGTTCCGCGCTGTTTACTCACGCTATTTCCGGTAAAATTGCGCAAGCGCAATAAAATACTAATAATAACCGTTACCCGGTTTCATCCGTACACGTCAACAATCGATTGATGTAATTTAGCAACTGATCAAATGCTAGATCAATCAATGTTTAATCCATGGGACAAATCATGTTATTGTGTTCAGATATTTTATGATTTTACTTTTGCGGCAGGCGAATTTGTGTGTGGTGCGCTGCGTTTATTTACCGTCGTTTCTGGGTTTTCCCATTTTCTCCTATGTCAAGAGTACGCAGGTTAAAAACTGAGGTTTCCGCACTTGATTGTATGAGTGAGCATCGGGGAATCATCCATCCACAAAAGGATTTTTACGGTTGGGGGTGGGGGTGGGTGGAGGGTGAGAGCTTCTATAAACGAAAATAGGGCTTAATGTGGTCAAAATCTGTTCAGGCAACGTCGGCAGTTGATGCAAAAACAGAAAAGTAAATGCAAAGCCTTTTAGGCATGATTATCTATTTAAGGCATGCAAAATGTACGACAAACATGGCCAGAAAAGGCGTATGTTCCATGACAAATACAAGAAAGACATGGGTAAACATTACACCGAGAGCTAAAACCTCTTCAATAACTTTTTCATCTCCAAGTTTATGATGAAACGGTAAATTGCCGATTGAAATATATACTTTGCGCCACAGAATGCACACACTTGTATTGTAAAATACAAAGAAAAAAGCCACTAACTTTGAATAAAAACCGGCTGAAAGTCCTCAGATTTTGACGAATTTACGCCATTTTGTTTTCTGCAAAACATTTTCCCCACTTAATGTTTTCTTTAAACTACTTAACGTCCTACCCCCTGTTATTTTAATTCATGAAAAAAAAAATCTTATCACATTCACGTGCACTTCAATATGCAGCTGAGCTCGCCAGTGAAATTGAATATATATTTTTTCTATCATATATTTAAAGAAGTTATTCCAGTAAAAAGTAATGACTTTTAAGGCAGCTCCATAATATATCTATTATTTGATTTGCGGTTGATCTCCCAGCAGAAACGGTTTTAAAAAGCCGAACAGTCTGTCAGTTATGACATTATAAGGTTTCAAATCTGAAGATTTCTAAATTACAGTTTTCAGTTCCTGCATCAATCCTAACCATTCTTGGTACACGGCTAAGTTTTTTTAACATACTGCATAAAATAGATTGACACGAAATGAGGTGATTGGTTTGATGATGCTTCCTTTATCCAAAGAATTTTTTAGAGAAGCCGTCTAGCTCCGTGTTTAGGTGCCTTGATATTCCAAGTGGCTTTAACTTATCATGTATCTGTCAACGTGAATTATAAAGTTTGAACAATTATTTTCAAATACCGTATACGTCTTAATCTTCTTGCTATTCCTTTGTTAACCCCAGTCGCATCTAATCCTCTGAGAGAATTCCTCAATGTCGTTTACTGACGCTCTTCTATTTGCATGTATTTGGTACATATTGCACGTCAGTCATTGGATGACAAAATCTATAGATTTTCTGGTTTGCTGGCTGTTGTATTGCCAGTAAACTGTACCCTTTGTTTGAAAATCTACCGTTTTAGGAGCCTCAATTCCAAACTATTAACATCCGAGATTGACCATAGTTGATTTTCTGTATACAATTACAAAATTACACAATACATGTAGCGGATAGCTGAAGATGCGCATCAAACCTATTCATAGTTGTTCAAGCTTAATCCAATCCAATAGCAGTAAAAGAACCTTGGATGCTCACACTTTAGACATTCAAATGTATAAAAATGGTGTATACGATTTTGAGAGTATTTAAAACACAATTACATTAAAGAAGAACAAAAATAATATAATCTAAATCAAAGTAAATATTTATCTGCGGTTACCTCTCAGAGTCTACCTGTTTCGTTATTTTCCGGAAAAGGGTCGTTAGAGAATTACATTGAGATGCTGATTTTAAAACGAAAGGCTCTTACAAATAATCAATGTGTTCAATGTATATCTAGAATTGGTCACATCTTATTAGTCTGGCCGATAACTTTGTAACACGGAAGTCGATTAAAGTTTAGACGTAGTTGGAAATCCCACTTTAAAATACATGGAAATCGAAAATAGAAGAACTAAAACGACAATAAATTGGTTTGTGCTGCGGTTATACGATTATTCGTAAAAGGTAAATTTTATATTTCAACGAATACCTTCATATTTGAAATCTATGTTTGGGAGTTTGACTTCACATCGCTGGCATAGTAAAACAACACTGATTTTAATATTTCTGTAGACTAATTTTGCAAAGAAAAATCACGTATTTTGTTATGAATATATACATCTGCTTAGTTCTATGTTCCTAGATCCTACAGAGAAAGTGTCATTTCTTGCTTTAAAACGGCGGTCATTTAATCATTTCTTTCTGAGAACTGATTACCTTGAGCGCCGCTACATTGCTCGAAAAAAGTGGAAGTGAAAAAAGAACCGATCTGCAAACCTAATATTGGTTTGAAGTCCGAATCTCTTCACAGGAAACCAGTCGTAATCAATAGTATGATGAGAATAATGCAATTTTTGTGTTAATAAGTTAAAAATATAATGCTGCTGCTGATGATGATTAAAATATGACGATGATGATGATTGTAATAATGTCTGGTTGCGAGTGGTGACATTCAGGTCTAGAAGTCTAGTACATAAAAGTACTAGCACAAGGTGTGTCCTGACTCCTTTATTTACAAGCAACAAGTGTATATGAAGAAGTATCAAGTGGTCAGTGTAAGCTTTGGTCGGATGTATTATCTGTTAGATCAACTATGCATTCTGAGAATATAGACTTGCTTTAGATAAGCAATACATTTAACAAATGTTACAATATTGATGCTGCTGATGATGATGATGCCGATGATGATGATGTAGTTTGGTATTGAGTGGAAACAAATCAAATATTTTGATATATCATTAGCTTTTTAAAATGTGGTTTATGTGTATATACTTCGGATAATATCTAGTTTTGTGGCGAGATTTTTTGGAGTATAGCGCAGATATGTACCAACTGCATGCAGAACAGTGTAGACCTGTGTATGTCTTCACTAGTAAATAAGTCAATAATAGCCGGCAAAATGTTGATTCATAAATTTGAAAGTCGTAGAACAATTTATATGTGCCTGGTTTGAATTTTACTCAGCATAAGATTTGTCGCTTTCATTTTGATAACAACTTTCAAGGCTATTTATTTACCAACATATTTATTTATTTCACGTATCTGTTTTTTTCTACTGATAATAGATAACAGATTGGATTTTCGTCCAAGTTTCGATACTATTTTAATAATCGTGTATTATATTTACAACTGTTACCAAATTTGCAACAGGTGAGAGGTTTAAGTCATTGTCTAAGTTAAGAATGATAAGGCCAGAGAAAATAAATTATTAGATTCTCATCCGGATTTTGGAAAAAAAGGGCGGGTGGGCACTTTTTAATTTTTATTTTTTATTAACGAAATACCTTATGAAGGTATTTCGGGATGGTCTAAAACCCGTACTGTACGGAAAGAATATGTTTCGATTTTTTTACCAATAATTTTTTTGGGGGCGGGTGGTTTTGGACAGGGGCGGGCGGGGATGAGAATCTTAAATATTTTTTTCTCTGGCCTAACGGCACTTTGCAACTGATAAAACATGTTTTGGTTGTAGGTTCGATCCATAATTACTTTCCTGTTTATGCCCCCACAAAGTGGGAGGTATATAGAGTTGCACTCGTCCGTACGTCCGTCCGTACGTACGTCCCTGAAATCTTGTGGCATCAACTCCTCCTTAACCGTTGGGCGGATTTCTTTCAAACTTACAGAGCAGGATCAAGCAGGATGTGGATATGATCGTTAAAAAAGACTTTTTCCTGCGAATATTAATACCAGAGTTATGGCCCTTTTTGTTACAAATATTGTTGTAGCAGTGGGGGCATCAGTGTCCAAGGACACATTCTAGTTTCCATTTTCAAATTGTTTCTTAATATATTTATTTGTTATTATAAAATAATATAATGATTTGTTTCTAGGAAGTTATAAGTTCTAAGTTAATTTGTCATATTATTAATCTGGGCTATCAGATCATAATTTGCACGTCGCTTAAGGGCTTACCACACTCCTCCCCAGCACGTTCATCGATAAAAAGAATTTTATCAAAATCTCAATAACGGCAAATGCCGTTCAATGAAATTTTGCACAAATAAATGTTACTAATGTATCTTTATGTTGCATATAGTAAGACATGTTTGAAAAGAAAAGAAAAATGTTAGACCTAAAAATTACTTCAAATGCTATTTACATAAATTCACATAAACTAAGCAATACAAAACATAAGTTAAAATTCCCACTCGAGTGTAATGATACTGACAAGAAAATGTTGTGTACTTTGAAAAAAAATTCTACTACTAAAAGAGTAATGGATGATTGTCATCCGTTTACGCGACCAGGAAGCGACCAGGAAATTGAAGGTCAAAGACACTTTCACTTATATCTCATAAAGTTTACATATGTAAGTCACGAGGACACAAGACAGTGTTGTCAGTATCATATTACTCATGTGGGCATTTAAAATGATGTTTTGTGTTGTTTAGATTTTCGTGAATTTATGTAAATAGAAGTTTAGGGAATTTTAGGTCTCGCTATTTTTCTTTACCGTTCTAACAAGTCTTACCATATGCAAAATAAAGATACATTAGTAACACTCATTTGTGCAAAGTTTCATTGAACGGCATGTTGCCGTTATTGAGATTTTGATAATTTTCTTTTTTTACAATGAACGTTCTTGGGAGGAGTGTGGAAAGCCCTTAATATCGCTTTTACTCGGATGTGCTGTATTTTCTAAAAATGATCCTTTTTGATATGCAAAATATTGTACTTTGTGGATTGGTTTACACAAGTATTACACAACTTGTGTATTTGTATGGCTATGAACATTATTATGTTTAATACCGATAAATATGTGACTTTTATGTTCATGTAACCTAGGTACTTGATAATCTTTCTGATGAATAAAAATAATTAAAAATATTAATCTGGTATTGAATTATGCATAATTATCCATATATGGTATTAAAAACATTACGACACTAAACTGTCATGCCTCACGGGTCAAAATCAGACTATGTGTTTACATTTTATTTATATTGCCAACTAGATTTCGAAACCTGAAGTGGAGGTGTCTTATCAAATCAATTTAAGACAACCTTGAATATTGTTTACAAGAATCAATTAAACGTGATTAAAACAGCAGCATTCTTGCAACCACAGCAATATGTTCTAAAATATTCTTATCGATTAATGGTTAATATTTGTACACGATTGTATCATGATTATTTGTTCTGAGAAATCTATTTGAAATAAGTTTTTAAGATTATTGGTTGAAATGTTGACTTGGTTAAAACTAAAATAATTGTAGCATCTTGTCTGGAAAGGACCTCTGTGGTAAAGTCGCTGAGGTCATTGGTCAACAATCACTGTAACTTTACTCTACTGTGGCGTTCACCTCAGCCGCTACATTACGGAATCAGAGAGACCGGGGACACCTGTGAACAGTTGACCATGAACCAAGATTATAAAACTGAGAATAAAGAACAATCTCATATCTCAGCAATTTGATTGGTTAAATTTGAGTTCAGTCTCAGAATTTACCAATGCGAATCCTGATCCTGAGATCCGAGAAAGTTTCCTTTCTCACATAATTAAGTTATGCACTTAGGGCCATGTCATTCAACACCGTTCCCTTGCGAAAAATGACTGTCAACTCCGATACCACCAGAATGGGAGCGAGCTGAGGTATACTCGGGTGTGGCTCGACTTTTCTAAAACACTATGTGTCCAGTCTGACTTCAAATATTCAAGACATCGTCTTAGGCTACGAGCGTCAACTAACTCGCAACATTTAAGAAACTATTGTCGTTCTGACAACCATGAGGTTGCTAGACACCCAGCTGTTGTGTTGCAGACGCTAGGCTCCGCGGAACGGTATTTTGTTCGACACTGTTTCTATAAGGTCAAAGATAACGTCCTCTCCGGGACCGACTTCAAAAAGATCATAGTAGGACGACAAATAGAATTTGGGTTGCTCATTAGCGGTAAGGGCACACTTAAGGTGGAACCGATCAGGGGTGGGACGATATCCTATGTGCATATAGATCCTGAACAGCTTACAATGGTCGTACAAAGGGTATGTGCCGTATCTTTGGGGAAAATGATTAAGCATGTAAAAACCCACAAAACAGCAATAAAAGCAACTGATTCGCTTAAGTTTTTTTTCTACCAGGTTGTGTCAAATGTTAAAACATGTCAGTAGAAGGAGTGCGCGTGGTTCGTGGTCCGGACTGGAGTCATGGTGATGAGGATGGAGGTGAAGGTCACGTTGGAACCGTTACCCAGGACAACGAGGATGACACGGTGGAGGTGCAGTGGGACATGGGTAACTGTGGTACATACAACACCGGGTATGACGGAAAGTGTGAACTCAGGATCCTCGACAGCGCTCCAGCAGGTGAAATTTCTGTTTATCATTATTTAGACTTTATTGTGTTGACGTAGCAGAGTATTGTTGCGAGTTATTTACAGAAAAGGAACACATGTTCTTGTTTCTTCTTAACTTATGATATTGCAAAACGAAGCAATTGTATTCCATCAATAACGGCTGGACATCGCAAAATGAAACATAGTCATTTTCTTTTCTCTCTCTATATGACTCCGAATATACTTTATTGAAAGGACATATAATTATTAATTATTATGCTATTTTAATCAATACTAGACTGAAAAATACTCAAAATAACCACAGATCAACACAAGGCATGCCATACGTAAGTATTACGAGACAATAGTCCAAATATGTTGTCTCACATACAAATTTGGAGAGATTGAAGACTTATTTGCTTAAAAAGACGATAGGTGGCTGATACACATGTGTCATCTCAAATTTCAGACTAAATTCTGGCGTTCGCGTTCAAGTTCATCTTGAATGAAATTATTTATTTCTCTTCTAACACTCGCTTGATACAAACGTTAACATATAAAATCATTTTTGTTAATAAAAGAATTGGGTGGATTGAATTACAAGTTTTTACTTTCTCTAAGAAGCCTGACCCAAAATTACAAATATCTAATTAACTTGAAAACAACTGCACCACTAAAAAGAAAAAAAGAAATTAAGGAAAACAACTGGGAGATGAAAGCTGCAAACTATCACGTCATGCACGAGGAACTTGATAGAACCTACATAATTAAAAAGGCTAAAGTTAAATTATCTGACGTTTTAAAACTAGAGAAAGGTCCTACCCAAATGACAGAAAACGTAAAATATGCATCCTTGGTAAAGTCACTTTTGGAAAACACATACTCCCCAAAGAGTCAAAAAGTAGAGGTAAAGAGAGCAGGAGTTGATTATTTTGATCAGTTTCATCGAAGACACCACAATTAACGAAAATGGCAACTAAAAAGGTTACCGCCTTTGAACCTCCTTGGGACGATCATTGATTGATAAAATATTTTGCCACTGATTGGTTTAAATCAGGTGGTAGGTTGTACCAACCTCACACTTGTCCATAAAGGTTCTCATGTGAGCAAACAAGTACACGTTGTCTTGGTAAATTCACTCCAACTCACACATCTAGCATGCAATATCACACAAACAGCATTGTTAAGTGAAAATGTTATGTACTCAGTGGCCTTACTGAGAACATAGCAGCTTGACTTCACACGGCAAGCTGAAGAACACTTAAACCCATGTCACCGCAGTGCAATCATTCGTAGGCAAAATGTAGATGGGTTAATAAACAAGCGTGCAGTCTTCTTCTTAGACACAGTCTACTCATCCCAGAAAAATGCTTAGTTATCATGTCCGACGCCCTAGCACGAGGCACCGTTCCTATTAGTCATAGTCTAATGAAGTTGTAAATTGGGTCACTATTTCAAGTAAATGTAATAACTTGTTTAAAATATGAGAGGTCACTTTTTCTTTTAATTTCATATTAAGCCTGTATTTTCTATGTGTTCATATAAACAATGACACGAAATCTTTACCATCTTAAAATTCAGTACTTGGTCTGTTACCTTTACCCACTGTATTATTATTTGCCTCCCTGCTGGTCTGCACCAAAAGGTCTGCAATTGTTTATGTGGCTACTCTTAAACATTTTCAGTTAGATAAATATATGCATTTATTTCATAAAGGGTTGAAGCACGAGGGAGTAACATGTGACGGCTGCAAATCTAAGGAATTCCCCGGAACAAGGTGGAAGTGTCAGTCATGTCCGGACTTTGACCTATGTAGCCCGTGTTACTTCGCCGACTCCCATGACACGCAACACCCTTTTGCGAGAATCGACGTTAACGGAATGAGAGGGTATGCCAGTGCAAATAGAGTCGTCATAGCACTATTTTAATACTTTTTTCTGCATAAAATGTTAGGTATTTATATTAATACTTTGTGGGCTTCTATGGTACAGCTTTAACTGTAATCAATGTTTTTCGTTATTCAAATGTCACAAAAGAACTATAGAACAAATAATGACATGGATCTTACACACAATTAAGTGCAGCATAAACCAAATGTTTGCGAATTAAATTTTAAAAAATACCAAAAGTTTGTCTGGAAACATAAATATTTACCATCAGTGCACTTTGCTCTTCCGTGATTTTTACGGTCTTCGCCGGTCGACTATTCAGTCATAAGTATTAATTTATATATTTTTATGTTTGCATTTCTCAATTTCCTTAGAATATTTTACTATGCCAGCATAAAACAACCAGCATTATATTTTATGAGTTTTAGATTTGAATTTCTTGTTCGTTGGTTAAAAATATTAATACATGGTTGAAAGTCGCAGGACTTTTTTATACATGTATTACTATAGTATACCCCCATTTGAACGAAAATACGTTTTAAATGTTTTTGATTTGTTTTGTTTGTCCTCAAAAGTAATCGAAAAATTAATCGAATTATTGGCCAGGTGTCTGTTATTTAAAGTTTTTTCTTCATATTCTTATAGCCGAAATCAAAATACAACAACAATATCTTATAGAATTGGTCTTCTTGGCAAATTACAATGTTTGAAAGAAGTCTAGATAAACGTGAATAAGCCCAGTGCCCTATCGTTGAAAACTTTGTAACCATCACACAACAAGTCCTGGTTAGAATGAGATATTCAGTAAACACATCAATCTACTAAAGCCATCAGTATTTATTTATTATTTCCGTTGTCGGTTATTTTCAGAGTAACTGTACCTAAGCGTTCCAGCAGTGTTAAGATGAGAGCTTATGGAATATATAAAGGTGCCAAGGTGAAGCGAGGTGTGGACTGGAGTTACGGAAATCAAGACGGTATAAAACTGAAAAAGACGTTCACTAATTATATTTCTGCATTATCGTATTAAATACCTATTATATATGCTTACACATTTGGAATATTTCAAGGCCCATTCAGAGATCGGTGTTTCTTTTATAATTCAAGCCGTTGGAGTAGATTTTTAATAAGCCGTAACATGATTAGATATGGACGTTATCGATATGTGGTAAATGAATAATATATAGAAATAAGTGCACCGAGATTTGTTTCTCAGATAACCGTTTCTATCTGTCGGTTTTTGATTTACGTTGTAGGCGGTGACGGTACAATAGGACATGTTACACAGACACACAATTATGGTACGGGCGGCCCGGAACGAGACTCTGTTAAGGTCACGTGGCCCAACAAGGACCTACAAGCCTACAAGCTGGGGTACCGTGGTAAAGTGGACTTGGTGTGTGTTGAAAAGACTTCCGGCATGAACTTTTATAGGGATCATCTGTTTGCAATAAGTATGACATTTTTATTCTTAACATTTTATAATTTTCATTAATACTGTGCGTTGTTTGTGTTGTTTTGTTTAAAAAAAAAACACCCACTAGGTGCAATAGTTTTTAACATTGACTTGAGGCGCTGTTCTGTAACGTATTTTAAATAGTCTCTATTACTTTGTAATAAGTTTAAAAAGAGTTTTGTGCCCTGGTCTCCTAGTTTTTTACCCTCAAACAAATGTGTGGGGCTACATAGGAATTACATTTGTTTTCCGTCCGTCGATCCGTCCGTCCGTCTGTCTGTCCGTCGGTTCGTCCTTCCGAATCCTGATTCCTGTCTGGTCATTCATAGTTCGATTTCATAATAATTGACAGAAGGAATGATGTGTCGCGCACAAGACCCACGTTCCTAAATTCAAGGTCAAGGCAACTTTTCTGAACTTAGTCAGCTTGCTTACTGATGATAGTTTATGTCCAGCATATCATCGATAGTTTGAAAATAAATTGGCAGAAGTGACCACAAATTGTATTAGGACGTGTTTCGCACAAACTGTGTTCCCACATTCAAGGTCAAGGTCACAGCGACCCTCTGAACTTAGTTTTGCTGTATAAGTCGATCCATATCTTTGTCATCAATGGTTGGATTTTAAAATAATTTTGCACACGTGACACCATTGTATGAGGATGTTTTTAGCATGAGGGTCTCAGAAGATACAATTTTACAACACACAAGGTCAAGGTCACATCAGACTTAAGTTTTGGAGGGTTAAGGATTTTAAAAATCTCGTTACATAAACTACTTTTACAGTTTGCAAACTTTAAACATACCTCTACCTCTATGATTTTCTTCTGATAGTTTTATTGTAACCTAAGCGATGCCTTTTAAAGACTGTTTAACACTGACAAATATGGTGTTCTTCTTAAAGTGTTTACTGTGGCCAACAATACTGTTGTTAACATTTAAAACGATTTAAAACGATTGCATACTATGGTAGATAACGGTAAAATGGTTGTTTTCAGGTACAGTATCAACATCGTTGGAAGATGGTACACTAACCTCATATTGTATACATTGCCTTGTATTTTATAACTTAACGCTGTATCATTTTCCTGCCGACCAATGACATTGTTGCAAATCCAATAAGCTCTTATTTTATTTGCCTCACATAAAACTTTTTGTTTCCACCTTGATCATTGCACGTCCATCCAGTCAAATATGCATCGAAATATCCTGTATGAAAATATTCTTCCTTTTGCCTTTCTATTTATATACGGCATTTAATCTACAAAGTGCTTATTATTAATTTTAAATTTTCTTCATATAACAAAACCTCGTCTAACTTGATATTTCAAAAACAAAGCAACAACAACAACAATATCAACAACAACAACACAAGTATAACTTTCGAAAGGTATTTTTTAATGTTACAGAAGATACAAGTTTTAAACACTTTAAGCGCTGAATTAATAATGGTCCCATCTTTCTATCAACTTAGGTTAATCCAGTCATTGTATATCGGGGAATTCTACAAAATGTATGAACAGCTTCTATTAAAAGTGCAGACCCTGTTTAGACTATTTATTGTATTGGTTAACACCGAGTCGACGTTTCTGCTTGCACCCTGTTTGTCATTTTATACAGATTGATATTAACTCTCCGTAGTATTTGCTTTAAACAATAAGATCATTTTCATGAGATGACGTTTTCCAGTTATGATAAAATTTTTAAACCTTTATGTAACAAGGATAGAAGCCATTGTATGGCAAGATGTAACAAAATGTCTAACCTTGTTAAAACAACTACATGTAACCATGCATATTTTATATCAATCAGACGTAAAACAAAAACAAATATAGAATTCTATCAGACATCGACTTTAATACATGTCGCGCGGAAATTGCAGAGTCTTTAAACTCTTTTGCAATAAATGTTGTAAACATGCTGAGCCTAATGCTCTTTCAAACTGGAAAAAAACACAACAAATATTCAAAATAATTGACACTCGTATATCCTTCTATAAAAGAAACATAGATTTATTACCACCTCGACCTCGTTGTAACTTTCGTCATGTGTAAAAGATTTTCACAACAGATTTGTTTTAACACCTGCTGATAAGGCTGCAAATAATGTAATTATAGTGTGACGTATACACTATATAAATGTTAAAACTGAAGAGCTTAATAGCACTAATGCTTATACACTGACTTCTTCATCTGAGAGTGATATTGTTAATGCACACACTCTACAAATTACAAAATATAGAATCAGTGTTGAGCCGAAACAAGACAAAGTACCTACTATGTATTGGTTGCCTAAAATGAACTAACACCGTACAAAGCAAGATTAATTGCAAACTCTAGTTCTTGTACAACAACAAAATTATCCGTGCTCTTAACATCTTGCCTTACAGCTATAAAAGAACATGTGATCACTATGCGTTCTTCTTTGGTTGCCCGACGGTGGCAGGGTTTTAAGAGTTTATGAAGGTTTATGGGGAAATCTTTTCTTAAAAGAACCTAGAAGCTTGATTCGTTTCTTTTATCCCTGTCATCGTGTTCTTGCTGATTTTACTCCAGGAGCTCTGGTCCCAATAAGATCATTGAGCACCTACCCTTTGGCTTTACAATGCTATTAGCTTCTTATGTTTTATATGTTTGTGTGCTTTTGCATGCAACATTGTTGGGCCGATGGGTGGGTTGGAGTTATTTCACCAAGACAACTTGTACTTGTTTTGTGATACGAAAACCTGTTGGGGAAAGTGTGAGGTTGGTGCACCCTAGAACCTGGTTTTAACCCCCAGTGGCAATTTGTTTTGCCACTGATCGTTTCAAGGCGGTATCCCCAAAGGTTCTCTTCTTCGTTAATTGTTTGTGGCGTCCTATTTGAATGGACATACTTATAAAAAACATGCTCTCTCTCTCTCTCTCTCTCTCTCTCTACTTTTTCGCTGCATGGGGAGGCTGTGTTTCGTGAGTGTGGCGATTCCTGACATGCATATATTACTTTTAAATTGTGTTGTTGTTCTATTTTAGACCAAAATGTATTTAGCTGCAGGTATCAAGAATTGCACTTATAATCTTATATACCATTTAAGACAGTAATAATTTCAATTAAATCATTAAAAATATGCATACATGTATGAGATATAATTATATAAAATCCATTCGGAGAAAAATGTGTTTATTCATAAAAAACAATAAATCGAAAGGTCGTGATAACCAATTTATTTTAAGTTTCATGAATGAATTAAAAAAACTTATGCTTTTCAAAGTTACATGTATGATTTTAGAATGCCTTGTTAAGTTTTATTGAAATTCTTAGCTTTAGGTACTGGTACAATTGAACAAAGTAACCGAGGATCTTAAAGTTATGATGATTCGAAATCTTTACTTTGTGCATGTAAATAAAGGTTGAAATTAGTGAGGTTTGTTTATACATTGTAAATATCTTCAGACACTAAACCGGTGCCCAAGGACACAGTTAAACGGCAAAGTATTAGAAGACAGGCGGCAAGTAATGCCGGACCTAGTCCCCAGAAGCCACAGATAGGGGACAAAGTGTGTGTGGATCTTCCGGAAGCTGCTCTCAAGGAAGCGCAAAGAGGCCATGGGGGTTGGAGCATGCGCATGAAAGAGGTGTTTGCCGTTAATCTACCATATGAATAGAGAACCAAGAGAAGGCTACATTCGCCGTTTAGATGAAAGCCTACGTACATATTTTCAAAAATACAAATATACTTTAATGATTTTAGCATTGTGTCGTAATAGTCATGACATATTAATGAATAAAACAACACAAAACTAATACTAATTAGCAACGGGATGGCTATTACCTCTGAGATTTTAAGCTAAATAAAAGCATTCAATATATTTTCAGTATATTGGCCAACAGGGTGTATTGCATCGATATGAGGACAATGGGGACTGTGTAATAAAATACGAGGACAAGGAATGGAGATTCAATGCTGCTGCTGTCAAAAAGGTTAAACAATGCTATTGTGATTTTACCGATAACAATATATAGAAACCATCCTCCCTCCCTGCCTCACTTTCTTCCTCCCTTTACATATTCCTGCTTTAAAAATGGATCGTATAATTAAAGTAGTTTACGTACGGGCGATTTATAAGAACATCTTTTTATAGAATTATTAATGCGTATTTTTAAAACACGTATAAATTTAACCTGACGAGAATAGTAATACAAATTAATATGAAATATCATTATAATTTTGATGTTTTTAATTTGTAATTTATTTTTACGGTCACTGGATGCATACACGATCAATATTTTAAACATTTCAAATCAAAGCAACTATTAAAGTGACTTCTCTTTCAAAAAAGTTCGAAAGTGAGAACGTGTTGTAATTTTTTCTATGTGCAAAGTGGCTTAGTTGGCCGGGAGAACTCACAATATGTCTATTCTTGTCCGGACTGTTCCTTTCCAGCAAGCACGGCTAGAAATTATAGAAACGTTTCACTTACAAGAGGAGATGCACGATGTTTAACCTGTTTTGTTAGATGAGTTTTTTACAGAGTTGTTTGCCTTCATTTTTTATAGTTACATTCCAGAAACCACCAGTTGTTATTTCGTGACAACTTATCGGAAGTTTAGCAAACAGGACAATTAGATATACAGACTGTCCGTACGTTCCGGTTATATGAGTTATCGTCCTTAAAATTATGTAATAGCATAATACATACATGTACATAGGGTCATTTGTGTCCGGAATAATTCTAGATAACCACCGACTGAAATATAATGAAACTTTAAGACAAGCTTCACTGACAATAGAAAGTAATCTAACATGATCTCCCCTTTTCAGATTCCGTCGTTAAAGGTTGGAGATCTGGTGCGAATCGTTTCTGATGTTGACAAGGTACAAAGTCTTCAGAAGCGTCACGGAGGCTGGCAGGCTGAAATGCAACCGGTAACTCAGCAATTAAATACTGTTCATCAAAACTAATGTGTTTTTTTTAAATAAGGAACACGTCGTTAATTAGAAATGTGTTTCTTTGAGGAAGGTCAAACCAAATTTTCGGCTGGCTTTTATCAAGGAAAAATCATTAAATAAATGTGAAACCGTAACAGGCATGAGATGGTAGTTCGCAGCATAGTGTACTAGTACATTGTATATTCTTATTGTATTGTGTTTTACTTATATGAGCGATGCATAACATAAATAAATATTTGTTTTGGGAAAAGATTAACAAAAGTGCGGATAAATAGAATAAAAAAAATTTGAGGGTTTCAAGGGGATTTTCTTACTGGCTGTGTCTGCTGGATGTGGCCATCCCTGATATGCATAATTCACTTTTTGAACATTAAACATTATTGTTTTGGAATAAATTGTTACATGTAAGGAAATGAAGATACGTCTGAAAACTGTCACTAGAGACAGCTATTCTTAAAACTTTCTGCTATAACAGCTGCAGTTAAGTACGTCTTAATTTAATTTAGTACTTATACACAAATATTTAATATGGTATTTAAAACCATTAAAGCTCTTTTATTCTTAAATGTAAAGGTGCCCAGATGTTAAAATCCATATTTCCTAAGTTTTACTCATTCATGTTTAGTTTCAATTGCCTCCTTTGGTAATATAGTAGTTTCAAACTATAGAAAATGTCAATAATTGTGGGTGGTGTTATATAGGCATAGTTGAACTATCTTTTTTGTTGTTACTGATGGTATGTACTATGTCTCTTGCATGGTTGGCTAGGCGCTGTATGGCTTTGTAGTTATTTATACATTTAAAACACTCGACAAAACATTTCAATATATGGGAGAAGTTTTAAAACTTCGCTTAAGATGACAAGTGTTGTTACATTTTAGGCTATTGGTAAAGTAGGAAAAGTGGTCAAAATCGACTCTGATGGTGACGTGGCAGTTGCGTTTGGGAATAAAGCTTGGGTTTTCAACCCCGCATGTTGTGAACTTGCACCCGGTGAAAAGGTGTCCGATCTTGGAGATGGCGGGGGCAGAGGTGGCGCCGAAGGAGGCGCTGGTGATGGCGGTGGAGGAAGAGGTGCTGATGCTCGTGGGGGATCTTCCGGGAATGATGGTAAGACATAGAAATGAAGATGTAAAAAAATTATGTTCTATTATGATGTTTGCTTGAAGTTGGCGGCATTTTTTCTTGGACGCTATAACGTTACATATTGGCGGCTTTTTGCTCTTTGTTACGTTACATATTTGTCACTTTTTAAATATAAATGTAACGATATTAAGGATTCGAATAATAAGAAGTTTTCAGATTAATTTCAAACCACGCAGAATTTCTTTGTGAGTTGCAGTACATAGGCATACATGTTCTTAAACTATCTTTGTGGGGGATACGGATGGTATTTGATATATATGTCTCTTGCGATTTGGCTTGGCGCTACCTCCTTATTTGTATAACTTTGGAGTATATACATAAATTTTTGTATAAAGTAAATTCTCTTGTAATACAAGTATCATTTATTTATCAATTTATTTAATGCATTGTCTGTTATGTTTTTTTTTTGCCAGGATGCTGTCTTATGTCGTTTATTAAAAAAAAACAACAACAATCTATGTGTTTGTTAGGTGAAGACAGTGACAAATCAGAAGACCCCGCGGAGGTCCTCGGTCACCTCATAGCGCAGATGTTCCTGCTAGGGCGCCTACAGGAAGCTGCTGCTATCGGTCCTCAACAGCTGGTTTCTGCTGCCGCTAAAAATGATGCAGGAGTAGTTCTACGTTTGTTGAAGGACAACCGCCAACTTGTAGGTGGATTTATGTCGTACCTGCATATATTTAAAAAGTGATGACATAAAACATTAAGAAATATAATATTTATGTATAGTCCGTTATTGGACCGTGGGTTCTGACGGTTCGGACAAGTCCACTGTATATTCCAAAATTTGATACCTCGTAAAGTATCGTTCAACTTTATTATTCCATTGTTGATAAGTCAAAATACATTTACTCACTTTAACGTGAGTAAATTAATTATTTCCTTATCTCATAATACGTAAAAAACACAAACAAAAACTAGGAATAGGTCGTTGTATTCAGCGGTAATATACATTAAAATTTTCAAATGTCTGTAAAGTCCAAGTTCAAGTTGCTCAAAAACTGTCCAAAGAGGTAGAAATCAGTGGGCCTGTAGTGTGCGAACCGTCCGAATGAAAAGCTGACATCCGTAGTTCTGGCTATTTAGCAGTCCAGAGGACGAACGGAAAACTTTCAACACATCTGGATAAAGCTTCGTCTAATAGTACCACTCGAACCTGAAACTAGTGAATGGCCTTAAAATATCCATATTTCTTACATGATAAATAAATATATTGTTTATGACTAAGAGAAAACAGCAAAACTCGAAACACCTGAAACAAAAATAAACACTATTTACACCCATTTTTCAATTTATTCTCTGAAAGTTCTGTTAAACCTCGACAACCATCCAAAAATAATATTAACAACCTATAGGGCGGGTGGGCGGGTGCCGACATGTTTACCGCTGAATAGAAACGCCTCGAATGGTGTACACAGATAAAACCAACACTTAAATAGCCTAATCGCACGAGATACACGCACCTTTTCCCTCCACACTGACAATTACCGTCAAGTTCGTATTATTCGAAACGGAAATAATTTCATTTACTCACTTTAACGTGAGTAAATTAATTATTTCCTTATCTCATAATACGTAAAAAACACAAACAAAAACTAGGAATAGGTCGTTGTATTCAGCGGTAATATCGAATCAAACAAAGAGAGACAACTGATGAGAACTGCAGTTGAAAGGCATTTACATTTATAAAAATCTTAAATTGTCACACCTTTTGTAACTTGCATGCGTCGTTTCAACCTTTGAAAAGATTGTACTTCATACTATCAACAAAATGAAAAACAAATTTACTCATTTATAATTTCACCAAATAATCTGGAACCATCACGGACACCTCAGCCACTGTCAAAAAACAATGTTAAGCACTTGTTTTGTTAACAACTGGTCTACAACAAAGTAGGTCTCAGGATCGTGTCATCAATCTTCAAAGAAACTGAATATTCAAAAACCACATTAACTACAAATGTACTTATTTGACACACAACGGCACCAGAGAACGTGTATCAAACACAAATAAAACACAGAAACCACAACATTGAGTTCATGGAACATATCAAACACATATTACACAATTAACACAAGACTTAATCACAAACCAACGGCATCTGTGTGCGTAAAAACCAGACACATTAACATATACAATACGACAACAAGAACTGGCTAAAATTTTACTCAACAAACAAGAAAACTGCCCAGGCTACATAACTGACACTGCAAACAAACAGCAACAGTTCGTATACAAGACGACAACAAGAACTGGCTACAATTTTTCTCAACTAACAAGAAAACTGCACAGACTACATAACTGACACTGCAAACAAACAGCAACAGTTAGTATGCAACACGACATCAAGAACTGGCTACAATTTTACTCAACAAGCAAGAAAACTGCACAGACTACATAACTGACACTGCAAACAAACACCAACAGTTCGTACATAACTGACACTGCAAACAAACAGCAACAGTTCGTATACAACATACTTGGCACCGGGGGCCACACAACAACGGCACCGGGGGCCGTGTTCTCAAACACATAAAACACAAAATACTTGGCACCGGGGGCCACACAACAACGGCACCGGGGGCCGTGTTCTCACACATAAAACACAAAATACTTGGCACCGGGGGCCACACAACAACGGCACCGGGGGCCGTATTCTCAAACACATAAAACACAAAATACTTGGCACCGGGGGCCACACAACAACGGCACCGGGGGCCGTGTTCTCACACATAAAACACAAAATACTTGGCACCGGGGGCCACACAACAACGGCACCGGGAGCCGTGTTCTCAAACACATAAAACACAAAATACTTGGCACCGGGGGCCACACAACAACGGCACCGGGGGCCGTGTTCTCAAACACATAAAACACAAAATACTTGGCACCGGGGGCCACATAACAACGGCACCGGGGGCCGTGTTCTCAAACACATAAAACACAAAATACTTGGCACCGGGGGCCACACAACAACGGCACCGGGGGCCGTGTTCTCAAACACATAAAACACAAAATACTTGGCACCGGGGGCCACACAACAACGGCACCGGGGGCCGTGTTCTTAAACACATACAACATAAACTTTGGCACCAAGGGCCGTGTGTAAAATACAACACATATAAGCACTGTATCACACACCAATAGCACTCGGTGTGATCTTGAAATAAAGCATCTCTAGAAAAACATTAATATTTAATAATCGTAACTATTTAACAATGTAACTTCCCAAAATATTCTATTCATTAAAATAATAATTTCTAAATCGTTGACATTAAAATTGGCAGCATTTTCTCAGCGATGCATAATTCAAACGATAATTTTTACTACATTTCAAATCCAGACTCAACGATACTAAAAGTCTGCCTGCAAAGTGTCTTTCACATTTGCCATGTCACTGAGAGTATCTCACTAGTTTCATCATTTGCACTAATCGTAAACTTTTCCGGACCACAATAATATCCAAAGTTATTCTTATCATTACACCGAAATTGTCAGTTTTGGCTTAAAAAAAAACCCATTAAAGATTGAATACGATGCTGTTGATTACATCATCTCAAAAGCCATAGATGCATTATTTACAAAAATAAGGGGATCTTATATCAACTGAATATTCATAAACCACCTGAACTGCTTATTTGACACAACAGCATCAGGGACGGAGCATCAAACACACATACAACACAGAAAACACGGATCACACAGCAATGAATACAAGAGACATATCAAACACACCAGAAATCACAAACCAACGTCATCTGTATGTAAACACCATGCACAATTTCAACATAAAACCACAAACCAATAATACAAGGACTGTTATTTCAAACGTATACAAGACGACAAAAATAACTGGCTTTAAATTAGCACAACAAAACAAGGAATAATTCACAGGTTACATTAATAACATTGCAAATAAACGTCAACAGCTCATACACAACACAGCTGGCACCGGGGGCCACACACCATCGGCACCGTGTTCTCATACATACAACACAAAACTGGGCACCGGGGGCCACACAACAGCGGCACCTTGGGCCATGTGTCAAACAAAAAACAACACATATAGGCACTGTATCCGACAACAATAGCACTAAGTGTTATATTGAAATAAAATAACTCTAGAATAACATTTACACTTAGCGATCGTTACTTTTAACTATGTAACTTCCAATAATATTCTATTCAATAACATAATACTTTCTAAGTCGATGATATTAAAATTGATAGCATTTTCTCAATAATGCTTAAATTAAAAGACAATATTTCAACATTACAAATCCAAACTCAGCGATACTAAAAGACTGCGTACAAACTGTCTTTCGCATTTACCACTGAGTGTCTCTCACTAGTCTTATTATTTGCACTCACCTTAGCTTCTCCGGACCGAAAACAAATGTAATCCGAAGTTATTCTTATCATACATTGAAAATCTCAGTTTTTGCTTTGAAAATTCATCAAAGATTGAATAAGAAAGCTGTTAATTACATTCTCTAAAAAAAAACCTTCATTGCAATATTTACCAAAAATACAGAGATCTAAAAAATGAATTCCGATTTTTATTTAAATATTGTTAATAGTCTAAAACATCTGTTTTCAATTAGAAATGTTAAATATAAAAGTCCACCAAAAAATTTCAGAAAAACTTAATGTCCGACCCTTAGATACCCATTACTTCACGTATTCTAAAGAAAACAGCAAATGCTAAAATAGATTAATTCACATCTCTGAAATCTCATAAGAAACTGCTTTCCAAAGCGAATACCCAGTACTTCACGTATTCTAAAGAAAACAGCAAGTGCTAAAATAGATCAAATCACATCTCTGAAATCTCATAAGAAACTGCCTTCCAAAAGTTTAAATTAAGGTTTAGCCATTTCAGTAATATGTAATAATAATGTATTAGCTTTCTAACGAATACATCCAGAGAGACACATTTTCAACCAATCAACCTTACACGGATTAACAAACGTCTGCTATATGATTCCACAATTAAAATACCAGGTTTATTTTTGACTAACTAACCTTTTTTCTGAATAATCTTCGATAATTACATGGCTCTCCTTACCGGCGAAAATTACAGACTGTATAAATGGTTTAATTTTAACCATTGTTGAAAATTTATGAATGTTAAAGTAAAATTACAAACTTTAGATTCTTCCCTTCCAGAATACAAAGCGTCCTTAACCTCAGACAACAGCATCAGGATCTTCAAAGCTGGCGTGGAAAAACACTTGCAACCTCCTATCAGTATGAAAGACGTCCTATATTAATATAAATAAAAACCATGTAAGCAAGAGTAACATTCGTACAAATGAAACCATTAAGTGATCTTACCGGAAGAACTATCTGTAAATATTATACACATCGTTTACATTATGGTCTTAATATTACAAAAAGATCAAATGGTATATTCTCCAAATTTACCATTTCTTACAACTGACTGTATTTAATGCGAGAGTCGTATGTTTCAAGAATCAAATGAAAACGCATAACCAAACTTAATAATATCGTTAAAGAGAAAGGAGTATGCTGTATATTGTACACGCTTTCCATGTGCAACTGTTTTAATAACGGTACATCTATCCGTCATTACTAGTCATGTTTTTATGAAAACCATCTGATTGTTAAACGGCATGACTGTATGCAAAAAAAATAGTATTTTCACTATCACTGTTAACAAATTATCGGCTTAACATCGCTGTTTACATGTTTCAAAATAAATGTTACATTAAGTTCTCTTGTTAAAATGTACATTCACTTCTTAACTCATAATTACAATTACATTCGGGCCTCTATTACAACACTTCATTCAATATGAAAAACAGCTATTTTAGAATTACTGGTCTTGCTTCCCTCATGACAAATCACCATTTCCATTTACCGCCAACTGAAATAACCGATGTCTATAACTTCTTTTTCGGCTTAAATGATTTCTGTACAAAAAGCCAAGCAGCATTTTAATTTTCCTTTTACAAAGTGATCAACAACAGTCACACTATTTTCAAACCAAATAAGATACCCGGTTTTCTAATTTAACAAAAGCCGATGCAACAAAAAGGTACTTATCACAAAAATCTCTTAGTTTCTGGCTCCCATCGCTTCGGTTCCTGTTAATCAGCAGCGGCGCAACCACTGGCGAAGTGCCCTACTTATCTGACTTGCAACCAATGACTTTCTATTGGAGAAAACTCCCTGTTGCCACATGTCCTTGTTGACTGTCACGTCATCTTTTAATGCGTCGAGAAGGCTTTATTCTGACACTCGGTGCTGCCTATTCTGTCTCAAACTTCAAACCTTCAGTTCACTGAATCAAGTTTTAAAAAAGAGTTGGCAACTCTCCGAGTAATCTGCTACATAAATGTGTTCTTCTCCTTGCCGACATGTTTACCGCTGAATAGAAACGCCTCGAATGGTGTACACAGATAAAACCAACACTTAAATAGCCTAATCGCACGAGATACACGCACCTTTTCCCTCCACACTGACAATTACCGTCAAGTTCGTATTATTCGAAACGGAAATAATTTCATATAAATGCAAAAGAACATTTACGGTTCGATTCCTAAAATGATATTCCCGCTTGAGTTTGGTAGTATTGTTACCCCGATATGAAGTTTGCTGGCTAAAATCTGTGAATCTATCTTTGCATATCTATGAAAGTTTCAGCATAAATTAAGCATTACTTGATATATTGAGAGAATACCAATATCGTAACTTAACAATTTATGATTTACTTTTTACTAAGGCCTACTCAAAATTAGTTTTAAAATCGATTATTCAGATATTTTAATGTTTTTCACGATAAGAACTTTCAGTTTTTTTTAGTTTAGATATTTCATTTTGAACAAGTAAGAAGTGGTTCCGATTTTAATGAAAACCAAATTTACGTTACTGAAAATGACTTTGGTATTAACGGAAAATTGATTAATGCTTTAAGCGTATTAAGATGCCAATTTATAAATAATATTTGTTTTTACACCTTTTTACGAAGTATAACTGTTACAGATTATGTTTGTTGCATACACCACGTTCACACATGTGCTTTATTCAAAGCTTTAATAAGAAAGCAGTCCGGGGTACATTTATAACAGACAGTTCTTTGTTTATCAACCGCATATATTATTTTTAATTCAGGTCGACCAGAGACATCAAGGCCTTACAGCGCTAATTATCGCCAGTCATGAGGGCCATAAAGAAGTTGTAACCATACTGCTTAAAGCTGGAGCGAAAAAGGACCTTACTGACTCGAAAGGAAACACGGCTCTTATGGCTGCCCTCATGAAGTAAGTAGGTCATTATTATGTTTAATAAAACGGCTGTCGTGGCTGCCCCCATTAAGTAAGCGAGTAACATAACTTGAATGTATTGGGCATCAATTTGAAGCTGGCAAGTCACATAACTCGGCTTTTGTGGCCATCCTCATGAATTTCACATAACACGACTCATATGCCCATCCTTCTGAAATAAGCAAGTTGTAAAGCATGAGTCAGTTTGCCGTCCTCATTACGTAAACACGTGCATCACAGAGCTCTAAAGGCCGCTTTCACTAAAGAAATACAGTGTCTTAAACACGGCTCTTATGGCCTGCATTGTGAAGTAAGCAAGTGACAGAACACGATGCAGATGGCCGTCCACATTAAGTAAGCAAGTGTAATGCACATTTTTCAATGTTTTTATCCAGAAAACGAGAAGAAGTTTCGTTGATGCTCATTCAAGCCGGAGCCAGTATAAACTTGGCAAATGCCAACGATCGGACAGCGCTGCACTTTGCCGCTTCCAATGGTTGTGACACTGTTCTACGGGAATTACTGGCAAAAGGTGCAAACGTGAATGCACAAGTACGAGTAAATTTTTGTCTGACATGTTTAAAGTCGTAGTTACACGAATAGTTCGATGATGTCAATTTATGTTGGGTGAAGACATTTTCAATGCAGCCATTGACTGTTAGGCTTTAATAAGAGCATTGACACAATAGCGCATGATTTAATTTTACTGAGGTTTCGATTTCTTTTGCATAACTGCAAGCACAAAATACGCGAAATAATAAACCGTCACGAAATTAGGCGAATTCATAGTTACTATTATAACAGTCAGTGTATGATTTTTCTCTAGGATATTGCTGGCGACACACCGATCCATGTTGCTATCCACAACAAAAACAACTCTGCTGTATCGTTTTTGGTCGCGGACCAGAAAATTAACCTTAAAATCTGTAACAAGAAAGGTCTCAGCCCCTTGCATCTTGCTGCTATGAAAGACGATGAAATGTAAATATTAAATCTTCTTATGAGAATTTCATTAGTATGTGCATTATTTTGTTAATCGTAAATGGAAAAAAATAGGGAAATTATCTAACTGCGACGCATGAAAGTTATGTTGACGAATTCATACAGACTGTACAGGTTCTTTGCCATACAGTCTAGGAACGCACTGCCAACAATCATTTCAGTGCTGATGAATTCATTGACGAGTGCAAGCAATTAATTAATAATATTTAAGAAAACAATTACTAAATATTTAAAAGAGATGCATAATTGATTCCAAGGTAAGCGTATGAAAAATATATCCAATTAGAACTTTGGAATGAGTGTTAACAGCAAAACCGTGTACCATTCGATAAAGAAATTATTACATCATAGAAATACATGACAATTTCCGTGATTTTCACCAACTGAACGTTTCTGTGTTTTCGGGGTTTTCCAGAGATGCTAATCTCATCATTTTGCAATGAACTCTTTTATTTGCCAACGTTTGTTGATTTGCAGAACCGTATCGAGGATTTTGGGTAAAGCGCCAGAGCTGAAGAATGCAAGGAAAGGTGACGGATACACCGCACTTCACGTAGCAGCTATAAATGATAATGTTGACGTGATTAAAACACTGCTTAAGGTAAACCTGATATCCATGTAGTAGCTATTAATGATAATGTCGACGTAATTTAAAACACTGCTTAAGGTAAACCTGACATCCATGTAGTAGCTATAAATGACAATGTTGACGTGATTTAAACACTGCTTAAGGTAAACCTGATATCCATGTAGCAGCTATAAATGACAATGTCGACGTGATTAAAACACCGCTTAAGGTAAACCTGATATCTAAGTAGTAGCTATAAATGACAATGTCGACGTGATTAAAACATTGCTTAAGGTAATCCTGATATCCATGTAGTAGCTATTAATGATAATATCGAAGTGATTAAAACACTGCTTAAGGTAAACCTGATATCCATGTAGTAGCTATTAATGATAATATCGAAGTGATTAAAATACTACTTAAGGTAAACTTGATATTAATGTAATAGCTATTAATGATAATGTCGACGTGATTAAAATTTTACTTAAGGTAAACATGATATCCATGTAGCAGCTTTATATGACAATGTCGACGTGATTAAAATACTACTTAAGGTAAACCTGATATCCATGTAGCACTTATTTATGACAATGTCGACGCGATCAAAATACTACTTAAGGTAACCCTGATATCCATGTAGCAGCTATATATGACAATGTCGAAGTGATTAAAATACTACTTAAGGTAAACATGACATCCATGTAGCAGCTATATATGACAATGTCGACGTGATTAAAATACTACTTAAGGTAAACCTGATATCCATGTAGCAGCTATATATGACAATGTCGACGCAATTAAAATACTACTTTAGGTAAACCTGATATCGTTGTAGCAGCTATTAATGATAATGTCGACATGATTAAAACACTACTTAAGGTAAACCTGATATCCATGTAGCAGCTATTAATGATAATGTCGGCGTGATTAAAATACTACTTAAGGTAAACCTGATATCCATGTAGCAGCTGTTAATGATAATGTCGACGTGATTAAAATACTACTTAAGGTAAACCTGGTATCCTTGTAGCAGCTGTTAATGATAATGTCGACGTGATTAAAATACAACTTAAGGTAAACCTGATATCCGTGTAGCAGCTGTTAATGATAATGTCGACGTGATTAAAATACTACTTAAGGTAAACCTGATTTCCATGTAGCAGCTATTAATGATAATGTCGACGTGATCAAAATACTACTTAAGGTAAACCTGATATCCATGTAGCAGCTGTTAATGATAATGTCGACGTGATTAAAATACTACTTAAGGTAAACCTGATATCCATGTAGCAGCTATTAATGATAATGTCGACGTGATTAAAATACTACTTAAGGTAAACCTGATATCAATGTAATAGCAATTAATGATAATGTCGACATGATTAAAACACTGCTTAAGGTAAACCTGATATCAATGTAATAGCAATTAATGATAATGTCGACATGATTAAAACACTGCTTAAGGTAAACCTGATATCAATGTAATAGCAATTAATGATAATGTCGACATGATTAAAACACTACTTAAGGTAAACCTGATACCCATGTAGCAGCTATTAATGATAAGGTCGACGCGATTAAAATACTACTTCAAGTAAACCTGATATCCATGTAGCAGCTATTAATGATAATGTCGACGTGATTAAAATACTACTTAAGGTAACCTGATATCCATGTAGCAGCTGTTAATGATAATGTCGACGTGATTAAAACACACAAGACTACTTAAGGTAACCTGACATTTATTAGCATAATTTTACTCTGTTAAGCGCTCTGTACAGTAAGTTTTTCAAGGTGGCATAGTTTATTTCTTTAATCACTTTTTGAATGTATTGCTGTTTCAAATACCTGGTCGTGTTTCAAGTATGATTCTTAAAGATCTTTTTATATTTGCTATTATTTTTAGTTGGCGCACACAGTCTTAATATTAAAAAAATAATTTATGGAATTGTGACTTTATATATATCGAATAAAGAAATTACGTTTTTATTAAAAAAAGTTGAATATTAATAATAAAGTTTTGTCTAGGGGATAGATGAATAGTTTGTTGATCATTTGAAATGTTAGTACTTATCTGTTAACACCGGTTGAATAAAAGTTGTTCAAAAATATTTTAAGGCACAAGTGACCGTGGACTCGGTGGATGGAAATAACACAACACCTCTACACCTAGCTGTGCACCAAGGATATATCAAGGCTACAACACTACTTGTTGATGCGGGTAATTTAATTAATCAATAATCCGGGGTATTCCGGATAACACGCCCCGAGATGATAGAACCGAGAATTGAAACCAGTCTCAAATCTCAAGCATCTGATTGACTGAAAAGGCGACCAGTGGCCATTTCATCCAATCAGATCATTGAGATTTGAGACTGGTTTCCATTTTCAGTTTTATAATCTTCAGTACAGATCTATTCTAAAATAGATTATGATGAGTGATACAAACCGTCTAAAAATATTTTACTAAAAGGTATTCTTTCTTCAGAAATCACAGATTTCACGGAAAGCCAATAAAGACGTCAAACAGATCATTGACAACAGTGCTTCTGTACGCAGTCACCTTAAAGATATCATATCTCGTTCTGTCAAAAGTTGCCATTTAAGAAATTGTTATGATACAGATAATTCGGATCATCATGTTGGTTAAATAAACAAAGATCAGTTTTCAATATTTACCTAGTAGTTACACGTAAAAATAACATTTTAATAATCGGATATTATAAAGTGGATGATATATAACATGAGTCCCTAGAGACCTAAAACGTTTTACCTATATTTTACTTTGCGATCAAAATGCAAACGTGGACAAGAGCTGTCAGAGGAGACAGCGTGCTCGACTATTCGAATCATTTGAAACAATTGCAATTTGAAGATCAAAGCAATAACAACTATGGCCATACATTCATGTGCAATCATGAAAAATATTAACAAGTGAATGGTTAGGGGGAAATTCATTTTAAATAACAGAAATAATTCCTTAATGTACCATAAATATTCAACTGAATAGGGGAATAACTATGAAATATTTCTGGATCTGTTAGAAAACGTGTTAGTAATTTTTATTAGATACATTTACTTTTAGTTCAATATCAATTTCTTCAGTAATGTTACAGAAGAGGAACTGAAATGAAAATATAATGGTTTGAAGTTGATACCTTAAGTATTTGCAAAGTTATTGATGAAGTGCACTTAAGTGAAAATATAAGTGAAAAAAAGGATCAGTGGAAAAGGGGCATAACTTGTAGAGTAATCGTATTACAGTTATGGGTCTTGTTGGTAATGATGTAGATTTTGATGGTGAAAAAATATTCAAAGTTTCAATGAAATATCGAAAAGTCGAGGTAAAACGTAAATGCAAAAGGGGCATAACTTACAGAAATATTTTCAATAAAGTTATAGATCTTGTTGATAATCATTTAGAAACTGATGGCAAACATACAAGTTTCAAAGTCATATCTCCTGTTGTTTCAAAATTATGGGACAATTGCATAAGTGAAAAAGGGGCATAACTTGAACGCAAAATTAAATTGAAAAAGGGGCAAAATTCGAATAATATTGAAAGCAGAGTTATGGGTCTTGTTGGTTATGATGTAGATTTTGGTGGTGAAAATATATTTCGAGTTTCAAGGCAATATCTCGAGTAGTTTTAAAGTTATGGGCAAAATGCATATTTTGCTTAACACAAAATATAAGAGAAAAGGGGCATTACTTGAAAAATATTGACAGCAGAGTTATGGGTCTTGTTGGTAATGATGTAGAATTTAATGGTGAATATATATTCCAAGTTTCAAGTTGACATCTCAAGTAGTTTATAAGTTATGGACCAAAGTGCATACTTTCCTTAACGCAAATTTTAAGTGAAAAAAGGGGCATAACTTTAAAAAATATTTGAAGCAGAGCTGTGGGTGTTGTTGGTAATAATGTAAAATTTTGTGGGTAATAAATATTCCAAGTTTCAAGTTGATATCATAAGTAGTTTAAAGTTATGGATCAAAGGGAATTTTTTTGTTAAGCGGACGCCGACACCGGGGCGAGTAGGAAAGCTCCCCTATTCTTCGAATAGTCGAGCTAATAAAATAGTAGGTAATGAAATATATATCTGTACGCAACGTTTATAATAAAGTTTTGGTTCATTTTAGGCGCCAATGTGAATTTCCAAGACAATGACGGCGATACGCCTTTGCATAACTGTGTAATGGGGAAAAGGCCCGGTAACGAAGGGGAAGCGGTGGGTAACATTTAAGATATAAAAAAAGAATTTAGAAAGCCACCGGAAACCAATTTTATAAAATGTGTGTTTCGGATATGCTGCATTTACCGCTTTGTTTCCGAGAAAGATGTGCTATAAGCCTATACCTGTGCCTAAAGCCTGTCTCACACAGAACACACGGCTTATACGGTTGGCCACCCTTGTAAACCGTACATACAACCGAACCAACCGTGGCCTTACCCGAGATACACTCGGGCCATTCGAGTGTATCCGTGAAAGCCGTGTATGATTTTTAAAACTTATAAAAAAACTGACACGGGTGCCATGTCCGTGTATGATCGTATTAGCGATCGTACAAGACCGTGGGAGACCGTGTGAGACCGTATGTACAACCGCACATGAAGTCCGCTCCACGAGTGAGCTCAACCTTGTCAATATCATATGTAAATCGTATGGAGTCGTGTGAAACCGTTCCCAAGTCCTACATCCAACACTCGGATGAACACTCGAATGTCACACAATCACCGTACGATTCACACGAGTGTGCACACGGTTTTTATACGATCGCCATAAGACCAATACGATTTCATACGATCGCCATACGACCAATACGGTTCAAGTACGAATTATATATGGTCAAGTAAGACCAGACACGGTCTCTACGTCTGTGCAAAGCTCGTGTATGATCATACAGCACTCGAACACAACAGAAAACACAACTACCTGCTGCCACATTGAAATAACAGAGTACTTACTACATAATGCCTCAAAAGAAGAAGAGGGTCCCCAAAAGAATCCCAACCATGGAAGATTCTCCCAGCGAGAATACAAAAAGGGCCACAAAGACCCTCAGACCACTTCAACCTGTTGACCCTGTCAACCCTCATAAGCTAGAGTGAGATGGAGGACCCGCTTGCACTACATGACGAGATACGCCTTCTGGCCAAAATAATTTCAATGTCAATCAGTCTTATCATGATTTCTAATTCCCTTATCATCTGCCATTTTTATAAATTCTCTGTTGAAAGTTCGAAAAATTTATGAAGCCAAGCCATCAAAACGAGTCAATTTATATAAAAACGTACACGAATGTGTGATAATTTGAGCGAAAATCGGTGGGACCGTATGTGAACCCTGTAAATGTCCAGTTAATCGAGTAAAAGTCGCGTTTTACCGTACTAGGCCGTAACAGACCGTACAAGACCGTACTTGGAACCGTACAACAATCGTATGAAAATCGTTTGCAAATCGTGTTCAAACCGTGACAAACCTTACTTGACCGAGTATATCCGTGCTACATCAGAGTCTAAATCGTACTAACTCACCCCCAGGCACGGTTGGAGCTCAATACTCGTACCAGTCAGCCCGTGCATAACCGAGTATATCGTATTGGAACCGTGTGCCCAACCGTGTTCTGTGTGAGACAGGCTTAAGTTACGCAAAATCCGTTTCAAATACCGCAGATTTGCCCAAACACATAACGGTAAACTTGCAATATTTTTTGCTGCTGGTTTTTCATTAAATAGTAGAAACCTTCTAAATACCTTTTATTACCTTTCGGATGATTTGGTAGAACACAATATATTTTGGAAAACATATTTTCAAAATTTTTCCTTTTGTTTGTTCGAACCTAACATGTCCTATCTTATTTTATTTCAGCTCGCAAGGCTCTTACTTGGTATGCGACTGTCATCTGATGGAGAAAAGAAAGAAAGAACGAACGTTGCCTGTTATCTAATACAGAAAGGGGCGAGTGTTACAATCCGAAACAGAAAGGGCCGCACGGCTTTAGAATGTTGTTCTGACGAACGCATGAGGAGTGCAATTGCACAGTTCGCTCAGAAGCAGTGAGCATCTAGTTTTAACGGTGTTCCATATGAACAAACTTACAATTTTTCTCTCCCTTTACTGCAATGCACGATGGTTTGATAGTGAAATCACGATGGTGCGAAGACACAATGGTTAAAACACGAAGGGACGATAGTACGATGGTAACAAGCGATGTAATATTGTGGTTCCATCATCGTACTATCGTTGTTTCACCATCGTGCCATCATACCAACGTTGTTTCACCATCGTGTCATCGTTGTTTCACCATCGTGTCATTGTTAATTCACCACAAACGATGGCACAATGGCGAAACAACGATGGAGCGATGGTGAAACAACGATGGCACGATGATGAAACAACTATGGTACGATGGTGAATCAACGATGACACGATGGTGAAACAACTATGGTACGACGGTGAATTAACGAAGGCACGATGGTGAAACCACGATAGTAGGATGTTGTAACCGCGATATAATATCACGTTTTCACCATCGTGCCTTCGCGTTTTCATCATCGTGTCATCGTACCATCTTGCATAGCGGTAAAGGGAGAAAAAAAAGTTCATCTATACGGAAAACCGTAAGTTTTGCATTTAACATTACAATATTACACACAGGAATGTCTAATGATCAAAGAGATGGGAGTACCTGGTATGTCTTTATATGTAATACTGAACACAGGACTTCGGTAATAAAGGATTAAAGATGACGATGGTCCAAATTTACATTTAGTTAATTATCTTATCACAGCCGGATTCCCAAAAAATCGAGCAAGTATACACGCAGGAATGACTTTTGATTTGAGTTAAAAGAGATATTGATACCTGGTGTGTCTTCATATATGTAATAATACATTGTAACAGGACTTTGGTAATGAGAAATTAAAGGAAACGATGTTCCAAATATACATTTTAAGTTATTTATCTTTCTATGAACATGATGAAATGTGTACAGTAATTGGTACATTTTTAACAGAGGCGGGGGAGGTGGAGCCTCGGGCGGTGGAGCAGGCAAACCAAGGACTGCAGAAAGTCTGCTGGCTCAGCTGTTTTCAGACTTGCCTCTTCCCTGTATGGGCTGCATGGAGAAAGTGGCGGACTGCAAGTTTGTTCCCTGTGGCCACAGGGTGTGCTGCCAGAGGTGCTCCTTCAGGGTGAGGGAATGTCCAATGTGCGACACAACCATCCACGAGAGATATGATCTGCGTAAGTTCTTTTAACGAGCGAATTCAAAATTAATCATATACATATCCTTTAAATTATCCTGGCAAGGATAATAAATAAACAATCATTTTTAACAATAACATTTTGTAAAGACGTTTTGGCCATTTGCCTTCTTCAGTTGTTAATTTACAACTGAAGAAGGCCAATGGCAGAAACGTCTTAATGAAGAGTTACTGTTTAAAAATAATCATATACTGTTAAGTAACAGCAGTGACAGGTATCAAATACTATACAAATTGATAATGTAAAAGAATAAAGAAGATCATGAATATAAACAATTAATGAATAACATAGTTATTTATTTGCAACAGTAATACTAATTAGATAAACCAATCTGAAAAGGTGCACATTTAAATATGCAGAATACTGATTTATTTCGTATGTCAGAACCGGAAAATTGTATGTCAGACAGTTTGATGTTCGTTTGTAAAATACTAGTTTTTAATATTGTGTGACTTTACATGTACCAATAAAGGTTTAACATTCTGCTTTATGTAAACATATTTTTTTTTGCAGAAGGAAGACGCCTGGTGCTGACCGATCCTTGTAAAGTGCAGTAAACTGAAGAAGGTCATCTCAGAAACGCTGATGCATGACTAACTGCTGATGTTTTTGAACTGTGATATTCTTGAAAGATTTATGTGGGGAAGTTTTAGCATAGTAACCCTATACAAATTTAACTTTTACTTTCAAGTATTTTGGAGCGGTAATTAGACATGATAATAAACTTTGTGCCAAATGATTTCCTAAATTATTTTCTTTTTTCGGCACAAATATTTATAGGGTTTTTATAGTATGCTTTTATTTGTTTTGTTAATTTTGTTTCTTTAATAAATGTTTTGATGTGTTCGTTTGAGTGAAATAAGACTTGGTAGCTATTTTCTTGTACATAGATAGCATTCGAATCTTTTATTATATAAAGGATATTTGTTTTATTTTTTTGATATCTTCAAATATAATATAAACCAATTAATTGGTTATGTTATTGTTCAACAATATTGACCTGGCACTTCATTAATTTTCGTAAAGGTCATTGGATAAACACGGGTATCAGCGAATACACCGATATATTTATCCAATTTACACGTCAGTGATGTGTGTAGAAGCCGGACTACCGATTCAAAGTAGATCGTAACACATACGAATACGGGATCAAATGCAAGAGTGCCAGGTCAATATTGATGGACAATAACAGAAATATGGTATGACTTTGTTATTAACCGTGTGGATACAAGCAAGAAAGAAAACGGTGAAAAAAAGATAAATCAGTTAAAAAATAGCAGGAAAAGACCTTTATTTCACTAAGAAAACGCTGAACAATGTAATAAACTAATGTTTTCATTTGCGTTATATGTAAACAATACTATTTAAATAATCGTATATTGTGTAAGATATTTATAACCAGTCCAATTAGCCAGGAAGTCTGAAACGTTGCGATGTACACTTTGCAATCATGTATGGTCGATTGAAATAGTTTAAGTTTCTTTTGCATTATAGATTTCTTAACCGTTGTTTGCATTTTGTGTTTAGAAATGTAATATATATTTTAATTAAAATCATTTCTTAAGGCGAGACTTAACCTTATTTTTTTTCTAAAAATTTGATTATGACATTATAAAAAAACTGACGAAAATAGATTTGTCTGAAAAACTTAATAGTTAAATACTTGAAATAATAAATAAGATGTATCTTTTATTGCAGCTGGTACAGATAAAATGTAGTAAACCTAAAATATTTAGCTAACTTTTGTCTAGCGGTTTGGTCTAGGTACCTTTAATAAATGCAGACTTAATGAAAAATAAATAGTTCACGTACAAAAAAATGACAAAATGATTTACAACAAGTTCTTATTCATTTACACTTGTTTCAATGATTTAATTATTAACTGGTACTTTTTGTAACCTGTAAAGTTTAAATTATTAACTTGTTTATATAAACAATACTTTATCACTTAATTTATCACTTTTTGAAACTAGTTTCTGGTTTCTTCAACTAGGTGGCCTTATGATAAAAAGTGTGTTGATAAGTGTGACTTGTTAATAATACATAAAATAAAATACACAGTGGAGTTCTGTAAACAAATCTTGTTGTTGTTTCTTCAGAAAACGGGAAATAATGTATTTTTGGAGTACCCTTTTATTTGTAACTCCTAACATTATGTTTAAGGCCATATAGGATACAATTTCATAATTAATCTTAAGCATGTTTCAATGCTGATGCATAAGTGCATAGCAATATTGGTTTCTATTAATTTATCTAACTGGAAATCCTAATTAATTACGACGACTTGATTTTCGGTTTCAACAATTTTACTGTGTTAGTTCCAAATTATTTCGAGAGGACTTAGAGACCTTTTTAGTATTTGATGACAATGAACTGTTTTAAACATGTTAAATTTATGAAGTAAATCCCCAGATTTACTAATATTGTAAGTTCCTTAATTTATTATATATTGTATGTTAAAAATTGAAATTATTGACTCACTTGAACAATTTGAAAACCTAATATTAAAAGGTCATTAGACATTTATTTTACGTTTCACATCAACAATTTGAATATAGACTAACTGAATGAAAGCTTTAAAGAATAGTGTAAGTTAAAAGGGGCATAACTGCAAAGAATAATTTGGAAGTTAATGTTAGAACTGAAGGAGATCTTTTTGAGTGACATTTTTTACGTTTCTTATCAATGTTTTTAAAGTTACAGGCCATATGCATAACACTTAAATGAAAATATTGAGTGAAAAGTATTAAAGCTTTTCACATAAACAAAAGCGTGTTACAATGTATCATATTTATTTATTTATTATCTGACGTTTTTTCCCGTAAGATGTTGAAGAATTTATCGTGTATCGAAAACTTTATTTCATAAATCTGTAGACTTTTGAGTTTAGCCGACAAGGGAAGCCCCGGACACAGCATCTGAAAACAAACAATGGAAACTTGCAGCAAGAAAGGTGGAAAGCGGTGCACCAAAATGGGAAGTTATATCCCAAGTGTCAATTCTTTCAACCTATACATACTTAACATAGGACAATAAGGTCAGTCTGTTGAAAGCTTATTCAGGTAATCGAATAAACAGTTATATGGAAAACGAGTCTAAGTTTTTCAAACTTTTATCAAAACTAACAGAAATGAAAAAAAAATTGTAAAAAACAACAACAGCACCTCTTACCCCCTCCCCCCGAAAACAACAACAACAAAAAACAACAACAAAACAAAAACCTAAAACAAACATACCCCGAAAACTATTTCATCTAATGAGATTCATATTTTTTGGAACATGATATTTATCAAGAGCCGACGATAACAGTATGCCTGGAATTACGGGAATCGTATAACATGGTGGCATTTTAGTGTATAAATAGCAAGGTTAGGTCTTTGAGGCGCTTACCGTATTTAAGAAAAATTAAATGATAAAAACGTCACTTACGACAAGTTTGGGTATTGCATGCTTGTTGTTCTGTCATACTACCCTGGCAGCTCTGTCCACCATTAGCCGGTCGTGGGCTATCACACACCCTAGTTCTTTCTTGATGTCCACCTTTAACATTTAGTAATGATTTAAACACTTCTAATAAAAACAATGAGTCCTTGTTTAATAGCTCTAGAAATCCCAAACATTTTCAATAACCTAATATCAATTGAAAATACATATTAAATGAAGTGTTTTGAAATCCTTTATTAATTGTTATTCATTAAACTTCATTAAAAACAACTTAGATTGAAAAATAAAACAACATTCAAGATGTTCCTCTTTAAATGAAAAACCTAAATGAGAATTAAAGCATACATGGTAAAAAGTGGATAATTACTTTTATTTTTGTTGAGTATATTATTTATAAGTTAACTTATTTTAATCTTTATCATGCCTTATAACTACAAAAATTAAGCAGTTAATAACCAGTACAGATAAGCAGTTAAAAGAAGTTACAAACAAATCTAAATTATAACCCTTCTAAGAGCTATCTTTGCGGCAAGTCAGATAAATACCTCCGCAAGAAAGAGAGCAGGTGCTCCAGTTTGTCCATTTTCCCCAAGCTCCATTAACAGAAACTCTGTTCAAGAAAGGTTTTGTTCGTCCTGCACCCCAGTTCTATATAATTGATTAACAATAGACATAGAACAGTTTCAGAAGGCGTTTGCTAGTAAACGTGGTATTTAAAATGTGTTTATATTTATTTAGAATATGTCTAAAGGTAGAGTGTAGAAAGTTATGTTTATTACGTTTCGACTTTCACTTTAAGTGTCTTTCCTATTCACCTATACTTACATTAACTATTAAGTAAAATGTTTATCTTATCTTCTTTTATTATTTTTTTATTAAGATATGACAGAAAAACGTACAGCTTTATCAGAATTTATCCGACAATAGTTTTACATTTAATTATCAGTTTTAATAATTTCTTAAATGTGTTAAGATAAAATATTATACTCAATGACAGTTTATGCACAGACACAAAGTCAAGCATTATCAAACAGTGCTGTCTTGACTGGCGTTTGATGCGTCGTTTTCGCGGATGAGATTATCATAAATATAATTACCGACGGAGGTTGGCTCATTGTCGCTCCTAGGGGGCGTGAGTCATGTGGAAGTGTTATTGCACGGTTCTAAAATAGACAGAAAGTATGAGAGCTTATTGTGGTTGTCCACATTTTAACGATAACTGTCTTGTATTGCGGCCCTAAGTATTTATTTTTCCTGATTGATTAACATTTCATTGTACATCTTTAAAGTTTGAAGGAGACTCCAGAAAGCAAAACAAAGTAGAAACATAAACAGTATGTTGAACAACAACACATTCCGTATTTCAATAGTTGTGTGTAAAGTGTTTAGTTATTAAACAAGAGGGCCATGGTGGCCCTAAATCGCTCATCTGAGTACAAAGTACTCTCAGTTTTACCCCAGAGCCAACATTTAAATAATGCTGGGGCAAATATTGACCTCAGGGCCAACTTTTAAACAAAGTTGATAAAGGGTCTCAACACAATACTCAGCACCAAATATCTAAGATCAAGTCCTATTAGTTTTGGAGAAAAATGTTTTTCATGTTTTTCCTATATAACTATATGGAAACCAAGAGAACCCTAGGGCATAGTGGATTTTGGCCCAGGGGACATAATGTGAACAAATTTAGTAAACATCCATTAGACAATGCTACTTACAAAATATCTAAGCTGTACCCATTGTGGTTTGTGAGAAGAAGATTTATAAAGATTTCCTTTATAAGTCTATGTAAAATGAAGTGACCCCTGGGGCGGGGCCAATTTTGACCCCAGGGATATAATTTGAACAATCTTTGTAGAGTTCCACTACAGGTTGCTAAATGCCAAATATCTAAGCTCTAGGCCTTGTGGTTTCAGACAAGAAGATTTTAAAAGTTTTTCCTATATAAGTCTTTGTAAAATGAAGTGACCCCTGGGGCGGGGCCAATTTTAACCCCAGGGAAATAATTTGAACAATCTTTGAAGAGTTCCACTAGAGGGTGCTAAATGCCAAAAATCTAAGCTGCAGGCCTTGTGGTTTGAGACAAGAAGATTTTAAAAGTTTTTCCTATAAAACTATGTAAAATGAAGTGACCACTGGGGCGGGGCCAATTTTGACCCCAGGGAAATAATTTGAATAATCTTTGTAGAGTTCAACGAGAGGGTGCTAAATGCCAAATATCTAAGCTGCAGGCCTTGTGGTTTCAGAAAAGAAGATTTTTAAAGTTTTTCCTATATAAGTCTATGTAAAATGAAGTGACCCCTGGGGCGGGGCCAATTTTGACCCCAGGGAAATAATTTGAACTATCTTTGTAGAGTTCCACTAGAGGGTGCTAAATGCCAAATATCTAAGCTGCAGGCCTTGTGGTTTCAGACAAGATGATTTTAAAGTTTTTCCTGTATAAGTCTATGTAAAATGAAGTGACCCCTGGGGCGGGGCCAATTTTGACCCCAGGGAAATAATTTGACTAATCTTTGTAGAGTTCCACTAGAGGGTGCTAAATGCCAAATATCTAAGCTGCAGGCCTTGTGGTTTCAGACAAGAAGATTTTTAAAGTTTTTCCTTTATGTCTATGTAAAATGAAGTGACCCCTGGGGCGGGGCCAATTTTGAGCCCAGGGAAATAATTTGAACAATCTTTGTAGAGTTCCACTAGAGGGTGCTAAACTCCAAATATCTAAGCTCTAGGCCTTGTGGTTATAGAGAAGAAGATTTTTAAAGTTTTTCCTTTAGGTTGCCATGGCAACCAGAGTTCTGCATGGAATTGATTTCTTTGAACAAATTTGGAAGAGCTTTATGCAAGGAACATTTGTGGCAAGTTTCATCAACTTTGGCCTAGGGGTTTAGGAGGAGATGTCGTTTTAAGTAAACGTTTACGGACGGACGGACGACGGACGGACGCCGGACAAATTGTGATCACAAAAGCTCACCTTGTCACTACGTGACAGGTGAGCTAAAAAAAACCCTTTGAAACATGCATATCAGGCAAAAACAACCTAAGAAAACACAGCCTCCCTAACATGCGAAAAATCTGAAGAGAAAAGAGAAGATGGGTTCATAAAATGATCAATTGCAAATAAAACACCACAAGCAATTGTCAAAAAGGTAAGGAAATTGTATTAAGAATAAAGTCAAACTCGAAGAATAAATGACCATAGTTTTATAAAACTATTAGAAGTAAGTGTAAAGAAAATCTTTAATTATGTGTCAAAATAAAAACTTACGTTATCAGATCGCGAAGAATGGTATAATCTTGACCTACAATCGGCGTCATGGAGATTTCCTTGAATATTCTTTATAGTTACCATGGGGCACCGCCCAGGACATGAATTAGTGTCATTTGCGTGACGGACTTGTTCGTTTACGAAGTTGAAGTACACCATTCTGAATAAATTTGATAAGAAAGCATATTTCACGTTGAAAGAACTTCTTTAATTACGAAGCATATTTTGTGTTTAAAGAAGTTGCGTTTCTAATTTCTTTAAGTATATTTATCATAGTACTGCAATACAAGAATTTTTACGTCCTCAATATGTCATTACAATGGAAATGAATTCAATCACACATAAAACACACATATCTTGGGAAAATTACGCGGGGTTTCAACACATGCCATGTTTTTATTACATGGTGTACATTATTTACCCTGTCTTTGTATCGTAGAAGTACTTTGTACCATCCATACTAAGATCAAGTTCATGCAGTGACGTAGCTGCCGTCCAGTGCGCTTTGTCGGGAAGGTATCTTGGAGCGTATGTATAGAGGTCAAAGGTCGATCCTAGTGGCAGGCATACACCAAAGCGCACTTGGTTACCCCTGGCGGATAAAAATGCCAATTTTAATTGACTTCGTTCGTATACGGAAGAAAAAGTACTGGAGTACAAACACCATAATTTAACTATTTACTTGTTTAAATAATTAGCTGATCTCAAAAGGAGCTTATTTTGTTATTGGCTGTTACATTTGTATGTGTAATTTCTGCCTTTTGACAGGTTGTCGTTAATTTTAATTTAAAGTTTATCTAACACGCGAAAACACCGCCTCCTCACCAATGTGGAGAGAAAGTTCCCTGTTAATCTTAATGTTCCCTCAATCCACTCCGTCACATTGTAATAAACAACCACAAACCATAATTTCAGTTTCTATATCAAAATGTAATTTGTATCGTAAGCACTTGGGTAACCGATGAAAATTCATCAAGCCATACAATCTTTTCCAACATATCTCATATTTTACCAGTAATCATTATATTATCCCAATAAATCATAAACACTTAAACCATACAACAATTTCACAATTACATATCTGTTAACACTCTATCAATACTTTGCAAACCATACAACAATTTCACAATAACATATCTGTTAAGGTATGTCACAATATAGTTAAAGTTGGGGGGAGTGTGGTTTCCTATTTTCATAAATTTTCATGTTATTTAGTAATTAAAAATATTCATATTACTTCAGATATCATTTATAGGGCATATAAATGTTACAGGTCAATCAGGAATTATAAAAAATAGAAATATGAAACAATTTCTCTCACTGAGTGTAGCCTTATTGCAGGTGTTCAAACTTCCTAATAATCCACTATAGTATTAAACTACAGTCACAGGAAGGTTGTCTATATCAAGGTTAACAATGTCTTAGAATTTAGTTCAATAAACTTTACTAGAACAATAGCAAAACATGTTTCTCCCAGTGACTACAAAAGGAAAATTTGACATTCATGTTTGTATTGTATATAACTATTGTTCTAGTAAAGTTTATTGACATTATTTACCTTGGTATAGACAACCTTCCTGTGACTGTATTTTAATACTATGGTGGATAATTTGGAAGATTGGACTCCCGGCAATAAGGCTACACTCAGTGAGAGAAATGGTTTCATATTTTTAATTTTTTATAATTCCTGATTGACCTGTAACATTTACTAGTATATGCCTATAATTGATATCTGAAGTAATAAGAAGATTTATAATTATTAAATAACATGAAATTAAATGAAAATAGGAAACCACACTCCCCCCAACTTCAACAGTATATTGTGACAAATGATACCACCTTTACACTCTACCAATACTTTGTATCCATTCACTTCTGGACCAAAAAGAAAAATTTAACGATGTAAACCTGTCGGTTACCCAAAGCTGAATGACTTACAGAACACAATCTCACTCGCACGAAAACATCGTGCACTGATGTCACCATTAAGTGACCATCTTAACCGTGACTGCGTAACCTTAAGGGAAAATAATTTCTTTCTAATTCGTTCCTCAAACGAAATAAATTATATTTTAATTGAAGCGGATCGAGTGCAGAGTATTTCAGCCCGTCCATCAGTAATTGGAGTACGGAATACGGAACAGTATGTGGTATGTACCGGACCTATTACCATAGTAAAACATCGTACATCACTTACATAGTCAAAATTTTAAACTGACTCAAACCTCTCTATTCCATCACCATATATAGTAAGTTCTGCTGGAATAAACGACTTCCAATGCAGAGTATAAGTTTTACTGCCTCCGAGTATGACGAGAAAGTCTGCCGACTCCAAGGCATCCAAAGTCTCGTTGATAGCCGGCAAGTCGTCTCGAACCATTATCGGCCATGTTTGGTTTCTATACTTCCGGTCAAACGACAACCGTAACTGTATTTACAAATCGTGATAAGCTTTATGAAAATAAATGAAGCGAATAGATCAACAGAAAAACTGATTAATTACACATAATAAAACATCTTCGAATGAAATGGTTATATGTGTTAAGCCGAGTGTGGATATTATGCAGTTGTTATTGAGGCCAAAATACAAAGAACTAAAAGCAGCCAACAAAAAGGGCTCGGTATTTATAGGTTACCCCGCAAAATTGATTGTTAACAAAAAGGTAGTATATGACGAATTTCCGGATTGGCACCTAATAATGAGACAACAGAGATTACCCGAACATGTTAATTCTACAAATTCTACAGATACCCAACGTAGGACTATGAATAAAACAGGTCCAGAGAACTTAGAGACGGAAAATCCGTTCGATGTGCGTGCGGAATGTGAACGATCCGAGGCCGACTACTCAGACACGAGTTCGACAAGTATTGATCAGGGTGACAGTGACTCCGACTCTCTATGTGACCAATATAGTAATAGATATGCGTAGTCTACTGGCTAGGATTACAGAAAAAAACACGATCAGAAACCCCGCTCAACCCGAGTACTAAATTTATTATGTCCAAGAGATTTTCGATCTGATTAAATCGGCTTTAAAACAAACAGAGGCTTGTATGACGACAATGATGATAATTAATCAGGATAATTTTTGATTAACGAATTTCATGTCTTAAAGTTACCTTGCCATATATATAAGGACATATGGCCATGCCCCAGTTCTGTCGGTATGTACAGTCTGGTGTCACATAGAACGGCCAAGGCTTAACCAGATGGACCATAGTTTTGCCTGATTGAAATTGATAACAGCTATTTAGAAATGCATACCCTAAACACACTACATGTAAAACACTAAGACGAGAAAGAGATTATTAATTGTTTCAGTTTCAAAATGAGAAAAATTCTGGCAACAAAAGAAATTAACAATTATGAGTACCGTCTTTGATAGCAAAACAATAACTTTTAAAATATACCGGTGACTGATCCGTCGTAGTCTCTATTTGTAGCCACCTTATCACCGTCATATCGGGCAAACCCGTACACACCTTCGTCTCCATTAAACACTCGATTTCCCGTAGTTACCTATTCAGCATTTAAACTGAAGTTAGATAACACTTTAGGTGAAACGCGACATTTTGCGACTTTGAACAAACTATGAATATATACATAATGCCAAAATTAGTTAATGTTTTCGATAATTCATACAACATAAACCGTTAAAAATGCATAATTCCATAATGATTTTACTTTACAGACTACAATTGTTCATTGGCAAAAGTGGGAAATATAAGTTAAAAGTTCAATGTCCTTTATTAGTAAATTAATTTTTGTTAATTTCTGTTATTCCACTCAATAGATTTACGCTGTCAGCAAATCCGAACTGAGTGTTTCCGACTCTTATCTTAAATACAATTTGACGACATCATCTATGTATTGACTTACGCCGTCAGCAAATCCGAACTGAGCGTTTCCGACTCTTATCTTAAATACGATTTGACGACATCATCTATGTACTGACTTACGCCGTCAGCAAATCCGAACTGAGCGTTTCCGACTCTTATCTTAAATACGATTTGACGACATCATCTATGTATTGACTTACGCCGTCAGCAAATCCGAACTGAGCGTTTCCGACTCTTATCTTAAATACGATTTGACGACATCATCTATGTATTGACTTACGCCATCAGCAAATCCGAACTGAGCGTTTCCGACTCTTATCTTAAATACGATTTGACGACATCATCTATGTATTGACTTACGCCGTCAGCAAATCCGAACTGAGCGTTTCCGACTCTTATCTTAAATACGATTTGACGACATCATCTATGTATTGACTTACGCCGTCAGCAAATCCGAACTGAGCGTTTCCGACTCTTATCTTAAATACGATTTGACGACATCATCTATGTATTGACTTACGCCGTCAGCAAATCCGAACTGAGCGTTTTTGACTCCATTCACCGCGGAACTACTGAATACGTTCATTCTGTTATAGCCCAGGGCACCTGCCGTGTACAACTTCGTGGGTATAAAACCATCAAACCAAATGTTTTCCGCATACATAGGACCATCATAGAACACAAACCCTTGTATAGGAGCGTGTCTGTAGAAAAAAGTAATTTCAGCATGCAACGTTGATAAATTAAGAAGTGTCGCGACACAGTTTCATTTGTTATGTTTTTACAGTGGATAATTAAGAGTAGATTCATTTTTAAAATAGTCTTAATTTCATTTATTTGTACTCGTATCTTTGCAAATTCGTTCTTTCAGTCATTGTTAGTAGACACATTGAGCAACCAGGAATACCTCGATCACAACTTTTGAACTTAAAGTTTGAACACAACTCTTGCACAAACACAACAATAGACACAAAAATAGAAGTAGTAAATAATAATGCCTCTAGTTGGGAGCGAACCTTGAACGTCACGGCGACAGCGCCTGGTCCTGCAATTCCGAAGACTCAACCAACTGAGCTAGCCGGGACAACCCCAAAAAGGTTGGTCGGATAGCCCTGATCACTCCATGACATCGGTTACGGGTTATTTTACTGATAACAGTACCGACTAAATGTACGGGGAGACCTTTTACGGCCGCCACACTCCACAAATAGCGCTTGTAATAAGCTACGAACTTACATATCATACCATACTGGCAATGATCTTGTCCAGTTGACTTCCGGTTTGCCAAGGTTACTCGATAAACCAATCATCACACTATTTGATACAAACTGATTCTGGTTGCTGGTCCTGATACAAAGTAAATAATTTAAAACCTATCTTTTTCGTCTGATAACGATATAAACTTTTAGTGTTTTGTATGTTTGTGTACCTTTGACTGCTACATTGTCGAGTTGATAAGTGCGTTAGAGTTTATTTACAAGGTCAACTGCTCTCCTTTCTTATCTATCTTTTTGGCTGCGTGAGGTGGTTGTGCTTTCTAGATGTGTCTATTCCTGATATGCAAATTAAACGTTTTTGTATTCAGCCAGCGATTATGCACAAAACCAAAATTAATGTACTCAAATATCAAGATGTACGAAACACTTTATTGTCCTGTCTACCACTTAGTGAATTCTTTTCAACCAGGGACATTTAGCTGAACCATTCAAGTGCTGAACATTTTTCTTTTCTTTTTGCAACATATTTTTCATAAGGCTTGTTACTACACTTCCACATTGGAAGCTATATGACAAAAATAGAAACTCATGTTGCAAAAAGAATCGTTTTATATTTGTTTCAGACACGATATAACTTTTTCATCCGCGCTGACAAATAAAAAACAATTAATAACAGTAACGAAGTACTATTGCCAGTTGACCACTTCAGGCAACAATAAACTTCTGCAAGGAATTTGGGTTATTATAATCGTAATCGAGTTAGATGACTCAATTAATAATTTCTTAATAACAAAGCCATTCGACATCATGTATTTTCTGTGTAAAAAGTCCTAGCATACCTGGCAAATGTTAAGGACTTCTGACTGTCTGCAAACCTGAAAAGGGGTCGAAATATATGAAATTTTTTTAACAGCAATTACTCGATTCTATAGGATGATTTCAATAGCTTGTAACATTCCAACATTAGGTAAGTAAAGAACACACAATAAGACATTGTTGTAATGTAGCACGAGACTGGGAGAGAAATAAACTAAGTCCAGTAGGTGTTAAATCATTTTATTAACGCATAGTGAATGTTTTGCAAATCCAATCCTCTCTGTCCGGTGCAGTCCTTAAATACTACATGGGCTTGATGTTGTATAACCATTGACGTAAATAACAAGTTCAGATAATTAACTTATTTAATAATTTAGTAACCTGTTGCTAGAATTGACCTGACCGACTTATGTCTGATCAATTCACCATAAAGGAGTATGTTCGTCCTGGATTACGTTACATTGTAAGCAAACGCGAACATCCTCGTATGTTGTCGTCAATTATGTCTTGCTGTTATGAGAAATGGTCAGATAATTTACAAGGAAACGCTGGTGAAGCGCCATCAGTCATGTCGCAGACCTTATTAGAGGAATAAACGAGCCCAACATAGAATATATGTATATAGATGTCAAAAAAGGCATTAAGTGACTAAAAAGAAATAACTGATAAGTCGTTTCATTATAGTTATTTTTATGTTTCAAAAATTGCTTTTTAGTATATGTCGACATATAGTAAAAATATTTAAACGTGTTAACTACTCTTACGATGATTCAGTTATATGGAACCATCCTCCACGCAACCATGCATTCTGAATACCATTCTTGTAAGCTGAAATATTACAGCTGGTTTAGAGAATCACTATTTAAGGTGGTATCATTTGTCACAATATTAAAGTTGGGGGGAGTGTGGTTTCCTATTTTCATAAAATTTCATGTTATTTAATAATTAAAAATCTTCTTATTACTTCAGATATCATTTATAGGGCATATAAATGTTACAGATCAATCAGGAATTATAAAAAATAGAAATATGTAACAATTTCTCTCACTGAGTGTAGCCTTATTGCCGGGAGTCCAAACTTCCAAATTATCCACTATAGTATTAAACTACAGTCACAAGAAGGTTGTCTTTATCAAGGTTAACAATGTCTTAGAATTTAGTTCAATAAACTTTACTAGAACAATAGCAAAACATGTTTCTCCCAGTGACTACAAAAGGAAAATTTGACATTCATGTTTGCATTGTTTATAACTATTGTTCTAGTAAAGTTTATTGAACTAAATTCTAAGACATTGTTAACCTTGATATAGACAACCTTCCTGTGACTGTAGAATGGCCACATCCAGCAGACACAGCCTCCCCACACAGCCAAAAGGTATAGAGGAAAATAGAGCATGGTTTTACAATAATCAGTTTCAAAATGGACGCCACAAACAATTAACGAAAGTGAGAACCCGAAGGGTTACCGCCTTGGAACGGTCAGTGGCAAAATAATTTGCCACTGGGGGTTTAAACCAAGAGAAAATTGTAGGTTTACAACAACCTAGCGGACAAAAAGGTGTTCATATTATTTTATTTTTTTATTTTTTTAAATGGATTAAAGTATTTCATTTTGATGCCAAATGAAAAAAGCAGCAGCAACGGAATATGAATTTATGAAGTTTCAAAGCACACATGTACAATAAATAAACATCACTATATTTTATTGATACATTTAAAAGGAAACAGTGACATGTGTAATCAGCATTTGTTACAGCCTACCTGTAAGTCTGTAAAATTTCACTTCAACATCTATTGATTTGTGTAATCAGCATTTGTTACAGCCTACCTGTTAGTCTGTAGAATTTCACTTCAACATCTTTTGATTTCTCATCTAATGGATTCTGCTTTGGAAAATACGCATCATTCTGACTTGCACTTCCATCCGACATGAGACGATTATCGAAAAACAAACCACTCTGAAATAGAACAAATTGAAAGTGAGAATTTTAAACTGATGTTCTAAACATCCTGTTATATTTGAGGTAACTATAGAGTTGATGGGTGGGTTTCAGTTATTTCACCAAGACAACGTTTACTTGTTTGTTCATATGAAAACCTGTTGCGGCAAGAGTGTGGTTGGTGCACCCTATAACCTGGTTTAAATCCCCAGTGGCAAATTGTTTTGCCACTGACCTAACGAGGCAATGACCCCTCGGGTTCTCATTGTCCTTAATCTTTTTTGGCGTCTGTTTTGAAATTGATCACTGTATAACCATGCTATCTTTTCCTTTCTTACTTTTGGCTGTTTGGGCTGTGTCTATTGGACGTGGCTATTTTTGATATGCAAATTTCCCTTTTTGTACAAAGCATTAAAGATACATATACAAATCAATTCGGAGTCAATTATTTTTAAAACTACACGCCGACTCGAACAGATTTGCATTTCTTGTGCGATCTAAATTAGTACGTTATTAAGGATAACTGGATGGGGAAAGTAATTTTTACGATCCGGTGAGAATGTGCGACGTTATTGTCAAACTCAAGTATTGGTGTTCTGTCAGCTTCATGTGGTTGAAAGAAACCAAGGCCTCGCGATGGACCAATGGGTTCCACAGGAAAGATGTACCAGATACCATGACCCTAAAGTAACGAAAAAATTGAAAATATAAAAATCATAATTACTTGCGCAAAGACAATCAAACAGACTGGCATCGGGACTAATACTAACTAAAACTCAATTTGTCCTAGACAAAATTTCAAATTTATATAACACGTTTTGTCGTATTATGCCCGTTTCTATTTATTTTCCTTTTCAAGGAAGTTTTACGGGTCACCATGTTTCAGTTTCTACACATCTTCAGGATTATAATATACAATTATTATTTTAAATAGATAAAAAAGGAACTTTGAAAGCCACCATTGCATGCTCAGTTTGATTTAGCGTGTTTATGAGTAGTTATGGAATTGCAAATTACTGCTCACACCGCCTAGCCCCGGCTTGAGCGCAACTCAATATTGACACCAATAGGCGCACCGTAGTCAACGGTCTTCAAAGCGCTATAATTGATAATAGCACTGATTTAATGTACAGGGAGACTATTTAAGGTCTTTTTTTGTTTTGTTTCGAGTAACTGCACTTTTTATGTTGCGCACCCCAAGTGTAATATAAGATATCGGTTTCTGGATTATCCCTTGTCATTTGAAACAAAGAGACAATATATCAACAATAACTACTTCTAACACAATAAAAACGTTAATACAAATGCTAACCTCACCGCCAGCGGCTACATTGTTCCGCATTCTGGTTAGAGGGCTTGTTATCCAAAATGCTGCCGGAGTTCTGTTAAAAATAAGCATAGTCTTAGGTTTTATGCAAATTTATTTAAGAGCATTAATTATATCATTAAACTCATCTATTGTGCAAGTTATCGTTGTATAGTTAATTGCATTAATCACTAGACATTTATGTTTTCTTCTCGAGTTAAATGAACGAAAAACAATAGCAATAATTTTTAAATCAAACTGAGTATATTGCATGGAACATTAAGCCAGAAAAGAATACGAGAAAAAACATCTGGGCTGAAGATTATTAATCAGACATTTGAGACCAGTCTCTAATCTCAAGCCGCATCTGAAAGGCAAGTATCCATTTCAGCCAGTCAGATGCTTGAGATTAAAGGCTGGTCTCCAATAGTTTTATCATCCTGGGCCCTGATACTTGCTTGACATCCGAAGGTATGACATGGCCCGGCTTGACACTTGCTGCCAAGTTTCCATCAAACACAGTGTCATGCTCCCCTCCGTCCTCGACAAAGTACGCATGACCGAGCGTGTCATAACACACATTGTCCATTACCTTAATTAATATAGCTGTATTCAAAATAATGCAATGCAAACGTATAAAAAATAGATTAATAAACACAACATTAAATATTTTTTACAATACAATAAATTTCTACTACGTGACCGTTTGTAAAATTGATTTTATTTAATGTTTTTTTTTCCTGCAGTGCTGAAGTAATGTGTACACACGAAAAATTAGCGCATAATTGTGCGATGAGAGCTATTGTACAAGGGTCAAACCACAAAGCTATACAGATACGGCAGCGGCGCCTAGCCAACCATGCAATAGACAAAGTACATTCTATCTGTGGTTTGGAATAAGCATATTTCCATCAAGGGAAGTAATGAAAATTGATAATTACAATGAAGTGAAGGACGATGTTACGTTTTACAGCCGCACTTTACACATGCTATAGTAAAATCCTACCAGAACTCCGTGTGTGCCATGGATTGACACACATCTGGAGAAGCAGTGGTGGATCGAATTATCTCTCAGATAGGGTGGAGATGACATGTTGCGCATGTCGAAGCCCATGTGAAAGTGTAGAGGATATCTGCCTACATCCGTCTGCTGACCCATGTGGTATAGCTCTACGCCCTCTATATGAACCGTAGAACCTTTCAAAAACTACAATTATAATTTAAATCGTTCATACCATGAAGTGTTTTGAAAACCATTTCTTTTTTTTTCAAATGATTAATTCTCAAAACAGTTACAATTAAGCATCAAAATGGGCTTTATTCAAAGGGCTTTATTTGTGTCTCTTTCATACAACTTTAGATAAAGCCGAAACATTTTTTTAGAAGTATTCATTTTTATAAGATAAATCTCTGTAGTTTCCTAGACTGTAGATCGTATTTTTGTTAATAGTTCTAAAGTTATGTTTGATCAGTATTGAGTTGAATACAACTTTTGTGTGGAACCCTACGATACATCTTACACACGACGACGTTTACCTTGAACTGTCCTCCATAAGTGTCCTCTGTATAGATGTTACAGTTTCCGTTGCTGGCTACACACCTATCCTCTACTTCACCCTCTACCACTATGTTCCTAGAGAGCAGGGCCACCTCACCTCGCTCATCAACACGATTTTCTATCCTTCCCCAATGCTCATACTTTACTTCCACTAGATTATAAATTTGTAATAAAACTTAATAATTTTCAAACAACGTTGCATCATGTATTGTATAGTAGGTATTTGTAGATACGTTATATCGCTTAATTAAATAACAGCATACTTACAATCATTGAACATACTGACTAATCAAATAACTAATTAGAATGATGCATAGTTTCATGCAACAAAAACTAAAATGTAAGTGCAAATTTATTTCAGGTATATATAAATTAGCGCAAGGTTGTAAATAATCTCATTCGCAGAGTTGTCGTTCCTTACACTTACCGTACATCTCTGCGAAAGGCTTAATGTCAAGATTTTTTTACCAAACTCGACAGTCTTATTTTATACAGTCATAATTTTGAATTTGAAAGCTTGTGGTAATACAAATGACAGAAATCTTCAGTATCTTTCATTCACACGGAAGAAACCCAAGCAATTTTAAATGCAATTGATGAACTATCTTTTTAAAAAAAAATGAAATATGCATATCAGGAATGGCCACATCCAGCATACACAGCCTCCCCACACAGCCAAAAAGTAGAGAGGAAAAGAGAGCATGGTATTACAAAAATCAGTTTCAAACTGGACGCCACAAACAAATAACGAAAGTGAGAACCGGAGGGGTTACCGCCTTGGAACGGTCAGTGGCAAAACAAATTGCCACTGGGGGTTTAAACCAGGTTCTAGGGTGCACCAACCTCACACTTGCCCCAACAGGTTCTCGTATCACAAAACAAGTACAAATTGTCTTGGTGAAATAACTCCAACCCACCCATCAGCTCAACAATGTTGCATGCAAAAGCATACAAACATATAAACATAAGAATTTAATAGCATTGCAAAGCCAAAGGGCGGGTACTCAATGATCTTACAGAGACCAGAGCACCTGGAGTAAAATCAGCAAGAACACGATGACAGGGATAAAAGAAACAAATCGAGCTTCTAGGTTCTTTTTAGAAAAGATTTCCCCATAAACTTTCATAAACTCTTAAACCCCTGCCACCGTCGTGCAACCAAAGAGGTAAGCTTTTTAGTTAAAGTAAAAGTAGTCCCAGCCTATAACAAAGGTGAATGTAATGAGATAATAGTGTAACAGAGTGGGTTGTAAAGTGCTGTATAATGCACAGTTAGTTTCAATACGAGGCACATAAATCCAAAAAACTTACAGTCTATCCGAATCTGATTGCTGGTGCAGTCAGAGCAGTGGACAACTGTGGCCTCTTCCGCCTGTTTCCAGTCGTAGTCTGTTGACGTCAACACTATTCGGTCACCTGCAGAGAGTTGTTGCTACTTTAAAACAATTCTTTATGATGGTACACTGTGACAAAAGTAAGGATTCATTCATTGTGTTCTTCACACATGAAAGAAATCTTTTATGCAGTAAGACTACATTTTTCAATGTCTTCCAGTGTTATCAAAATTATATTGTGAAAACCGCTACGATATCACGATCTGCCGACGAATCACTAAAAATGTTTTTGATCAACTGCGTTCCGGAGTAATCATGTTGTCGCCTATAAAATCGCAAAAGTTTATTGTGATCGCCATTATTATCGAAGTGATCCGAACGTTGTATTTTTATTGTATCCATGTATTCATAGTGTTATAAACCACGGCCATGTAACTTGACGGAAGATATGTGTATTTTATGTGGCATTGCATTAATTTCCACTGTAATGACTAAAGAGTGGGTCGATATATGTTTAAATAAAATTGGGTATATTTATTTGGGTATAGGTATCATTAAGTTTCTTTGGATATAGGTTGCGACCATTGCATTTACAAAATCATTTAGAAGTAATCTTTTCTACAAAAAAGACACACTGATGTAGGGACTTGCTGTCAGTCAGCCTGTATATATTGAACTGCTTACCTTGCTGCCACGTGCTTACGTCGTCGACTAGGTTTAGTTTTGGATAAGCGCCGTCCAGTGTCGATATCCTTACGTTGAACGCACTGAGCCAGGATTTCTTTTGGTCAACGTAACTCTCTACTGACACCTTGACACTGGTGGAAGCGGGCAGATATGCAGACTTAGCAAGCATTGTATCTCCGTCATAGTGGAATCTGTCTACGTTTTCGGTGATTTTTACTTGTCCATCATTTCCTTTAATGATTTATAAACATTCAGCGATACTGTTTTTTTTTCATAAGTAAAAACTACACTTGTACAGTTCGGTTTCAAAACCTGCTGATTGGAGAAATTGACAATGAAAATAAAAAGAGAAAACAGTCCGACTAATTGGTTATTTTATTGAATTTTATGATCTCGCATACAACCTATGACAAAAAGTTAAAAGTAAAATTACGAGTAGATTTATAACTTACATAGGTTCCAATTATATTAAGTTTAAATACAATGTATTATCAAATCTTTTCTACAGCTTACTTTTGTGTACAACAGCAGTATATGCATCATGGTGCCGAACTGTCCGCAGTACGCTTGTTCTTGTCACATGACCATAAACAAGTGTCTCGAACGCGTCACAAATGTTGTCTATGGAACCATTGGCGACAAACAAGTTGTAATGTATGCCAAGTGCCAGAATATCACCATTGGTCACATCTTCAAGAGGTCATTAGACATTTAATTAAAACCCAAAAACTATTTGTGATTAAAACAAACCGACAGACTTGCACCGAAACTCAATTCTAAAGACGAAAAGCGTGACTAGTTTCTTTGGAGCGCAATGCAAACCGGACTCTGTTAAACTTGTTTATATTTATCCTAAAATCATTTATTAGTTAATAGTGATGTCGTTTTTTAAATCGATCAGGGTATAAATCTTACGCATTATTTTCTTCTCTTATGTTTAGCAGTGTTGGAAGGCTGTGTTTAAGGAGAGGGGCTATTCAAGTTATAACTGTTTGACTTTTTCAGTGAAACAATATGTTACTTGTCCACTTATTTTGAAAACAATGTATGCCATACCTTTCATATTTCTCAGATATGTCGCAGATAGATATATGAGATTTCCAGGTACTCTAATTATGGGAATATTTAGCAGTTAATGTTGATAGTGGTTACTTACTTTTGATCATGCTGATGAAACGTGTTTGCTCTTGTTGTCGTTGCCACGTAGACAAAAGCTCAAAACTTCCATGTGATTTGACCGTCACGTGATTGTGAGAGTCTACGGTGAACACATAGGCTATTATGCCGTTTTCATATCTTTCTTGCAGGGCATCGCCACTTTCCTGTAGGCATCCAGTATATTGAGTGGAATTAGTGACATATCATAGCGTTTATACCAACAGTTGTGTACATGTAGAGGGTGACGATATTTTGATTAGTGTTTCGTGTATTCATTTGAAATATTTAACTTGTTTTATACAGAGAGTCTATTCATATTTTAATTTAGCATTAAAATAGTATTCTAATTTAGAATCTTGCGTATGATCTCTTATGTATCCTTAAGGAGAACTTACAGAAACATTGTAAACAGTAGAACCAGCTATATGTATCTAAGATCTAGATCTAGGCAAATGCAATTGTGCATTTGTTAGAATTTTGAAGGGGAATAATCTGTTATTAAGCGATCAGAAGCATAAAACACTTATGATTTGGGGCGCGTCGCGGGAAAAGGTAGGCTACCTTCGGTCATTTTTTCTTTTAACTTCTATGTGATTTTGCTACACTTTTGACCATTAAATATAGGAATAACCATGCCGTAATTTTGACGTTTGCGACGGTATACACAGATTTTAATGGTCGCAAATATTTTTAACGGCGAAGGCGCAGCCTGAGCCGTTAAAATGATTTAAGACCATTAAAATCTGTGTATACCGTCGCAAACTTCAAAATTACGGCATGGTTATTCCTATTCTAACGCTCTTCCATACTATTCTCAATCGAACCCCCGTTTTTATGTTTTAAGCGAGAAAGAAAATGGCCGCCAAAGTAAAAAATAACAATCTAGGTTCGGATGTATTACCGACAGTAAACAAGGAATTTTACCGTCGCAAATTTTCCCCATCTGACCAATCAGATTGCTTGAAATTTATTTAGTGCGTTAGAATTGTATTTTTACCGCGAAATGCATAATAAGTAATGTCGTCTGCTCAAATTTATGACGTCATATCAAAAGCTTTGACGTCAAATGTCCGAATGTACCTTTTCCCGTGGCGCGCCCCATTTAATATTAAGCTCCCTCTGTGAGAAGAAAAATATTAATACATTGCTAGATAATCGAATGAAAACTACCAAATGGTCAAATAGGATCCCATTAGTTTTAGTGAGTATTGGTACAGTGCTGGTAAGTTTGGTCCAGGGTAGTTTCGGTTTGCCGTGGATCTCCAGTGTGCCTCCGTTAGCAACCAGCACAAACTTGTCACCCACACTCATCCCCATGTGATCCCGGAAGTGGAACTCTCCACGACGACCTGAAAAGTACACAGCCTCCATTGATATAGGACTGATGAGGCTTTAATATCGGACATTATGCTGACAGCATTTATTTATCTTGTCTTGAAATCGTCACACAGTCTGAACATATATTAATGTATACTCAAACAAAGTTCTAGTTAGTCAATTTTCGTCCGTATTTTTTATTAGAAGACATTGAACTCAGTCTTTAATTATGACCATATGCCAACAACAATCTTCAACTTAAGCTTAAATCTTGTAATTATTGACTTTGGAACAGTTTGGCGAGAGTTATTCTTAATTTTGCTAAAATGCATTTCTTGCATTGAAAGGTCAAGCAAATAAAAATTTTCTCTTAATTTCTTGTTTTGTTTAAACAGGATCCATCATTTTTATGAAAATCATAAAATAATATTTATCAACAGCACATTTGTTGAAATAAACCCCCTTCAAAGTATCCAATTTTAGAATTACCTCCCTTTCAATTAAACATTGTTCTAATATTGACCCTGAGGTGTAAAGAAATGGTATTGGATTCACTTAAGAAAACAATCAATAAAGATTAAAAAAGACATTAGATAATCGATTTCAAGACAAAACAGTTCTTTCCACAACCTCTCTTGACGTAGGGAAAAAACGTAACTAGCATACATTGTAAACATATACAATTGATGACCAATTAGAACTTTGGTTGAGTGTATATATATATTTCATGTACGGTGATTATCTTTTCCCTCTTTTTTGTCAGTTAAATCAAATCTAAGAAATAGTGAAATTGTCTATAAGTTAGCATTATTACTTTATGTGAGACAACTATCGAGTTAAAATTGAATTAGTTTAAAATTATGCAATATGAAATATGTAAGATAGAACACTCAATGTTATAGTATATTATACTTATCGAAGTTTGTTAAGCACTAGTTTTACCACACATCATTGTGGAGTCTACATTCAATTTGTATATATTTTATTAGAAATCGTTTATCTAAAACATGTGTTATGCATGTTCATTAATCAAGAGCACACTGAAAATGAACGCAGGACATGATATTAGTTTACGAAACAATTTTTTATTTTGCTATTCGTATTCAAGCCTCTAAAAATTAAAAAAAAAACAACTTTATATCCTTAGGTGATGCAAAATTGAGCATGTAAAATTATGTACAAAAAGTCATTACTCCAGCAATTTTTAAGGATAATTTTCACTTAGATGGCATATTGGGTGGCGTTTAACATCACTTCGATGGTGAGTTTTTCTTTCCAATTGCAGTAATTACGCAAAAAATTGACAAACAGGCTATATTCATTATGGTTTTTGGGTTTAGTATATATTTTGAAACCACTCACAGTAAGATTTGCTACTAAACAGTGATACGAATCAACAAAATTTATTTTTCTTAAGTAACAATTTATACAAATGATAGAGTCTTAAATTATGGATAATTATTTAAACTATGACTACATTTAAGTTCAAACGTAGAAATATTTCTTATTTGTGACATCTGGCATTTTTGGATTACACTAGTTACTTTCGGATTTTCACTTTTTGGCGAGCACACTTGAACGTGATCATTGATCCCTTTGAAACAAAAAACGTAAAACAAAAGATAGTGTCTCTAGCTGGGAGCGAACCCGCAAAGTCACGGCGACAGCGCATAGCCCTGCAACTCATACGACGCAACCAACTTAGCTAGCCGGGACAACCACCAGAAAGGTTAATCGGATAGCCCTAATATACGTAACCATCACTGCATGACATCGGTAACGGATTATTTTTACTGATAACACTACTGACTAAAAGTAAGATAATAATGCTGTGATAAACCTTGGTGGCTCAAAGATGCCTTGCCACGTACTGGTCCCCAATATTGATCCGTTACTTTAAATTTCCTTTTGACCACATAGTCGGTAAACTCTGTAAACGATCTACTAGAAGACCATATAGTCGGTAAACGCAAACGATCCACTTGAAGATAGATAGGAGTATAACATGTAGGTCTGATGTAATAAAGGCCAGCTTAGCGCAGCTGATATAATTGTTTCAGTGCAAGAATATAATAACGATTAATTGGTTCGATCATAGTTTATTTTTTAAACTTTAATTTTAACTTAAAACTGCAGTTCTCTTGATACTCGTTCAGCCCGAAATACACATCTTAATAGTTAAATCGACTAGTCCATTGCTTGAATTGTTTTGCGGACATCCTAGAAATGTGATTTAATTAATGGAATGAAATAAATAAAAAATTTATATATCTACAGAATACCTCAAAATATTGTAAACCCAGATATTGTAAAACGATTGAAAAGTAATTCTTACAATTATATTGCAAAAATGTATTTTAAGAAAAATAGTATTGTTTGGATTCGAATCCGGATAGTTTAGACCTGTAGTCCGACATGACACCTAACAGATATGCTTCGTCGAAAAATAAAACGATATATTCGCTGGTTAGATACACGTATTTATCAAATGACCTTTACGAAGGCTAATGTAGTGACAGGTCAATATTGGCAAACAATATCTGGGCGAATTTCCAATATTAATAATTTTAATATGAACTGTACAATATGATATTTTTAAATACTGATCAAATTGAATGCATGCAAAAACGTGATATTTTAAAATACTGAACGTACGAACGAAAAGCCAAAGTTGTAAAAGCTTTACAAACGCATTACAATTTACTGATGACAGTTCCTAAAATGGACGAATATGACTGTTTTTGCAACGTTTACAATTTGTACGTACAATTTATTTACAATTTATATATGTACAATTAATATGACCACACATGAGTATTCAACCCAGAATTGTGAATGGGCAGTATAACACGAGAAAACAACAACAACAACAACAACAACAACAATTTAATGAATAAGAATACTGGTTTGCGTATTGCATCCAGACACTAGGAAAGCATCATTTTAAAACATACACCAGTGCATTTTGATTATTAAAGGTCAGCTGTAATACACTATCATTGTTTCAGCGCAAGTGGTAAAATGTGAGTTTTAATGTACAATACCTGTTAAAATGATCCGGGCTGGTGCTGTAAATGGACAACTTTCAGAACCTATGTCCAGGCGGCCGGATATATAGATATATTTGACTTTCAACGTGATATTAGCATAAGGGCTCCATACTAGACGGCCACTGGTTGTAATGTTAATACTGTTGAGTTCCGGGGGCTGCTCGTCTAGCAGCACGTGGTCCGATATTTGAACAGAAGTATGTAAAGTTGGCTGAAAAAAAAACTTCTTGCAAAACTTTATATTGTCATATAAACTAGTCTGTACTCAAACAATAACGTTCAACATAAAGAACTTAAGTTTGTTGATTTAAATTATTTGGCTTTTTGTGCGGATATGTTTTTGTTGCATTTCATCTATAAAACTATTTACATTGACATTGTTACACTTGTTTGCTGTGGCCTATCGATACCAAACTTGGTGTGTGGGTAGCCTTTATCCAGATGCTAATCAGGAGTGCTACCCAGGTTTCTGCGATCAAGGTCAAAGTCACTATTGCTAAAAATATGAATTTAGGAGCCACGCTATTTCTTGAGTTACCCATTGACATCAAACTTGGTGCAGGATTAGTTTGATTAAGCCTATTCTTAAGCAAAAACTGACAAACATTCGTTTCGTGCTCAACGTTCTTTGTAAGGTCCAAATAATTGATAAAAGCACTCATTATTGAGTAAGTATTTAAATATTTATAAAGCAACTTAAACGCGAGACTTACCTTCCCGTGAGGCCATGTGTTAGGTTGAGACCATGGTTTTAAGTGCAGGCTGCTATCCTGGTGCGGACAGACGCACGCAATAGTATGAAAGAGACTGACACCTACAAATAACCCAAAGACCGCCGACATTGTATCGTAGTGGACTGAGTTAAACAAGTCCCATTTTAGTTGTACTATTTACCGGAAGCCTTATCTCTCTCCGTGAACTAGTTCAAATGAAGGACTTTTAAATTAAAGTCAAAATCAGCACTAAAATGTGTTTAGGGCTTGCCACACTCCTCCCAATCCTGTTCATCGATAAAAAGAAAATTATCAATATCTCAATAATGGTAAAATGCCGTTCAATGAAACTTTGCACAAATGAATGTTAATAATGTATCTTGATTTTGCATACAGTAAGACACGTAAGAATAGTAAAGAAAACAAGCTGGACCATAAAATTCCTTAAAATTCTATTTACATAAATTCACAAAAACTAAGCTATACATAACATAATTTTAAATTCCCATGTGTGTTCTTTGTATAAAACTTTCAACTACTCAAACAGAAATCAGTGATTGCAATCCGTTACCGCGACCAGGAAGCGACCAGAAAATTGAAGGTCAAACACACTTTTACTAATACCTCGTAAAGTTTACATATGTAAGTCACAAGAACACAATAAATTGTGGAATTTAAAATGTTGTTTTTTTGTTTAGTTTTTTGTGAATTTATGTAAATAGAAGTTGAGGGAATTTTTAGATCTCGCTATTTTTCTTTACTGTTCTAACGTGTCTTACCATCTGCAAAATAAAGATACATTAATAACATACATTTGTGAAAAGTTCCATTTAACGGCATTTTGCCGTTATTGAGATTTTGATATTTTCTTTTTATCGATGATCAGGATTGAAAGGAGTGTGGTAAGCCCTTAAAGCATAATAAGTAAAAGGGAGGAGTGTGGTAAGCCCTTAAAGCACAGACAAAACTATATTGTAGATGGTATCCATTGTCACGCTATATTGATATCCGAATTTCACGTGTGACCGTTGCATGAAAAAAAAGATCATAAATTAGAACTTACTAAAATGTAATGTATACTACGAATTGGGACAAACCTCTTAATCGATAAAAAGTAATATAATGCATATCAGGAATCGCCACACTCACAAAGGACAGCCTCCCCACGCTGAGAAAAAAGAGAGGAAGAGAGAGAGCATGTTTGTTATAAGTATGCCAATTCAAATAAGACGCCACAAACAATAAACGAAAAAGAGAACCTTTGGGGATACCGCCTTGGAACGGTCAGTGGTTAAACAAATTGCCCCCGGGGTTAAACCAGGATCTAGGGTGCACCAACCTCACACTTGCCCCAACAGGTTCTCGTATCACAAAAATCTGCCGCTGTTAGGTGGAGTTTAAATTGGACTTTGCTGTTCCAAATATTTCTGACTAAATGAAATGTATTTTTTATTAAGAAGTTTTTTGAAACGTATAAAAGACAAAACAAAAGCAAAATTAATTAGCCAAAAATAAGTTGCACATGAAACGCATGTATACAGTATAAATTGAAAAGGCGGTAACTTTCCCTTTAAAGTAAGGCGACCATGCCTGGATTTGATAATTTTAGTAGTATTTCATTACATTAGGATGCCTAAGAGATTTTTTTAACTGATCTATTTTTTTTTGCGAAAAGGGCACATAGGCATCCTCATGAAATACAGTCATAACATTAAAACTGATGTATTTAGTCATCAAAATAAGTCATTTATGTATATATATATATATATATATATTAATGTTCAAATAAGTTACCTTCTTTATATAAAGATATTATTATTATTATTATTATTATTATTATTATTATTATTATTATTATAATTAATAATATTATTATAATTATTAATTATTATTAATTATTATTATTATTATTATTATTATTATTATTATTATTATAGTGCTTCGGTTCCTGTCTTTAGGGCATTGCAGTGAGCGGGACTCTCAGACCATGGGTTACTGACGGAGGTTCTGGGTTGCAGTAGTCTGGCATCTCATAGTCTCGAGACTCATGTGTTGAGCACTAACCCATCAGAGATACATTCCAAATTTTGGTCATCCCGAAGCTTGAGACCTTTGTAGTAGTCGTTGGTAGTATTTAATTACATTAGGATGCCTAAGAGATTTTTAACTGATCTATTTTTCTTGTCTGAGGAAAGCTGTGTTTTATACTGAACTAATTAACCGACGGTTAATTAGTTCAGTATAAAACACAGCTTTTAGCACATGCCGTGTTACGAAGGCTGCGTTTTTTCGTGTGTTTGTCCCGACTTTACCGGAAATACATGCGCACGCAAGAAGCCAAACTGAAACGAGCGTAGATCCATGTCCCGCGGTATACCTAGGACTGATTCGGGACACCAATCAAGTGCGCCTACTGCCATTGTGTTATTCTATTTGAAGGTAGTGCGTGCGGGTATCCCGTACTATCTAGCTATTTTTTGTGTGTGTACGCCCTTCCAGGCGTTTGTATTCATCAGTTAACATGTCGGGGTAACGAAGTCATTTTCTTGGGGAGTTACAGGCTTTTCATGTTATAGTATAATCTTTTTTGACCTGGTATTTGTTTTATACAGTAAAAGTACTTATTTGTGTCTGTTTTATATTTAGGAAATGCATTTAAGGGTTTATGAAAGATTATGCGGAAATCTTTTCTTAAAAGAACATAGAAGCTCGATTTGTTTTTCATTTATCCCTGTCATCGTGTTTTCGCTGATTTTACTCCAGGAGCTCTGGTCTCGGTAAGATCATTGAGTACCCGCCTCTCGGCTTTGCAATTCTATTAGCTTCTTATTTTTTATATGTGTGTGTGCTTTTGCATGCAATATTGTTGAGCCGACGGGTGGGTTGGAGTTATTTCACCATGACAACTTGTACTTGTTTTGTGATATGAGAACCTGTTGGGGAAAGTGTGTGGTTGGTGCACCCTCGAACCCGGTTTAAACCCCCCAGTGGCAATTTGTTTTGCCTCTGACCGTTCCAAGGCGGTAACCCATCGGGTTCTCATTTTTGTTAATTGTTTGTGGTGTCTTTTTTAAAATTGGCATTTTATTTACCATGCTTTATCCCTCTATTCTTCTTGACTGTGGGGAGGTTGTTTTTCTGAATGTGGTTATACCTGATATGCATATTTTACCTTGGGATAAAGATCTATGTCTCCGCTTGTTGTTAAGACATAGACTATTTCCAGTGTGGATTTCCTCGTGATATTCATGCAAATTACTGAAATAATTAAAAAAAAGAACACAGTACAGTCATATATAATACTGTAATCTGGCTCCAAGGTTATAAAACTGATCATGGAAAACAGTCTAAAATCTCAAGCATCTGATTGGCTAAAAAGGCGACCAGTCGCCATTTCAGCCAATCAGATGCTTGAGATTTGAGAGTGGTTTCCAATCTCAGCTTTATAACATTGGGCACAGGGCAGAGTGCATTTCTAATGATTTAAAACAGAAACAAAGAGCGTCATTGTAAAATTCGAGGCAAATTAGGAATACGCGCTTTAGAACTAGACCGCGATTTAAAATTGTATATGGAGAACATGCTCTTCCATATCGCACAGTTGCTAGATCTGTAGACGGTTTTTACTTTTTAACCGATGTCCTAAAGCTCTTTAGTAGATATTGATATAGTGTATCCGTTATACATTAGTTACGTTATTAGAAGCCATATCAGTTAGTGTTTAAACAAATCTATTATAAAAGTCTTGAATTTCCTTGGTTTAAACCCCCAGTGGCAATTTGATTTGCCACTGACCGTTCCAAGGCGGTAACCCCTCGGGTTCTCATTTTTGTTTATTGTTAGTGTGTCTTTTTTTGAAACTGATCATTTTATTAACCATGCTCTCTTCCCCTCTCTTCTTCTTGACTGTGTGGGGAGGCTGTTTTTTTCTGAATGTGGCGATTCCTGATATGCATATTTCACCTTTTTTAATAAAGTGACGAAAGTTAAAACGAGGGGTCGTCGTGGTATAAAGTTTCTACCAGGGTGACTTTTAGACGAAGACATGAATGCTGAAGTCCAATCGGATTAATTAAAACAACATTAGAGTTCATCTTTCATAAAAGAAAATCACTAAGTTACTCACAAACCCTTACAAACTTTTTTAGCCCTGAAAATATATTAGCAAAGCATGGTCGATAACCAAAATATTTGCTCAGAAGTAACTACGAAACAAAATAGTTGTCTTGACAAAGTTAACGTTTTCTAAGTTAAAACCATATAAAAACAAACACAAATTTGTGCTAAGCGAGTTTTATAAACCACTTTTGATTTTCAGAACTTTCCAAAACTGTTCCTACATACATGTACCCGACATTCATGTCTGATAGCTAATAACACGCGACGCAATATTACTGAGTCTCTATAATGTGCCAAGCATATATTGTACAAGATAGTATCAAACGATGCAGAAACAATAGATAGAAACAAGGATGATCAATGCTATTGTGAAGGTTTTATATAGGACGAGCACAGCTGTTGTCGATCAGTCATTTGAACAATAAGTTTTAAGAAAGTTGAGTCCGCATCGTGGGTACAATATCAATAGCAAAAATAGCAATGCGTAATAATAGTTGAACGTGTGTAGCTAGACTAAAATGTTCGCTAGCTTACATGATTAATAAGTGTTTAATTTTGCCAGAGCTGTTTGATAATCAAGTCGGTTTCTTTTATCATTTGGGTACCATATAAGGTAACCCCATTTATTTTCAATTCTTTTACAATTGTACAATGTTATTATAAATCAAGATGGCGATAAACATGTCCATATCATAAGTAATCTAATTACTACATACAAAGCCATATAGTTCAATTGTGATTAGGTTTTTAAAGAGAAAATATCTAAGGATTTTTACATACGGGAACTCCGAAAAGTTTTAGAATGTAATACGAAAAGAAAAAACAAACAAACAAAATAAACAAAAACATAAAGAAAAGCAATCACATTTTTTTCCAAATGAAAGTATGGGTAATAAAGTAATAAAGAATCTCGCAATTCCCACCCCCATCCTTTTAACCCCTTGTTGTAAATAGTACTTTTTGTTTAACAAAATGCTTGTTTGTCGGGTTAGAAAACTTAGCCTTGTATAATGCTTTCTTAAGAGTGTTCACAGAATGAACACCCGTCATTATCAGATTTATTAATCTTAAATAGTAGAATTTTAGTTACTAATAAGAATGCTTCTATTTATTTCAAACTGAAAGCTTTTTAATTTAATGTCGTAAAGTTGGTGCACCCATTTATAACCCAGTGACATTTCTTCGATGGAAATATTTGCCAAAATACGATTCCATTGTTCAGAAATAACGATTTCCTTGTTAAAAAATAAAGTTTTGTACAATGGCTTTCATCCTTTAATGTATTTTACTAAACATTTTAAGTATGGTTTTAACATTTTAACTATTTTAACATTAGACTAGGAATTCGTTTTTGTTTGTTTCCAATCATTTGGTATATTACTATTTAAATGATTGAGCTTGTTTTAAATTATAAACTTAACAGAACTTGCTCCGCTCCAGTATCCGCTGATGCAATAATCAATAAAGAAAAATAACAGAATTGTGCATCATTCGTTTTGCTACGAACTGTTCAAGCAAACCGTTTTATTCTCAGCGTAAAGATGGACAGACGTTTGGTAATACTCTTGGTTGCTGTTTGCATTGGTTCGTGTGCAGTTTACGCATCAGGAAGGGCGGAAGAGATTGACGGTTTGTAATAATTTTGTAAAATGTTGAACAAAATATAATTCTAACCTTTTTTATTTAAATTTAACACATATTTATTCTTTTATTGTATCAACAATTTCATGAAAATAATAAGGACCGAAAATGTTTAAATGAAATGGACATATATCGCAGTTTAAAACTGTATGTTTCATATATTATTTTTTTAAACTGCATCTTTATCAATGTTAACAATTTTTTATTAAAATATTTATAACATAAAACCACTTTATATATAATAGTTAATGTATATGAAAATAAGTATGTTTTGTCTGTTCACTTTGTGTCGCAAACCCTCTTTAAATATTTTATAAAGAGAGATCCAATAAAATACCAAAATTTTAATTTTGGGCGCTAACTTATTCTCATTTTTAACACAAATTAAGTACACATGTACATCTTTTCACTAACTTTACATTTATTACATTTTTTTTATAACAAAACACAGCCTCCCCATTCAGAGCGCGCGAGATAGCATGTTTGTTATAAGTGTGTCAATTCAAATAGGACGCCTCAAACAATTAACGAAAAACAGAACCTTTGGGGATACCGCCTTGGAACGGACAGTGACAAAACAATTCGCCACTGGGGGTTTAAACCACACTGGGGGTGGGTTTAAACCAGGTTCTAGGGTGCACCAACCTCACACTTGACCCAACAGGTTCTCGTATCACAAAACAAGTACCAGTTGTCTTGGTGAAATAACTCCAACCTACCCATCGGCTCATCAATGTTGCATGCAAAAGCAAATAAACATAATATATGAAGCCTTAGAAGCTAATCAAATGTTTAAATATTCAAGTTAGTTTTTTTTATCTTTAGGAAAACTTCGCTGTTAAATTTTGAAAAGTGAAATCAATTGATTTGCATGTCCATGCCGCAAGGCGGACTGGGGTTTAGGAGGTGTGAGGGGCAGGCGGGCGGGATGACATCAGCCCAAAAGAAAAAGGCATTATGTCATAATTTACCGAAAACAAGCTTAACTTTTATCATTATCATTGCATTAGTCTGATCAATAAAATGAAAAATAAAATAAAAACCTGGATATTTTATCATTTTCTCAGATGTTTAATATTACAATGCATAGCGATAAAATCGTACGTAAATATAAAGGAGCGAACGCTAATTAGATTAAATTATAAATTTCAAAAGATTAAATGAACTTTTTTACGATTTTTTCTATAGGGAGTGTTAACCATAAAGAAATGTTTGACTTGTTTTACTGTATTTTATTTGTTTATCTTTAATAAGCTAGTTATTAGCAATATACATATATTATACATTATACATTTTTTCATACAAACGCCTCAAGAGATCTAATTTCAGAAAAAAGTAATTTGATAAAAAAGTATAAAAGGTAATCTTATATAAACAAATGCTGAACTGTATATTTTACAGACGAGGCATGTGAATGCAAAGCTAAATGCCACAGGGACGAGGTAAAGAAGGGACACTGTCTCCTTGACTCCTCTACAGGCGCACACGGGAGTTACTGCTGTGATCCGGACCGATGCGACTGCAGAAGAGACTGTTACAGTGGAGAAGCCAAGTCAGGGGACTGTATGGGCTTTCTCCGTTATTTCTGCTGCAAATAGAAACAAACACAAGAAACACATATACTGAAAACGTAATAACAACAGAGAACTTGAAATTACCATGCTAAAACTGAAACGCAAACAAATAAATATATGAAAATGAATCTGGCATAAAATTAATTATATATGAGCCGCGTTATACAGACACGTGACATCATTCAAAGTTGACGTCAGTCCATTTAGGTGTGATGCATTTTTCGTGAATAAATATACTACATAGTCGAAACCTGTAACTGCACTGTATAATGTTTAGCAGAAAATGAATTAAAAAGTTGCGTATTTTCCAAGCTAGCGAAAACTGGAAACGCCAAAATCATCACCGATGCAATTTTTCGCATGGCGTGGCTCTTTTGCTTTTAATTAATAAAATAGTATATACATACCGATATCGTTGTTATGTTTTCCTAACATTGTTCAAGTTTCCTTTATATTAATATGCTTAACGATTATGCTTATAATTGAATAACAAATGTATTGATAGCCCAAAAGCCATTCAAACACGCCGACAGCACCTAGCTTACCATGCAAGAGACAGACATAACACATACCATCCATATCTCACCTAAAAGGATAGTTCAAGTATGCGTATATAAAGCCACCCATCCGTATCTCACCTAAAAGGATAGTTCAAGTATGCCTATATATTTACACTCCAACTTCATCCTCTACGATGAAGTCTTATTCATTTTAGGAATCATAATTTCCAATGGTAAACAGTGTGACGTAATAATTTTAAAGGCGTGGCTTTAGTAGAACCGTTCACAATTTATTGGACGTTGCACAATGTTTTGACGTGTGACGTCGCCCTGCACGCACGTTTTGCCACGAGTTGCTGCGAAAAAGCGTGCCGTCATTCACTTTGTCGTCAACGTAGCTGTTCCAACAGCCATTCGAAAAAGCCGTCATATCACAAATTCTTCTAGTTATTTCTGTAATAATGAAATTATTAATGAGTGTAAATATAAGGGTTGAATCGATATTCGATGATTTCCATTTGGGTATGAAAAACAGTTGGATTGTTTAAAGTATGCGCGAAGCCCTTCGGGCTTCACACACTTTAAACAACCCAACTGTTTTCCATACCCAAATGGAGATCATCGAATATCGATTTAATCCTTAAATAAAGCCACCCACTGTGACTTACATCTTGCATGGTTTGCAATTATAATATAACCATCAAGGTAGGTTATTGAAACTAACATCTACAGTAAAGTGAAGTGAAGTATAGGGAGACATTTTACAGCCGCGAAATAACGCTTATAACACCAAAGCTATACAAATACTGCGTCAGCGCCTGAGCGCCTAGCAAACCATCCAAGATACAGACACGAAAGCACATTCCATTCGTATTCATCCAACAAGAATAGTTCAAGTATGCCTATATACCGCCACCCACAATGATTGTAATTCTTCATGGGTTGAAATTAACATGATATGACCATCAAAGCTTATTTTAATTTTCATATTTTTTTTCATTTTAGATAGTGATGTCGCTTGCTTGGTTTTTATTTCACAACTTTGTTCTCTTTCCTAGAGATTGTAACAGCGTTTAATATTTAAACGAACGCAATCATTGCATACCAGAAATCAAAGCACTGAAAGTGCTGAAAGCCAGTGGTGCGTAAACATTATGGAAATAAAACAAATTCATAATGTGGAATGTGACCTATGGGAGCAGTCATATGCTTGCAAAAATGTGGGTTGTCTATGTTGTATAGCATATGTGTAATATAAGTTTAATTGCAGTAAATTTTTCATTGTAAGTAAAACAATAACTTTCAGATAGATAAACAGGGAACAATCATTGAAAAATATCCAATTCAGGTGTTGCTGAAAATTAGAATGTTGAAGCCACACATAATAAAACTAGCCAAACTATTGAAAATAAAGTAATTTAAGGAGAACTATTGGAATTAATGTAAAAATTGAACATTAAAAGCAACAGAACAGGGCAAATACAAAAACCATGATCAAAATGCATCACTGCCCACATTGCCTAGCCATGCTTTATAGCAATACATCACAACTTAAAGCAATGCCAAAGGTCTTATAAAAGTCTTTTGGCAAATGAAAGAGGCATAACAAATTTTTGTGTCAATCATAGTTACTCTGTGACACAAGCATATTTGAATTTTCCACTTTCAATTGGGTTAGCGAAATTATATTAATTTCAGCTTATTTCTTTTTTTTTGTATTTCACTTGATTATTACCACTTTCATAGTAATTACACAGGGACCCTGTGATTTAGGCTATTTGAACTTGGTTTCATTTATAACAATGTGTCCCATGGAGTCAGCATTATGTTAATGTTTCCATTATTTAAGAAAGTGTTGAACCTTATCAGGGTTGGCAAAATGCCAGCAAATATGAGTATTTTCCATGCCGGCAGTATTTACTGGCAAATACTGGCAATTACTGGTCGATTGAATCGATCAGCCTAGAATTTATACAATATTACCTATTATCAGCATTCATATGGATAATTTTAAGCTGAAAAAGTGATCATTTGAATTGACTATCCATGGAATTTTTACAATACAATGTATCCCTTATAGTCAGCATGTGTCAACTTCAAAATTCAATTATTAACAATAATGGAGTGAGCATTTTAGTGGATAAACATTTTAATTGTAAACAAGTAATGAGCACAACTTACAATAAATATACATGAATACAATAACAAATAAGGTTAGATACAAAGAAGTCTCTGTCTACCAGGCAATCTCTTCTTTCCCCTTAAAGTATCTGTAACAGAACACTTCTGTATTCATACCAATACATAACCATTTACTTGCACCTAGGCAAATTGTTTAGGTCATTTATGACACTGCTGTTGCCTTTGTTGCCCCTGGCTATTACAGCCCCATCAGGGTCTATTTAATCAATAGACCCTGGCCCCATGTATGAAACATGTTGTTTTAATAGTTAAGACCTTATGGCCTTGCTTGTTACATGTAAGTCAATAAGTGTCAATGGTGCACAAGTGGATCAGCATTACTTTCTCACTTGCTGTATTTTTAGGTTCTAAGTAAAAAAAGACAGTTCTTTAAGATTTTTTTTTACTTTAAGTGCTTAAAGTGATCACCTGATATGAAATTTAATGAAAAATATCTGAGTAATTTAATTATTATTATGATAATAAATTAATAATAATCAACTAAGTTAAGACTTCTGCAGTATTTTAAGGCAAAAAAACTCATCTGTGTATTTGCCAGTATTTTCCAGTATTTACCAATTTGCGGAGTATTTTCCAGGCCGGTAAATACCCCGTTAAATACTGAGGGTGGTATTTACTGCCCAACCTTGAACCTTAAAAATTATGTAAGATAAAGGGGCTGTTTATATTCATTAGCTTGAGTCCTTTACAGACACCTTTCCCCAACTGTTCAACCTTTTTTGATGCATGTGCCACATCCATCTGATCTGAACCTACACTCTGAATCTTGGTCAGAAAGTACATTTACCTAAAAGATCCAACAAGAGACCGTCGAAGATGGATGATGCTCCCCGAATGGGTACTTTGTCATAAAAAGGATTAGTTGTATAACTATTGAGGTGAATATTGAAAATGGTGTAGTGCTATGAAATCAGACAATTTTAAAATCCAACTATAAATAATAAAGTTACGGACCAGACACAATTTTGCTGCAAGGTCAAACTGTGACATTTACGTTCAAGGTAGAGACCCAAATGAGCATGACACATCATCTCAATATGGTGATCATTTCTGTGAAATAATTTAAAATTCTGAATACAAATAAGAAAGTCATGGGCCGAACAAGATGTGGCTACAGGGTCATGCTTTGACTTTGACCTTAAGGGTAGCAACCTAAATGTTGTGCGTGACAAGTCTTCTCATTATGATGATCAATTCTGTGAAATAATTTTAAAATCCGACTTCAAATAAAAAATTTATTGGCCGGACACTAATTTGCTACAAGGTCATGCTGTGACCTTGACCTTGAAGGTAGTAACCCAAATGTTGCGCGCAACACGTCATATCCGACTTCAAGTTATGTGCCAGACATGAATGCGGGATGTATGGACTGACAGGCGGACATACAACCCATCGACTATATGCTCCCCCGAATTTCTTCGGGGAGCATAAAGCCATAAAAATGAACAGAATCTGCTCAACCTCAACTAATAATATGCAAGTTGATATGGTCAAACCTTGTCACACATGGCATACAAGCTGTATCCATGTTGGTCCCTTTATACTGACTTATGCATAATAATTTATGTCTAAAACTTAAACCCTTTACGCCATATATGCCCCTTTATGGCATCAGCAAACAGGGTAGATCTAGATCACCTATCACCTCTGTGCTATCTGATCAGGATCTGCACTGTTCACTTTTAGATTCGTAACGGTATTTCTGAACCAGATGTGCATGAATGTTCTGTCTGGTCTGGATCTAGACTAGATGCACATGCGATAAAAGGCATACATATTACGGCAGAAAGGGGCTCTTGATCAACCATTTTAGTTATGCCCCTATAAATGACATGAATAACTGTTTAATAAATATTATCATCTTCAACTAAAATCTATTTCAGAAGTTACTCTACATCTTAAAGCTATTTCATTTAATATACCTTAGTAAATGCAGATTAGGGGTTTCATTAAAAAATTTGACCCGGGAGATGACCCTTTGACCATTGAAAATTCCAGAAAGCCTTATTTTGACCCATGGGATTTTAGCTGAATAAGAAAGTTATGGGCCGGACATGATGTTGCTAGGAGGTCATGCTGTGAATATGATGGAAATGACTCTTCAGATTAAGCACTTAGAGGAACCCTTGGTCTATAAGTATTATTATTTTCTTTGAAATAATTTTAAAATCCAACTTCAAATAAAAAAGTTATGGGCTGTACACTAATTTGCTACAAGGTCTTGCTGTGAATATGATGAAAATGACCCTTCAGATTAAGCACATAGAGGAACCCTTGGTCTATAAGTATTATTATTTTCTTTTAGGTATGTATTTTTCTTCACAAACTGAATACTGGCCCGACCTAATGAGCTGGTGACTGTCCTTTGCTTGTGAACATGGTGAAAAGAGTTGTGAAAATCAAGTCAGAAATTGGCAAGTTTAATTCAGTGTGGCAGATATGTCATGTAATTGTCATAAATTTATCCTTCCATAATTACCTAGCGAAAACAAGGTTATTTAAAAATTAAAAATGCTGGTTTCTAAAATTTGTGTTTGAAGTGGTTGTATTAAAAAAACAACAAATAAATTGCAACAATTTTGGGCAACAAAATTTATAACTTTTCCAAAATTATAGATGCTGCATTATATGATTTCATATCGGAGACCTGCTAATTATATATATCTGGGCCATATGGTCTCAAAGCTTGGCCGTATGGTCTTTAACTCCTGGGAATATTGTCTTTAAATCTGGACCGTACAGTCTGCATGTCCTGGGCCGTTAAGTTCATCAATCTGGGCTATAACAAGGGGCCATATTGTCCTTATATCATTGAGACTTGGAAGTTAAAGTTTCAATTTCATCTAATCTTGTAAGAAACAACAAGAACTATTTACCTTGTTAAGACGGTGTAACTGCCGGTGTGAAACAGTCGAGGTGTCTACCTTTAAATCATCACTGAGAAAATGTAAACAATAACTACTCGTAGATGTGTTCTCAAGCAGCTGGTTTAATACAAATCATTAAATGCACAATATGCAAACTTTGTAAGTAAAGATGATTGCATATTTTTGCATACAATGACTGCACACACACAATTTTTGGGATACAGTTGAAACAGTTAAAAGAAATGTCTTGTCCTTTCGGAAATTACACTGTAATCAAATTTTTGTTGTCAATGCCTTTGTTTATTTGTAATGATTAATCCGTTCAGGATTTCACGAAATATCTCCCATGTTAGTTCCACTTCCGAAAAAACACATTTTGCATCATTTTCGTGGGTGTTTCAATTTAAATACGCACAAAACATTGGCTATTTGTTCAAGTAAAATCTTCGACGTTGACATTGTTCAATACTTTGGGGAAACACAATCGAAGGGAGGTCACTGCAGTTGTGTGAAGTTTGGCCTAAACCCCGTACGTGTTACGTAACAATCCGTAAAACTATCGACACAGTATATTTTTAAATAAAGCAGAAAGAAAGAAGTATATTTACTTCAAAGTTCTTGCAACGAGTATGCGTTCAGAACATTACTTCAAAGTTCTTGCAACGAGTATGCGTTCAGAACATGCGCCATTTGACACACCCCCATTTGACGTCATTGTGAATGGCTAACACATACGCAGTTTATTTAATCAATTAATCGGTAAAAGTGCGCCTTTGTTGCTTTTATTGAGTAACATAACTGATCCTTCTTTATCAGCAATCAATTAAAATGATCGTCTACAACTGATTTTTCTCGTTTCTATAATTGCTTTTGGAACTCTTTCCTGACGTCTACCGAAAGCTGTGCTGCGACTTTTTATATTTGAGCGCACCTGCTGAAAGGTATGAGCTTTCGGATTGTCATTTTATTGCCAGTGGTTCCCACCACTGACAAATAAGGATTTCTGGATTAGAATCACTTTCTGCAAGTTTTATTGCATATTCCCAGATTGAATGAAAAATACAACTGCAGTTCAATACAACAAAGTATTTCGCAACCAGTGCTATATGGGGGATTTTATTTCTAAATTTAAGTAACAAAAGGCAATATAATGTTCTCCCCTTGGTTTGTAAAATCCATCTGTCTTGTTTTGGTCAGACCATTTAACACAGAGTTATGGCCTTTTGATAACTTATGCATTTTTCATATAGAGCAGTATTCGTTTCCGCGCTATTTCTCTGCAACTACCAGATGGATTTCAATGAATCTTTCTGAGAACCATCAATACCAAGAGGAGATGAGCATATTGTCGTCTTGTTTCGGCCAGACTGTTTAACACAGAGTTATTGTCCTTTGATTACTTAAGCATTTTGCATATAGAGCAGTATTTGTTTCCGCGCTATTTCTCTGCAACTACTGAATGGATTTCAATGAAACTTTCTGGAAACCATCTATATCAAGAGGAAATGCACATGTCGTCGTCTTGTTTCGCTCAGACCATTTAACACGGAGTTATGGACCTTTGATAACCTATGCATTTTGCATATAGAGCAGTATTCGTTTCCGCGCTATTTCTCTGCAACTACCAGATGGACTTCAATGAATCTTTCTGGGAACCATCAATACCAAGAGGAGATGCGCATATCATAGCCTTGTTCCCGTCAGACCATTTAACACAGAGCTATAGCCCTTTGAAAACATATGTATTATGCATATGAGATGCGCATTTCTCTTGTTCCCGTCAGACTTTAAAACACAGAGTTATTGCCTTTTGATAACTTATGCATGATGCATATAGAGCAGTATTCTTTCCTTTGCTATTGCTTTGCAACTACTGATTGGATTTCAATGAAACTATGGAAACCATCAATACCAAGACAAGATGCACATATTGTTGTCTTGTTCTGGTCTGACCGTTTAACACAGTTATTGCCCTTTGATAAGTTATGCACTATGCATATAGAGTAGTATTCGTTTTCGCGCTACTTCTCTGCATCTATTTTTTACTACTGCGCTCTACATTTCAACAACTTGAAGACTTTACGTCTCATTCTTATATTCTGCTGAGCTGCCCAACCCTTTTCACCATCTGAAGTTTTTTTTACTGTTTTTGCCATGATACATATCTAAAAAAAGCCCCATGTCTTCAGCTGTTGTGTTAGTAAAAACCAGTACCAGGCGGGGGATATAAATTCAACGAATTTGCTTGTTAGTTTCATTAATTGAATGTGTTGTCTTATTTAAAATTGATCATTTAATAAACCGATGCTCTCGTTTCCTCTTTACCTTTTCCCTGTATGCTGAGACTGAGTTTTCTGATTGTGGCTGTTTCCTGATATACATATTACATATTTCATGTATAGTATCAAGGAAAACACAAACATTTCCCAGAAGAAATCCCACTGTTTGTTCGTGAAAGATTCTCTAAACCTTTAAAAGATATTGTACAGGTATAATATCAGTGATCCGATAAAACCTGTTGGTGTCTTACCTGAACAACGACTACATAAAGCGTAAATGTTATAAGAACCGTCAGAAATGAAATGTTCCCCATTCATCACAGACTATGCCAGACTAATTCTGTCGTTTACATTTGTTTGCAGTGTTAATCTATAATTTTTGAAATGTTCAATATGTGTAATTTAGCCATTTTATCGCCGCACTAATTCTTGAGAAGTCAATACTGCAACCACAAAAAACTAATGCCAAGTTAACTAACCTAAATAGGTACAATATTGTATAAAATCATTTCTTTAACTATTTAAACCCCCAGTGGCGATTTGATTTGCCACTGACCGTTCAAAGGCGGTAACCCCTAGGGTTCTCATTTTTGTTTATTGTTAGTGGTGTCTTTTTTTAAAACTGATGATTTTATTAACCATGCTCTCTCCCTCTCTCTTCTTCTTGACTGTGGGGAGGCTGTTTTTTCTGAATGTGGCGATCCCTCATATGCATATTTCACCTTTTTATAAATTGATCAGACTTACAATTAAGTTCTGGTCTGCCAGTTTTTGCATTTACATATATTGTTTGTTTAAAATTAGAAAACTACAACTGCATTTTTGTATGTCTGTGGCGGTATAAATTAGTAATTTAAAAAATAACAATTTATGCAAACACATCTTAATGCTTTTAATAAATATTGAACATTATTTATGAAAACGTTTTTTTAATGAGATGGGTGGGTTGGAGTTATTTCACTAAGACAACTTATACTTGTTTTGTGAAATGAGAACCTGTTGGAGCAAGTGTGAGGTTGGTGCACCCTAGAACCTGGTTTTAACCCCCATTGGCAATTTGTTTTGCCACTGACCGTTCCAAGGCGGTATTCCCAATGGCTCTCTTTTTCGTTAATTGTTTGTAGCGTCTTATTTGAACAAACATGCTCTCTCTCTCTCTTCCTCTCTTCTTTTGCGCTGCGTGGGGAGGCTGTGTTTTGTGAGTGTTGCAATTCCTGATATGCATTCTTCAATTAAAAAAAAATAAAACCCAGTCAACCATTGCACAATGATTGTCTTGAGTATCTCTGTCATAAATTAAGTATTAAAGTTTCTACAACATTCAGTTTAAATGTAATAAATGTATCTTACCTCAACAAAACATTATTACACTGCTCACTAGTCCATCATCCGATTTGCATATTCTTGATTTTCCTCAGACCAAGGTTGAAGGTTATAAACTTGAGCACGGAAGCCAGTCTCAAATCTCAAGCATCTGATTGGCTGAAATGGCGACCAGTCGCCATTTCAGCCAATCAGATGCTTGATATTTGAGACTGGTTTCCGTGCTCAGTTTTATAACCTTGGGCACAAATCTCTGGGCAGCACATCAGCCTTCATGATTTATAAAATTAATGTTTTGCACAGAATTTGAAATCCCATCTTCTTGAGTAGTTGTATACTTGATAATAGATAAATAAAAAGTTACATTATGTATACTCGTAGAAATAAAAAAAAACAATAATGTTACCTAAGAATTTGTTTACTATCATTTTAAGTTGCAATTTTCAGAGTGAAATAATTAACATAAAATTCCAGTTTTTATTAAGTGTATTTGGTATGCAAAGTAGATGTGTATATCACTTGACACATTCCTAAATGTACTGTTACAGAGTATCATATATTGTCGTAAATATCTCATTATATCTTGCATTCATGTGTATTTGATGCGAAATATTCGATAGCCCAGGTTTAAGGTGACACCCGTTTATAATTGTTCACGATCCAACCGCTTGAATTTATTAAAAAACCAACTAAGATTCAATAGGTGAAGCTCGCCTAAACAAATGCGATTAGGTTTAGTAATCTTCCTTCATGGTACGATATGCAAAACATAGCAAATGGAAAATAAAATAAAATTTGAACTTATGAATTCAAAAAGTAATTTATTGCCAGTCAGATTTTCTAAAAGATATATATTAGTCTGTTACGGAATCTATATTTGCATGCTCAATACAGACAAACAAATGGTTAAGTTAACAAGCTCAAAATAAACGAAAAGAAAATAGAAAACAAGTATCTCGTGTACATTACCTCTAAAACCCACCACTACAATATCTTGCGAAAATTCCTTTGCACAAATGAATGTTACTGATGTATCTTTATTTTGCATACATTAAGTCACTTAAGGAAAATAAAGAAAAAAAGCTAGACCTAAAAATTCCTTAAAATCCTATTTACATAAATTCACAAAAAACTAAGCGATACAACACATAATTTTAAATTCCCACGTGAGTGAAATGATACTGACAAGAAAATGTTGTGTACTTTGTAAAATATCACAATTACGTAAAATCTTCCAAAAGGGAAGTCAGTTATATAATTTATAAATAATTTATAAATAATATAAATAAAGAGTGTGTATTATTTATAAACTTCGTAAAATACTTTCAACTACTAAAAGAGAAATCAGTGACTGTCATCCGTTTACGCGACCAGGAAATTGAAGGTCAAACACACTTTTACTAATATCTCGAAGAGTTTACAAAATGTAAGTCACGAGGACACAATAAATTGCTGTCAGTATCATATTACTCATGTGGGCAGTTAAAATGGTGTTTTGTGTTGTTTAGTTGTTTTGAATTTATGTAAATAGAAGTTGAGGGAATTTTTAGATCTCGATATTTTTCTTTACTGTTCTAACGTGTCTTACCATCTGCAAAATAAAGATACATTAATAAAATACATTTGTGAAAAGTTTCATTTAATGGCATTTTGCCGTTATTGAGATTTTGATAATTTTCTTTTTATCGATGAAAGTGATTGGTGGGAGAGGGGGGGGGGGGGGGTGGGGGTGGGGGATGGTAAGCCCTTAACAGTTCTACTTTCAGTTCCAGTTTCAAAACATTTTGTTGTAAACCACCTAACTTCACGTAGCACTCCCGAGCTTGCCATTATTATGTTGGAAATGTAAATAGGGATATCTGTTCACTTTTGCGTTGTTATGTATCTAAAGTGTTCGGTCTTATCTTTGGAGATTGGTTGTAACATGTATACGCGCAATTCATAATGAGTTTTTTCCATCTTTATACTTTTGGAAGAAAGGTTATTTAAAGACATAATGATATCTTACATTTTACTAATTTTGGTCATTGTTAGTGATCTACAGAACGTATAAGTCAACGAATTTGTAGGATTTTACCGCAAGAAATTGACACATTGTTTACTCAAGCTGAAGAAATTTAAAAAAAAACCAAACATCATTTAATCAACAAATTATTTGACTAAAATCAAGATAAAACTGTTCTGAAATAAAAATAACCTACTTTTTTTTAAAATTATAGGAAATTGCATATATTTTATCACAGCGTTACTTATGAAGGGTCAATTTTAATTTGGGAAAGTAAAAGTAAAAGAAAATCGCGTAACCTTGACTTGCGCCGATTTGCTGCAGGTGAGCAGTTGATGATTTAAATGTTTTCTTGATTTGCATTTTTTTCCACCAACGTCAGAGGTATGATTTATACAAAGAAACATGTAAATATGAAATGCGACACCGAACCTGTATGGCGTAAATGTATTATTTTTCGTTATTCTGTCAAATAATTGTATTGTGTATTTGTTTTGCATGAACAAACACTTTTCTTTTATGTTCAAAGCAATGTGAGACTGAAATGCAAATATACAAGGTAAGACTGGCAGCAGCTGACTTGAGCTTCTAATTATGTACTGCTATTTTAATATAAGCGCTAGTTCAGTTTCGAGTTCAAATCATTTTAGTGTAGTTTCAGACGTGTAGCCTGTGAAAGATGTCGTTTGCTAAAACGGCATTCTTACGAATTACATAAAATATAATCATAAATACACATTTACTGATATTACTACTTTAACAGTAATAACTTAAATTTTGTATATTTGATATTCATTAATAACATAATAATACAGTATATTTGAATATTTGATATTACTACAATAATATCAGTATATTTATTTTTTGATATTACTACACTACAATGTAATACTAGTGTATTTGTATATTTGATATTACTCAGTTATAACAGTATATCTGTATGTTTGCATATTTGTTATTACCACAGTTATAACAGTGTTTATTACCATGGTGATAACATTGCATTTGTATAATTGATCGTACTACAGTAATAACTGTAAATTTTGTATGTTTGATATAACTATGTACAGTGTAGTAGAAATTACAGTGCATTTGCATATTTGATATTATTTAAGTAATAACAGTCTATTTGTATAATTGATCGTACTACAGTAATATCTGTATGTTAAATATTACTACAGTAAAACCAGAAGATTTGGATTTGGAAGATGTTTTCACGTGCCCCGTAAACTTAGTTTAGGGTAGACACGGGTACATATTTTTATCATGTTTATTAAAGTTGACCAAGGGTAAGTGTAATGTGAAACAATTTTTTACGTAAATATGTACTATGAAAAACAAACCTTAATATACAGAACCTACCAGATAGCTTGTTCAAGTTGTGTACGTTTGTCGATTATTTACATCTTTTAGAAAAAATATAGTTATAAATTATAAGCTAACGATAGGCAATTTTTTTTATCGTACTACAGTAATAACTGTTTGTTTGTATATTTGATATTACTACAGTAATAACAGTATTTATATAATTGTACGATATTTTCAAAATCCACGTGTTGTATTCCATTTAACGATTTATTATTTAACGATATGCAATTAAATAAATGTAAATTGATATACACAATTATAAGAGGCTGAGCATAATAAATACAAACATTTTGTAACGATATAATGTGATATACCTCACATATTGTTGTCACTGAATTATTGATATGTAACTGTTTACATATAACTTACGTGCCCTTTATTGCTTAGTTTTTGTGTTTGGGTGTAAATAGAACTTTAGGGAATTTAAAGATTTATTTTTCGTTACTTTTCTAACTTATATTTACGGATGTAAAACATATATTAATACAATTGATTTGTGCAAAGTTTTATTGAACTGCGTTTTGACGTTAGTTAGAATTTGAAAATGTTCGTTGTTATCAGTAATCGTACTTAAGAAACATAAAATGCTCGCAGTGAGTGCTCCCCAAAAAAAGTGAAAAATGCATATCAGGAATGGCCACATGCAGCAGACAGACTCCCCACACTGCCAAAAAGAAGCACCGTAAGTAGGCCGAGAACACATCTGGAAAATCTAGTTTGAGCACAGCTACACCCATGGATAAACATTATAAGAAACGAATTTATTGTATTCATACATCGACTGACCAGTTCATTCGGCAGTTGTTACCCAAGCATCATGAACACGTTGTGGGTTCTTTGTTTTACGGTGATTTTTACCAAATACACGCTGTGTTTGGAATACTTTGAAGGTATTTCGGTATAGCTTGTTATTTCTTTTATTTTGTTTCTTAAAATCTGGTGAATTTTAAAATGGAAGATGCTAAGCCAGTGAAGAAGTTGTCACAATTGAGTTCTTTAATAAAAAAAACCAAAGGTGACCTTACATACATGTAACACATATCCTTTTTTCCGAGAATGGAGAGTATTAATTCACAAAAAGGTAATATATTCATATCGAAAATCACCACATACAAAAAACACAGCCTCCCCACGCAGCCAATATGGAGAGGAATGGAGAGCAGGGGTTTATAAAAATATCACTTTCAAATAGGACACCGAAAAATAAACTCAAAAGGGAACCTATTAGGTTACCGCCATGGAACAATTAAATTCTTGTCCTGGATTAAAAGACACAGTCCGGAGAAATAGGCATGAAAAAATATTAAGGCTAATGTTCGCGACAAACGAAAAATATTATTAGAACTTTTTATTGTAATCATTATGCTTTATTGACGTGAAATATTTACATATCGTTATTCGCGTATACTTTAGAAAAAAAAACCTACGCAGATTTCACAGCTATATGTGTGAATTTTACGAATGGGAGCTTACATATTGTTTGAAATTTTAATAAGCAAATCTGCATTGTATTTTTATAATAAATTTTAAGCACACTGGTTTTTTTTCGTCATAGTTGAGTGGTTAAAGGGATTAGACATGTGTGTGGATGGGGATTTGGGTAGATGGCGCCAGGCGTGTTGTAACCATCTCAAAAATTCATTTTATTTTTTCATTAAAATAAGCTTTGCTTTTTGTTGTAAGAGGGGTTGATTCAGGTACCTAAACACCACACGTCCCCGTACCATTAGGTATCACTAGATTTTATTTTTTTCTTTCAAAGCCCACACCCATTTATTTTGTTGTACATGTAGGAATGAACAAAGATCAAACTCCCGACGCTCTCTCCAGTTGAAATAATGCCCCGTTTAAAATGTGCTTAAATATATATGTTTTCCTTATTCCCGACTCGTCGAATAGTTGAGCATGCTGTAGTTTACAAATTCATTACCATTTGTTTATTCAAGTTCTTTAATACAACCTTATCTTTTTTCTACATGCTCTTTTAATTATTTTGTTTATGATTGTTGTTGTTTTTTTTCAGATGATCCGCCCTGCACATGCCGCCAGCAATGTCGAAGCAATGAGATCAGAAAAGGCCGCTGTAGACTCAACCCTAATGCCGACTTGCAAGGAAATAATTGTTGCAATCCGAATTTATGTACCTGCCGAAAGGATTGTTTCCATGGGGAAAGAAAGTGGGCGGACTGTGTTGGCAGCTTTCTAACCAAATATTGTTGCAAGAACAATAAAAAATGAAACTGGAACACCGGGAATAATACGAACTAAATTAATATACATGCCTAAATGAAATAAAGAATTTTCTTTGCGATAGCATTGTAGTTTGATAAGAAAATAATAAAAGAGATAAAATAGTTATATACCAAGTAAAGCAAATAAACTGACATGCTCTTTTATGGGCACTGTTCTATTGTGGAAGTATTTTTTAAAGTTTTTGATAATTGGTTTTGAAAAGGAAAACCGTTTAATTAAAAATATCAGTATTCACATAAGAAACTCCCAAATATATTAATGCATTTAACAATAATTATGTTTCTAATGAAATACTATTAACACATTCTGTTGGAATTCGCCGGTTCAGTCAAACCGAGCTTCCATTATTTGTCGTGTTCTGTTGCTTTCAGAGTTTCTTTTTTCATTTATTTAATTTACACTGTGGCGTTGTTTCTGCCACATACTGACCATAAAATATCTCTCTGTAAGTTCAAACAATGCTGATATTAATCTGATATTAATCACGGCCTTTGGAGGCCGTTGATGAAAAAAGTAAAATATGCATATCAGGATTGGCCACATCGAGCAGTCACAACCTCCCCAAACAGCTAAAAGGTAAAGAGGAAAAGAGAGCATGGTACTACAATAACCTTTACTTACGGCTGCATAAATCCCATCTTCAGTTTTCAGGTTTTACTCTATACAAATGTGGAAATGTGAAGACTTTTCGACAATAAGCGACATGAGGTTTTGGGCATGATCAAAGGAGGTATGTCTCGGCGTGAAATCGCTCGTCGAATGCATTGTTCGCCGTCGGCAATTACCCGCTTGGCCAAACGACATCTTATTCATATTAAACCATATTAATTTTTGAGAATTTATTAAACTTTTACACACATTAAGATATTCCAAAAATGTTGCGTTTTCATTGTCACTCAGTATATAAAATATGTTAACGGATTCCGCGGATTTATGGAACAGCTCTCGTAACATAACAAACATAACATGCATCTGTGAACCGAATGTAGGGAAAGGCTCAGATATAAAGTCAACAACAAACAATGAAAGCTTACCAATTTTGAAAATGATTGATTCAGCAGCAAGAAAGAACTTCTACAAACGGGAACTTTTTTCACTTTTACAGACGGCTCATCCGTAATTTGTTTTTTTTTCACGTCAAGTCATTTAACCGCCCCCCTTTTTGGGGTTGTTCTTGAGTAACAATACACTCGTACATGTATAAGTGCATGACTGAAAATCCAAAATTTTGCAATCAATTTCAAAACCCTGTTAATCGTACAGATCCTATTTCGGTCAGGGGATTGATAATAGTCCACGAGTGTAGATCGTATCGAAATAATGGTATTTGTTTTATGTTGGTAAACGTTAAAAAAGTAAAAAATCGTTAATTATCAAAAATATCTAATGCTGATACTTAAATGTTAAATTGTCTAATTCAGATCAGCATCAAGATTGGTTTTACTATTTTAGGTCACCGGTTTGAGTCATTTAAAGATAATAAACACTCATTAAAGTAATTTGCTTCTGTTTTCTTGCTTAAAAATAAATATATGATAGTTTGGCTAACTTTGTAACACATGATTGTGTGCAAAATTTGTGTAAATAACGTTGTTTATCAACATTTGTTTTTCAAACAATGATAATTCCGTGATCAAAATTACTAATAAAAAACTGATAAAGAAGCATAAAAAGAAATTATATTTGGTGTCATTTACTATAATGTAACATATGCAATAACTGTTTCTAAAGAGTGTGTTCATTTCTATAAGAGATTTTTGAAAGCACGCTAAATTTTTCGCATAACTGCTGGCCGTTATATTTATGCGTAGCCCGCTGATCGATTGTATGGAAGGTGCTGCTTTTCGTTGTTTAGACATGAGTTCACAACGATCTATATCTAGAACTACTCGCAGTAATAATGTAGTCCTGGCGGTAGTGATATATTAGATAAATTCATTGCAAACCCGAAACAAAACTAGAAACTATTGATACAATTCATGAAATATTGCTCTATTTTTCCCAATGAGCTTCTTTTTAAATTGACATTTCAATTAAAGACATATAAACATTTAAAGAATAAAATATATATTAATATATACAGATTATTTCGACCATTCTAATTATGGATGGGAGACATACAATCCGGTTAAATCTGCAATCGGACTCAAGTTCAGTAAAAAATAACAAAATAACTTCTAAATTAGTATTACTTTTGGCTTTCACTTTACCGAATGCGTATTTTCTGTGGAAAATAATCTGAAACATTTATTTTGTTTACATACAAATTTATACCTGCCTATAAAAGCCATAAATTAATCTCGGCGTGGGCAGTAATAAGTATTCCCATTACTGCCCATGAACAGGCTCAATCAAACCGAGCCTGCAATATTTTCATATTTGTCGTGGTCGAGGGTCTTCAAAGTTCCCTTTTCATCTATTTTAAACCGTAATTACCAGTTATCAAGGTAGGTAACTAAAAGACAGAATATTGAGCTTTCTTCATTTATCGGTAGGCTCCCATTATTCATATAATTATATTTAACAACATTCAAGAAATATTTTAGTGCATAAAGACAACCTGGAATTATTGTTTTTGTATCAAGGATTTTGGATTAACTTAACAGTAAATTGACAACATAATTCAATCGTTTTTTTTACCTTTAACTGCTATTCTACCAAACAACGTTCGCTACACAGTACATTTTAAAATACATAAATATCTAGACAACAACAACTTATGACATTATATTTAATCACATGTTCGATTTAATACCAAATAAAAATGCTTTCACTGTTTGCGTTCTTGTAGTGTATGGGTGTGTTACTCGCAGACAATCCGTTCAGTTAATTAGGAAAAAGTTGGAATATGCATATCAGGAATTGCCACATTCAGAAAAAACAGCCTCCCCACACAGTCAAGAAGAAGAAGAAGAAGAAGAAGAAGAAGAAGAAGAAGAAGAAGAAGAAGAAGAGAGAGAGAGAGAGAGAGAGAGAGAGAGAGAGAGAGAGAGCATGGTTAATAAAATGATCAGTTTCAAAAAAGACACCACAAACAATTAAAAATATGAGAACCCGAGGGGTTACCGCATTGCAACGCTCAGTGGCAAATGAAATTGCCACTGGAGGTTTAAACCAGGTTTAAGGGTGCACTAACCTCACACTTGCCCCAACAGGTTCTCATATCACAAAACAGGCACAAGTTGTCTTGCTGAAATAAATCCAAGACCAAGGCTTTGCAATGCTTTTAGCTTCTTATGTTTAATATGTTTTGTGCTTTTGCAAAAAAACATTGTTGAGCTAATAGGTGGGTTGGAGTAATTTCACCAGGATAACTTGTACTTGTTTGTTAATATGAAAACCTGCTGGGACAAGCGTGAGGTTGGTGCACCCTTAAACCTGATTTAAACCCCCCAGTGGCAAATTGTTTTGCCACTGACCGTTGCAAGGTGGTAACCCTCAGGTTCTAATTTTTGTTAACTGTTTGTGATGTCTGTTTTGTAATTGGTCATTTTATAAACCGTGCTCTCTCTTTCTCTCTTCTTCTTGGCTGTGTGTGGATGCTGTTTTTTCTGAATGTGGCATTTCCTGATATGGGTATTTTACTTTTTTTATTGTTAGTATTATACAAAGATAAAATCAAATCGTAATATGGGTACTAGACATTTTGGAATGGGATACTATCTATAATTCGATATATATCATTGACTACCAAACAATACGCCTCAGATTAGACAAATGTAGATCAGCCTTTGACTTATAACAGCTGCTGTTAATACTCTGATACTGATTGCCTATTCCGACATATTATATCGTGCTTGAGGATAAGGACCTTAGTTTGTTACAATCATCCATGGGTATATAAAAAGTTCTGTTGAGCTTTGACATGAAGGCAGGCTTGAGGATTCTTTCGGCTCTGACAATAGCGGCATTATACGTAAATCAATGTTTAACGTCCAGACGTTATCAGTGACGGAGTCTATCGACTAGCAGCAGCTCGAGTACGGAGTACGGAACTGTATGCGTTACGTGCAAACCTCCTGTGCACCAACTCGTTCATTTATGAACGAACATGTTCATGTTGTCTACGTTTTTATTTGACAATTTTGCATGCTACATGTATTGAATGAATCATGCCATCTGTTCAGGCAAAAATTTATATGTAAGTGATTTGTGGTAACGTTAACTAAATCTAAACTTACTATAGATAGTTAATGGGGGTATTTATTGCATCTTAGAACTGTTTAACGAACACATAGAGTTGAGTGAATATTCTACAATAAAAGTTTGGTATTAGTAAAAAATTGTCGAAACTATAGGTTTGTTTGTCCGACCAAAATATATGAAGTTTAACATTGTGAAACAGTAGAGTAAAAAAGGGAAACAAGAAGGTTTGCAATGGGAATACACAACCAAAGCTCAAAGAAATTACTGTATCTTTTTTTGAGGAATGTCAATGATAGACTGACACAAACGAAGACTGATTTGACTGAAATAGTTTGCTGATTATTCGTTTAATAATTTTGATTTCAACAATAGCTTTCAGTCAGATATCTCAATTTTAAGTCGTTTGATTTGTATATCAAGCAATGAGCTTTTCAAATATTTATTAGCTCAAAAGTTTTTTTTCACAAACATGTAGTGCTGAAATATGTTCGGATACACAAGATGCATAAATAAGATCACGCCGATTCCAAGTTTAATACAACAATTAATTAACGAATAAAGTAATTTGATATTTCGATTTTATATCTACCAAATTAACATCATTTCTTCAATTAAATAAATTAAATATTTGTAACTTATCCCATCCATCCCTTTAACTATTTTGATTCAAAGAAGAAGTTGTTTTTCCAATTTTTCATAGAATTGCTTTATTTTAGGATAAAGAGAATCTATCATTGGTATTCGGTGAAGATCAAGGTATCTCAACCCGAGGGTAATGCTTTCCAGAGATAAGGAAATCTCACACGGTTAAAAATAGAGATTTTTCTGTCTAGTAAGTGAGAAAAGCCCTTCTAACATTTGACTGGTATGAGATGGAATAGTATACCGAGTCATTCATGTATCATAGCAAAATGTTACAGCGATAAATAACACTATACACGGATAAAATACCATTTGAATAATAGTCGTCGACCTCTACTCTTTGTAAATTGTGAAAAAAACAGCTGTTTTTGACATCTAACTTACAATAAAGGCAAAAATATGAGCTTTGATGATGCGTTATATATTGATTATAGATAACAGTGGCTGGTTGGTGTGTAGCATGCAGACGCTTCTTAGAACACCTTTGATTGAATATTTTACTGGACACTAATGATAGCTTTTGAGATGATGAGCGAATTAAGGGGCCCGGCCGTCTACAGTCATCAATGCACGCTCATCGATAGTTTTTTTCCATAAAAATCCCTCTAAAATACCGTTCAAAAACACTTTGCACCAATATATGTTATTCATGTATCTCTGTTTTGAATATATATGATAGGACGCGTTAGAAAAGTAAATAAAAATAACTAAATCTAAAAATCACCTTAAAATAATGTTTTGTGTTGTTTATTTTTTGTAAATTTATGTTTTTATGTGCAGCTTTTTTTCTTTTCTGTTCTAACAATTATTAATGTACGTATAATTAAGATACACTTATAACTTGTACTTTTGCAAAATTTCATTGAACTGCACTTTGCTGTTACAGAGATATTGATAATTGTATAGTTTCACTGATGATGGTGTATAGACGATAAGACGGCCCTCAATAAACAAAACTATTTTAAAAGCTTTTTTTCTTCAAACATTCACAGTAAAATCTACAAACCTGCTACGCTCCATAATCCGCCTACTGAGAAGTGTATAAACGAATAAAGCTTGAAATCATTCATTGCTAGTTAGTCTTCTGCTGTTATACCGCACGTGTTCAAAATGAACAAGGTTCTCGTAGTTTGCTTGATCGTTGTTGCCTGCATGTCGAGCCATGCTTTCGCGGCTTCGGCTCTTATTTCAGGTTTGTAGTTTTATTTACATTGAATATATTAAGTTAACAACATATATAAATAATTTAATCTTTCAAAGTTATAAAGGGACTGTCGATTCAGTGTTTTCCATATAAAACAATGCAAAGATTTGGAATTTCGTGTGCAGGGCTCTAATCCCGATCCATGATCAGTAAAGAGCTAGATGTTATTCAAAAACGAAATTCAATATCTTAGAATTCTTAATTTATAATTTAGAAAGGAAATATTGCATCACCTATAATTTCTATATCCTGTGGTCGAGATTTTTTGTGCAATTGAAACTTGTAATTGGAATTGCATGGCTGGGCGCTGTCGCCACACGGGTTTGCTCCCCAGTAAAAACAATATCATTTATTTGATTATAGACTTTTGGCGTCTCTCCAGATGTGATATACTAACAAGGTACTCTATGGAAATAAGAGCTATAAAAATTAATTCACAAGAAAACCAATAAAATAGCAATAACATACGATATATTGTAGCTCCAATTTATGTTTAAATACTAGTTTCTAAAATCATACCACCAAAGAACACATTACATTGTAGTTAGAAATTGCAAGACATACTCTACATGTTCAAGTTTGACTGAAATCTATTTGAAACTGTATAAATAATTTTCGGAAGAGCTAGACAGTGAAAATTGTCTCTTCTTCTCATCATTGTGTTTTATTATTTGTTTAATTTGTTACAGATATGCCATTATGAACATGAAAAAATGAACCAAAAACCAACTTTAAAACAGTTTATTAACTGGGTCATTACGTTGTATATTCATATTATATATTTGTTCCTGTTCAAATAATCATTAGAAAACGTGAATGTGTTTTGAGTTCATTTGGGTTCATTCGTCAGAGCAGTAAAAGAGTCAACGTCAGATAAAATTAACATTATGAACATTTCGACTTTTACGTTTTGTATTGAATAATAATCGTCCGGTAAAAAGAAATTTGTACTCAACACTCAAAGCAAATGTTGTTTTATGTTTTAGCAGCAGACTTGAAAGATTTCGACTTTCATGAATTATTTATTGCGAGTCGAAATATAGGCGCTTTAAAAAAAAAACATTATGACAAATGGAAAAAACAACAACAAAAAACCTTAAGTTTATGCAGTATATCATGGATAAGAAAAAAAATTAATGTCATTTAGCAGCATTGTATGTGTAACAAATATTGTTTTTTTTTCTTGTTTACAGAATCGTGTGCATGCCGTGTGAGTTGCTTTCGTGGAGTTGAGGTGGAGCAAGGAGAGTGCGTTGTGGCACCCAGGAGGATGGGCAAAAACTGCTGCAAGACAAGTATCGGACGTTAGAGGACACTAAATATATTTCCTTCAATAATCAAGCGAACACGTCAAAGAAACATGTCGACAACTGATAATTAAAGAGATAAAAGAAATGCCTCCAATATGTTTGCTTCCAATAAATAAACTTCTCTAAATTGTTAGACTTGTAAATTTCCGTCCTTTCGTTTGTGGATTTTTAGCACGTAACCACCAATAAAAACTAATAACAAACTCGAAAAAAGAACATTTCAAACAAAGTCATAAAAACGTCTGCTTCGTCTTTCATTTGAAACACGATATCGGTAGCGCCCATTTCATCGCGGCCGTCTTTTCGTTAAAATAGTATGTTTCAACATTAAAAAAATGAAAAGAACAGAAAAAAATATAAAAACTTGGCAATGTCACATAGTCTGCTGACACTGGCTTATTCTTATGAGAACCAGTTGGTGTAAGTGTAAGGTTAGTGCACCCTAGAACCTGGTTTAAACCCCCAGTGAAAAATTGTTTTTCCACTGACCGTTCCCACTTGTTCTCTTTTTCGTTAATTGTTTGTGTTGTCTTATTTGAAATTGATCGTCTTATAATATCTTCTCTACTTTTTGGCTGCGTGGGGAATCTGTGATTTCAGGAAGTGGCAATTCCTGGTATTAATATTTTACTTTTTATTTAAAAATCTATGGTTGATATCTATAAAGATGTTAAGGAAATACAAAAAGGTTAAATTTAAAGTCTGGAATTAGGTGAGTTTGTGGGGATGAGATCTAAACCCACTCACAATAAATTGTTTTTTCAGTTTGAGTTTAGATCATTGACCAGAGATGATACAAAATAACGTAGACTTGCTATAGTTTTGTATAATTCATAATTTTACAAATAAAATTACATAATCGGAACATGTCCGACACATTCTTACAAAATATCAGCAAAATACAAATCGCATAAAATAGCTATGAACGATTAAGGAAGTCTTCCCCTAATGGAAAAAAATTCATACTTACTAATACTTGCATAATTTTTCTTATTAAAAAAGTTCAAATCGTGAGTGATTTTTAAAACATAGCTATCATTTTGGTGAAAAACTTCAGTGACAGTATACAGGAATTCCTTCAAAATCTCGAAAATTCAAACTGCCGAAGTCACATTAGCCTGTTTTTTTAACATTTGAAGTAGGTACATCAATAAACAGTACATAAATATCATCTATATAATCATAACTGAGTAAAATATAAAAATATGAACTATTTTTTACCGTAGTTAACTTCAGAGGTTTGAAAATGACTACCCACTGTTTTGAGATATAAACAAAAATCAAAAAGATATAATATAAAATGAAATTATATCATTTTTCTAAACATTACTACATCTGAAAGATGTTAACCTTAATAGATGAATATACTTTAACACTGCAATGATGTCTACAATAATACAAGTACTGTTCACCATTACACAGAGCAAAAGATTGAAGATTAAATGAAAGTTCAAAGTACCGTGTGTAACTGAAAACAGGGCACTACCCCTAAATTTCTAATTAATATAATTATGTCCAACATAAAATGTTTCTCACATAGCTTGTAGGGTCCTATTTGATATGCAAAAGGAATGTTGAAGATATATTTTAAAATAAAGAAATTAAGGGGTAGGGCTGTGTTTACCGTTTCCGACTTAATTTTAGTCAAAAGACGGCCCATCTTTAAGACATAATTTATTTGCCTTCTAGTTGAAATATTTTCAAAATAAAATGCTTCTATAATTATAGCCACGAGGGTTATCTTTAAGATGCAAAAAGAGTTTTGAAGATATCTTTTTGTGCCGTACTTTATTTTACGACCGGGTCGTGTTATAACCTGTCCGTATGTGAAATTCAGATTTTTACAGGCATCTCCGTCGCACAAATATACGTTGCTGTAGTTGTGTTCTGTCATTAACGTTCTACTGGGTTGTTTCCTTATTCACGTTTTCACGCTTAAGAGCGTTAAATCTCACTCGAAAATCACGTACCTGCATTAGTTTTCGTACTTTCGTGACCAGAACTTGGGTTTTAAAATTATTTTCTTTCTAAACATGACATATGTCGACATGTTTGTCCTCTAATACATATTTTGAACCATTTAAACGTTTGACCTAAACATTAACAATTTATTTAGTGTTATTTGGTAAAATTACATTTTTCACCGGTCAAAAACGATAATTCCCGCCGCTACCGAACAGTGGCGATATCGACCAAAGCTCATTAGGGGAAAACTTCCTTTAATTCGTACAATAAGCGCCATCAGACCAACGTCATTTGAGATCTCTGAACGTCAATGACATAAATTCACTGGCGCAACGTTAGCAAAAGCGGCCTATGTTCAAAGATTCTCAAAGTTCCCCGTTACATTTTGTGATTTCTACGGCAATATCCGTTGCACGGTTTCGTATCCAGTAAAGAACAGCTCAGAAAGAGCCACAAAAGTTTGCTTTAGTCCGCTTCAATCGCCAACCCCGGCTTGAAGTCACCTCCGTCATACCGAATACCCGGTAGTTTCTTAAGCCAGGCCTATTTCACAACTCTTTCGGCCATTGCAAAACCACTGCTGCCACCTTAAAACTAGAGCTCGGGTTACGGAAGTCCTTTTGCGTAATCATTTTTAGAGCTTATGAAGGTCTTTTGCCAAGATCGTTACTCATTTAAAAATAGCGCGTATTTGCTGGTGATCCGACGACGACATTTCTGACGTGGTCACTTTGGCGACAGTTTGGTTGAATATTGATTGTTTTTAATACGCAACGTTCGACCGACGTAAAATTCACCTTACGCCAGCCGTTTGACTGACAGCGCAATCAGAGTATCGCGCTGATAAGCCTTGTTGTTATCCGCAATTTTGTCCGTCAAACATACCAAGCAGTCTGACATCAAACTTTCGTAATTCAAGGTTTTCACAAGGAAATACAAATAACTCTTCTTTACCGAACAATGTGGTCCACTTTCCTCAGACGGAAAATAAGGGGTTTAACACGTCCATAGTTATATGATCGACCTTACCGCGGGTTAACGATAAGGGCAAAATGGCAATCAATGTTTAAGAAACTCGATCTTAAACAATTGTCGATTAGATGAAACTCATTAGAAAATGTATTCTTTTTATTATTCTTATTTTTTTTCTTATTAATGTTATAAATCCATTGTGCACAGGGTAGTTTTGCTGATGTTTTGAATGAATCCTCAACTGCGTGTAGACCCTGATCAGATGGCGCGAAATGCTCACAAAGGGTTTAACAGGATACGTTATGACAGAAAACGACCGTTCGTTTTATGTATGGTCATTTTAATAATATATTAAACCAGGTTTTAGATGTCGAACGAACAATGTAACTATGATTAATTCAAATAATTGATACGGATATAAACATCTTGATGTCCAACACAGCTTTACGTCTTTACCGCAAAACGTGTGTGAACGGTTTTGGGCGCATACCCTCCATATTTTCTGTATACACGTTATTTTTTTGTTCTGTCACTGTCATTGGATTGGAATCAAGCAGCAGCAGCAGCAGCAGCAGCAGCAGCAAAACCAGCAGAAACATGTTAACAACAATATCGAAATCAATATATTCTATCAGATATACAAAACAGGACGGCTATACGGTCGGACCAACCAGGCATTTGACTGATTCAAACTTTAATTTTGACAGTAACTTTTCATAATTATATTTGCATCAAGAAGTGGGTATGATTTTTACGTTTTTGTTGGCTATGGAGGTTTGGTTCTACCGTTCATTTTTACGGGGGATAGGTGGGAGCTTTTGTCGTTTGGTCATAATTGTGCACGAGAGCTATATTGTTGGCAGAAGGGACAAATAAGTGGCAAGAGTGTTGTTATCATATTTTTGAAAAAGAGCTATTGTTGGTCGGGTCGGCTTGTAGTTGCTGAGTCATATTTGAGCGACAGAGCTATTTTAGGGTGAAGCCTTAGGCATGCATTGGAAGGACAGACAGACAGATTCATACCACAGGGTGAGCTAAACATTAACACACGATAAATCCTGATCATAACCGCTTAAAACTTACTAATAGTTTGCAAATTTGACGCAGTCAATGACTGATGAGCATGTCCGGTCTAAATTAAATAAATAAATTGGATATCTGTAAACACACCTTTTTATTCGCATGAATTTCAATGAAAATATTTTATGTGTTATAACTTTCAATAACGTGTCTGTTAATATAATCTTAATATTTTTATACATAAATATTTTCAGAATGTAATAGATATAATGATTATACAAACGTGTATTTATATTAACATTCATCTACAGTTTTAACAAGCTGACTGCCCACTTAATCCAATGGTATTTCCGTCAACATTTATTTTATATAGTTATTTTTTAAACCATTCATGCATCATCCCGATATAATAGCTTTTGATTTTTTTCTTTCGTGACGACAAGATGTATTTAGAGTTATGTTTTCCAAATCATTTGGTATGTTCGCGAGTGTACCGACTAGGTTAACCATTTGTTATGACGGACATCGGAAGAGTAGCGTAAGGTCAATTTTGATATGCCGCGCTTTGACGTCGCAAAGATTTTTTTCCACATGTAGTTTTGTACATACATGTATTGACAGGTTTGTGCTATATAAAGTGCAATGGCAATGACGTGCGTCACATGCGTGTTATCATTGTTATTCAAACAAACGACGCGATTTTGAAATTCAATTAAACACACGTATTTTAGCTCAGTTTGTTTCATTAATGTTCAAATTGATTCTAGAATATAATTTATTGTGAACGTGTTTCAAATAAAGATACAACATTAACAAAAGTCTACCTTATTTTGGATCACCCCTCGTACATGTGTGTAAACATTGAGTTGCGCTCAACCCGGGTCTTGGTCTGCTCATAAACATGTTAAAATATATTTGCCGTGTTTCAAAGTTCTCTTTTAATCTTTTTAATTGTCTTAGTAGCACTATTTGTTAAAAGTCTCCCATCAACCAGAGATGTTATTAATTGCCGAGCCTTTTGAAACCCAATTTGTGTAAATATTGAGTTGCGCTCAAGGCAAGGCGGCGTGAACAGTAGTATGTACTTCCATTACTGCTCAAGAACAGATTCAAACAAACCGAGTCTGCATTTTTTTATTTTTCGTGTTCGGTGGCTTTTAAGGTTTCGCTTTCATCTGTTTAGTAATTGAAAATATGGCAAAGTAAAACAAAAACATGATTTTGGGGAGTACTACTATCCATACCGACACACCCCACCACTGTTGTTTTTATTGTTTAGTTTATTGTTAATATAATAAAAAGATAGCTAGGGAGGGGGCGGGGGCGTTACCCCCAACGTCCTCTGTCAAACACCATTCTTTTTCTGTCTATTTTCCAACCTGAGGGTTTACCGATTTGGAACGGTCAGTGTCAAACCAATTTACATTTATTTTATATCAACATTTTAAAGGTTCTGGACACTTTATTTGAAAGTCAATTATAGTAAGAATCAAGAAGGCACCTGATATGACATATTTGCTTTGGCTGTAGTACAAAAGCGCAAATCTTGGTAAAATTGAAGTAGGACTGACAATTTAACGAAAACAAAAACACTTAGTCGTTTTAATATCCATATATGTTCAAAATGCTTTTAAAACAAATTTTTTGGTCGATTAAAAATTCAAATGACGTTTTGAAAAAGCTTAAATCAAATAATTTTCAGGCGTTCTGTTTGTCTTCTTATGATTTCTCAGCTTTATACACCTCGCTCCCCCATAATTAAATAACAGACAAGCTAACCAGTCCCATTGAAAAAACGTTTGCTAGAGAAAATAAAACCTTCATCGCTTGTAATGAACATAGGGCATTTTTTACAGATGGTTCTTATAATAACTATATTTTATGGACTTGTCAAGACCTAATAGAGCCGCTAACTTTCTTACTGGATAATATCTATGTTAGATTCGGCAGCTCTATTTATAAGCAAGTAATAGGCATCCCAATGAGTACTAATTGTGCACCCCTTGTTAATGATCTGTTTTATACTGTTATTAATAAGACTTTATGATATCTATTTCTACCGAACATCAAGATGATATTATTACAGCTTTAAACAACACCTCGAGGTACCTTGATGTTTTATTAAATATAGATAATAACCATTTTCCATCACTGGTTAATAAGGTTTATCCTAAAGAACTTCAACTAAATAAAGCGAACACTTCAGAAAAGCAAGCAAACTTTCTTGATCTAAATCTGCCGATTGCAAATGGTCACGTCACTACAAAAATATATGATAAAAGAGATGATTTTAATTTTAATATAGTAAGTTTTCCTTTTTAGATGGCGATGTTCCTCGGGCTACATCTTACAGGGTTTATATCTCACAGCTTGTTCGCTTTTCAAGAGCTTGCAACGATGTTAATGATTTCAATGAACGTAATTTTTGCATTACAGAAGTTTTAAAACAAGTTTATAGGTGTCACAAATTAAGGAAAACCTTTTGCAAGTTTTATAGCCGATACCCAGATTAAATTAAAAAATACAGGTGCAGTTGTAGAAGCTCGAATCGTTTCTTTTATCCCTGTCATTGTGTTCTTGCTGATTTTACTCCAGGAGCTCTGGTCTCGGTAAGATCATTGAGTATTTGCCCTTTGGCTTTGCAATGCTATTAGCTTTTTATGTTTAATATGTTTGTGTGCTTTTGCATGCAACGTTGTTGAGCCGATGGGAAGGTTGGAGTTATTTCACCTACACAACTTGTACTTGTTTTGTGATATGAAAACCTGTTTGGGCAAGTGTGAGGTTGGTGCACCCTAGAACCTGGTTTAAACCCTCAGTGGCAAATTGTTTTGCCACTGGCCGTTCAAAGGCGTTAACCCCACGGGTTTTCACTTTCGTTAATTGTTTATTGCGTCCATTTTGAAACTGATAATTGTAAAACCATGCTCTCCTTTCCTCTACTTTTTAACTGTGTTGGGAGGCTGTGTCTGCTGGATGTGGCCATTCCTGATATGCATATTTCACTTTTTATGCAATCAGGAAAAACACTCTAATAGCCTATGCTTTCACCCTCTCCGTCACAAAATTCGAGCACAAACTCGTAACGATATGCTCAACATGTTTGGTAAAAAATCATTCTTGTGAAATTTAAATGAAATCCCTAAACAAATCCTCATTACATATAACATCTACTGGGATTGGATTTTGAAGTTAGTACCTCAACCGCTTTATACTGTTGTGATTATTTACGACTGTTACGCTCGACATGTTCGTAGACCACGCACCGACTTGGAATCTAATAAACAAAGGCATAAAAATCATTCGTTTGTTTTTAAGAAAATGGATCGATTTCATCAATCTCAGTACAGTGAAACCTGCCTTAGCAGCCACCTGCGAATAGCAACCACCTGTCTTAAACAGCCAGTTTGAATATGACCCAAACTGACATTTTGTTTTAATTTTTCACTGTCTAACAGCCAACTGTCTTCAGCAGCCATTTTTGTCACTCCCTTGGGTGGCTGCTAAAGAGAGGTTTGGCTGTGTATTAATTTTGAAATTCGATTCCTTTGTGCCTAATTATTAAAAGAACTATGAAACACTTTTCGTTAGCTATAAATACAACATACTAGTTAGAAAACCCATTTTCAATTACAATAAATCCAATATGATTTAGACATTATCGATTGTATCTCAAAGCGCGAGACAATTCCAATACAACATATATAAATCGCAAAAGAATTGTTTACAAATACAAAGGTAAAAACGTGGATTGACTCATGCAACCGTCTCTAATTATAATTTGATTTTCACAATTGCATTATAAGCTTAAGCTATTCATAAAATTCCGACTGATGACATTAGTATATTTACCCATACTTGACAAATAAATTATTAAAGTTTGTAAACTTACCTTATTTTTAGCCTTCATACACATTTAAAATTTATGACAGTCACACATAAAAAACTGTTTTCGTGTGTACTATACTTTTCACGGGATTACACAATATACTTAACCAATGTTCTTTCTACACCGATCATATTATTTTATTTTCTTGAAATAGAGTATAGTCTTCAAACTTAAAATAGATGAAAAGGGACACGACAAATATGAAAATATTGCAGGCTCGGTTTGATTGAGCCTGTTCATGGGCAGTAATGAAAATGCTCATTAATGCCCACGCCGCCTAGCCCCGGTGGTTGAGCGCAACTCAATATTTACACCAATAAACATTACAATTTTGATCCATCCCAAACGATGGTATGCATATGGCGGTGAACATGGAACCTTCAATGCGGTATTTTCAGATTAATACCATTCCATGTTCAGCGGCGTATGGTCCCCAGATAAAAAGATGGGTTTGCCCTAAGCGAGAAAACAATTGGCGGAACTAAAGAGAATAGAATTTTGAGAGAGGATTTTAGAATATAAATCCTGCATATCACAGACAACGCCAAAAGCAAAATTTGGGGGTGATTGAACAATATTCAAATTTATATTGGCTGGGATATTGAAACCACCCATCTTTAAACTTGCCGAAGTATTAAAAACAAAAAGTAAATTTATAAATACTATTAACATAGTACATAAATATCGTGCTTGACGACCTTCAAATGACTTAAAACATAATAAATCATTTTACTTCTTTTTATTATGAAACAGCCATGCAATTCCCTACTTGCATTTGGGAACAACTAGCACTTAATCAAGTTGGGGTAAACGCTAGTGACAAAATCATCAGAAGCGGGTATAATATCCGTAAACGAAAATACATGTCTCCTTATTTAAATATCGATTCTTAAGTTATGTTGAACAATTCTATACTTTTCTGCAATTATGTTATTTATGTTATTTCTAAGCTGGTACAAAGACGATGTTTTTTGTCGATTATTTTACGGTATACCCTCTTTACAAAAGCAATGGTCGATTTTGTTATTTTTTGCTTAACCCCCACATCCTTTCAATGTCCTTGATTTACTAAAGTGGTTTGGCAATTCCAAAGAAGCAAAAAAGTATGTATCTCATCATGTATCTAATTTGAACCGTGTAAACCAGTTTAATACAATTTTATTGAAATAAATAAATTTTAATTATCGGTTTAGTTACAACATCGGTTAAGTGTATTAAGAAAGAAGTTTTTGTCCTATTTAATTGACTTTATTTGCACTGACTACTTGAGTGTTGTACAGTCACGTAAACAAAGGAGTTTTTTCGGGTGTACAATTTTTATACACTTTTATATCTTTATTGCAAACATAAAATGCAAATTTCTCGCATATTTATGAATCCAAACAGCGAACAAATGCTGGCATATGAACAATAAAACAAAATTAACAAAATATATCCATTAAATGAATATCTAAACACTGCCTTAACATGCTCTCTCTCTCTCTATTTTCCTCTCTTTTTTTTCGCTGCGTGAGAAGGCTGTGTTTTGTGAGTGTGGCGATTCCTGATATGCATATTTTACTTTTTACAACATCTTGTGTAACAATAATTACACTTTACAACTTTTCTAAGTATACACATTAGTACTGGGACATTACTGGCTTGATAATTGAGCTATTACTCTAAAACTTTCAATAAAACATTAAATTAATTCTTACTTATTTATTAGTAAAGCATTATTTACAAACAAACAAAACTGACTGCTCACAATTATTTAGAATACTAACATCCAAAGAATTCAAATTCACAATATCAGTAAATAACGCTTATGACCACCTTCATCAGTTAAATCGCTAAAATATTGTTGAAGTGGATTTTTTATCGTGTAGGATCAGTTATAATGCTGTGGACTGGTGTGTCAATGCACAAGAGGACTGCGCAGTTTCAATCCAAGGGAACTTAAATTCTGAAGAAAATCAGTGACAAGTCCTTGTTCCGTTTGTCCTTCCACGTCTTAAACCACATCTATAGGTGCATGCATTTAATGCATACTGGTGCACCGTGTCACCAGACGTTTTCTTGAGGTATCTGTCATCTTATTTCCATGGTGCGCTAGAACTCCGGATCCAATTGAAATCTGTGATCTGATCTTGGAAGAGGTGTACGAAACAGGAGGGACCAACCATGCAATCTTCGCCAACTTGTAAATGCGCTTCTTACGAAATGGGCTTAAGATTCCACGAAGAAGTCATTCAGAACTTGATTCGCTCAATGAGGTCAATGTGTCTTGCAGTTATACGCGATGTCGCTGCTCAAACTCTTTATTTATTGGTGTGAAATCGTATTTGTGGGTGCCATTACTCACAAATGATTGTGAGCAGTTAGTTGTCTGCTATTTTGAAAAATGTTTAATAAATCAAGTAAGTATTTATTGCTTGTTATATTGAAAGTTTTAGTGCAATAGTTCACATTTTTAGCCAGTAACATCCAAGTACAAAGTTTTATACTTAGAAAAGTGTATATATGTATATATTCTATTTTTTAATACGTTACTTAACGTTAAACGCCGTTACTAAAGTTATAAATCTTATTTTTGTTGTTTTATCAGCCGTTTTGAGTATTTTGTTTAGTTCATGCCATTTCTAGAATTATGTTTTAATTTAGGGTAAAAGTCATTTAAATGTTACTGATATTATAATGGAGTAGTTTATTGAATCTTATCTTTGCAAATGTTACAGAGAGAACTGACATAAAAACCGAGATAAAAACGATAATATATGACCTTTTTGAAATGTTGATAAAGGCTGAGAACATCTGGATGAAATATATAGCTTTTACAATAGAATTAAAATGATGATGCGTAATTAATAGATGTAGTTCGGTGTGTAGCTTGCTGTAACACTTAAATGTATGCTTTAATTTTCAACTTTAAATAGCAACTGATGAAATTTTGTTTTTCAAAAGCACTTCCTATGTTTTACAGTAAAAATATGTATGCCGATATCATAGGGGGTCAAAAGCAGAGGGGTTCAGAAGAACTACAATTTATGTCACTTTTTATAAATTTTATTTATAAAATTAAATCCTGATTTTTTCCGATACGGAATGGTCACAAATGATACGTTACCAGTGTGTTTTGGGAAACTTCTGTCTTAACGAATAAAAAATACTTCTAACACTGATTTAATCTAAATTTTTGACATAAATCTAACAGTTTTAAAAAGGTACAGTATAACCTGCAAACTCTCTACGCTCCAGAATCCACGTACTGAACACTGTGAACAGTATATAAAACGAAGAAAATTAGAAAGTAGTCATTGGCATTTCTGCTGTTTCACTCCTCGGCTTCAAGATGAACAAGGTGTTCGTTATTTGTTTGGTGGTTCTGGCTTGCATGTCATGCGAGGTCTTCGCGGCTTCGGTTCCTGGCTCAGGTTTGTAGTTTAGTATATTACATATTTTCATGAATGTTAAATTATAAAGGAACTAAGAATTAAATTTAATTAATTATTATTTATTAAAACTTCCAAATAATATTGGCATTTTGTGTGCATTTATGCGTGAATGTATTGTGTTAAGTATCTGGTCGGAGATATATATCCGTCAAAATATAATATTATTATAGTATCGGAAATTCTGACATTAGAATTTTATCTTTATGTATGAACGTAGTAAATTCAGAAAAAACGTTGAAAGCCACAGAACACGACATATATCAACATATTGCAGGCTCAATGGGATTGAACCTGTTCATGGGCATTAATAGAAATGCATATTATTGTTCGGGCCTCATAAACCCGGGTTTAGCGCTACTCAATATTTACACATATGTTAGTATCGTGTTTAATGCCATTTAAAGTTGGTAATTGAAAACAGCACTGCTTGAATATACGAGGAAACTTTTAACAGCCGGAACACGAAATAACAACGCTAAAGAAATATTTGCTTTATATGTTGAAACTTAAGTAAATTGTTAGATTGTGCATAAGAACGTGATTTCCTATGACGCGAAAGAAAACGACGGAAATCTTTGAAAGTGATTACCTATAAATTCAGCCAAAACAACAACACACTCTATGACATACACCACTTTTTGTTAAAAACTAGTCCGTTATCATCATACTATCAACGATATCGCAAAAGAGTCTTGAAAATAAGATGCAAAAAGCAATGTTGATATACTAAGAAAGAGAACGTAGTTTTAGATAAGCTCAGTTCAGACATTTAATTCATTTGTCTGGATCATTTTGATTTGTTTATTATTTCATTATCTACAAAATAAATTATTTATATAGAAATACGTTTATTAATTACTTTTCAAAACTAAAAAACCTTTAGTGTCTATTATGTTGCTTCTAAATTACACTATAGGAGCCCTAAAAATCTATTATTCAAGATTTTTCTTGAAACATGAAACAAAATCGTAAAATCAACACTATTTTGACGCCACAATAGCCAACAGAGAACTTAAGCAGCATTGATATGAACAGTTTTTGAAGATTCCTCTGCACCAAATTTGATTTTTCTTTGTAATCCCAGATATTTACTATGCAAATACCACACTGATCTATCTTAAAGAACAGATATCTAAATAGTACACAGACCTACTTTTTTAAATTCAATAATTTAACGCATGTACGTGTCTCAAACTGTGAATATTTGTTCATAGTTATCTACTGTAGCAATAAATACACATCTGCAAAGTTGTCTGCAAAATGTATATCCAATTAGTTTTTTCCATTAATGGCGAATCTTTAAAAATACCAAGGTAAACAAAGAAAATATCTTAAGTTTTTACAGTATATGATGGAGAATAGAAATAATTAAATACAGGAAGTAAATTAGTAAGAAAATAAATAAGTAAGTAAGTAATTCTCAGAATTTAAAGAATCATAAGAAACTACAGGACCTTTAAACATATAAGTCACGGAATAAGCAATATAATAAATTAGATAGAAGAGACATGTCTACATAGAGCAGAAGTATAATGGAAGTATGAATATGTAACTAATGTTGTTGTTTTTTCATATTGTAAACAGGTTCATGCACATGCCGCACGAGTTGCTTCCGTGGAGCGGAAGTCGAGAGGGGACCATGCGTTCTGGGACCAATGAAGATGGGCAAGAACTGTTGCAGAACTGGTTCAGGACGTTAGAGGACAAAATGATTATAGAATAATTACAGCACGAAGCATCGAAGATCACTGTTGCCAAATGATAACTAAACGATAAAAAGAAATCTATTTAATGTAATTGCCTCCAAAGCATGTAACATTTTGTCAAATGTGCCAAAATAGTTGTTTATGAATTTTAAATTTGAATGTCTTTTGGTAGATAATTTGCCACGTGTCCTCTAATAAAAATGATAAAATCTAGAAAAATGTTGTTATGTTTAAAACAAAAGAACGTGTGTCTTGTCGCGATGTTGCATGTGAACATGATGGCTATAACGATCCCAAAACAAAGTTGTTTTGCAAGTTTTAAAGCCGATACCCAGATTTAATTCAAAAACTACAAGTACAGTTTAAAATCACTACTGCAACAAGGTATTTCACAGCTAGTTTTTATGGGGATTTAATTTATAAGCTCAAGAAAATAAAAGGCAATATTAAATTTCCCCGGTTATTCGTAAAAACCATCTGTAAATTCAAAAGAAAAGGTTACCAAGATGATATTCTACAGCGCTCTGCATGCCTTGTGATTAAGCCATCTACAGTTGATCACCATGCTTACCTCTTTGGTTGCACGGCGGTGGCAGGGGTTTGAGAGTTTATGAAGGCTTATGTGGAAATCTTTTCTTTCAAAAACCTAAAGGCTCGATTTGTTTCTTTTATCCCTGTCATCATGTTCTTGCTAATTTGACTCCTGAGGCTCTGGTCTCGGTAAGATTATCGAGTACTCGCCCATTTGGCTTTGCAACGCTATAAGCTTCTTATGTTTTATATGTTTGTGTGCCTTTGCATGCAAGATTGTTGAGCTGATGGGTGAGTTGGAGTCATTTCACCAAGACAACTTGTACTTGTTTGTTAATATGAGAACCTATTGGGACAAGTGTGAGGTTGGTGCACCCTAGAACCTGGTTAAAACCACAAGAGGCAATTTGTTTTGCCACTGCCCGTTCCAAGGCGGTATCCCCAAAGGTTATCTTCTTCGTTAATTGTTTGTGGCGTCCTGTTTGAATTGACATACCTATAACAAACATGCTCTCTCTCTCTTCCTCTCTTCTTTTTCGCTGCGTGGGGAGGCTGTGTTTAGTGAGTGTGGCAATTCGTGATATGCACATATTACTTTTTTGATCGGATAGCCCTGATAAGCGAACAAGCTGTGAGATATAAACCCCGTAAGATGTTGCACGAGGAACATCGCCGTCTAAATCGGAAAATTTACTATATTAATATTAAAATCGTCTCATTTATCATATATTTTATTAGTTACGTAACCATTTTCTATGGACAGATACGAGTACAATCAACCGTGCTTGTTAATAATTTTATTCAAAGTACGGTTATGATTTAATAAATTTATTTAAACTAGACAAAACAATGTATTTTACCTTCGTCATGCGTAGTTCTTCCGTCAGAATTCGATACACTGTCCCGTAGCTCGCGCCAAATCTAACAGCGAGCCCACGCACGGTGGCTCGCCTGTCTGCCTCAAGAGCTTCCTCAGCAGATGACGTTAGTGATTTGCTCATTTTCCTATTTCGTCCCCTGCCTTCGTTGTCTTCTAGTTTTGTTCGACCCTCAGGTGTTTTTCTTAATTCCTGACCAAATTTTATCACAGCTCGAATTTCTTGACGTTCTAATGACGACATTTCTGATGTTAAGAACGTTGGTGCTATTGACGGCTAAAAGATGTTTACTTTTGAATCCAATGCTTAAATGACGTAAAAATTGAACATGACGTCATTTAAACGTAATTGTACATTTTGGCATAATTTGAGGTGTTTTCGTTAATTCATTCATGGTGTATATTCATTAAAATAAATATTAACGGTTAACGATTCTGCGCTGCGCCGCTACACCGTTACTATGGTTATTGTGTAATCCTGAATTTAAAGGTGGAACTTTCAAATCATGACATAATTTTAAAATGTCAATGATTGTCGAATTTTCGGACAGTGAATTTGAAAGCCTGTTTTATATCTGATAACGGAGGCAGCAATGACCATGAAAATAACGATTCCAAAAAATGAACATTTAAATGGAAATGTCTATTAGATAGTATTGATTCTGAAAAAAGCTAAAAATAGCATTCAAAATATCTGGGTGCTGCTCTACCAAGACTGTATGGAAAGCCATCTGGCTCTTTTTTGTCTGAATAGACAAATTTATAAATTGTAAAGAAATTATTAACTTTTATAGTTAGATAGTGAACTTATATTAAATTTTGCAATATTTATTACAGGGACTTGGCTATTATATATCTCATAGATGAGGAATTCCATCTTGCTGGTTAAATGGCAATTCTGGCTGACATCATTACTCCAACACCAACTTAAGTTTCCTGGATATGGCAAGAAAATGCAGTTTTACACATAGACAACTGTGCAGCGCAGCACATCAACAACACTTGCATATTAAAGGTATGTAACAATGGAAAAAAAGTTTTAATTTTACTCACATGTGGTTGTTCCTTGAGGTCATAGTCATTCTAAGGTTTTTGCTTTTCTTATACCTAATTACGAGGTACAGTCAGAAAGTTCCCGGACTGGTCCTTTTAAACAAATTATTGACGTCGGATCCTCATAAAATTTAGCATGCATGTATTTCTATTTAAATCTAATATCAACAGCTATGAAAAAGTAGGTTTGAACAAGTATTTGAATTTATTTTTTCACATTTACCATGTCCACAACCATAATACGGAGCACTTCAGAATTTGCCTTATTTTGTAATGAGATGACTACATTCTTTTTGAAGTTTCTCAAAATAACAGCGCCAAAACGTCTTTATTTTTCCGCACGACATCAACGGAACGTTACTAGCAAACAATTACAAAATTTCAGCGTGATCGGCTGACGTATCGCCATTTTGTGAAGTATAATTTTCGCCGTGTAAAACTTCTGAAGCAAGAAAATGACAACGTTAATTGAAGGTACGGAGCAGTGGACAGTAATTAAATTCTCTGCGACGTCTTGTATGACCCCGACTGATACTTGGAAATTCATGAAACAGAAGGATGGTGTTATTAATTGTTCCAGGACTCTTGTGTTTGAGTGGCACAAATGTTTCCGGAAAGGTAGGGCGGATATTGAGGATAATGAGCGAAGCGGAATGCCGGGAAATAATGCGCGCTTAGTCAAAAAGATTAAGGACGTCCTAGCAACTGATCGGGCAATTCTCTAGATGATATTGCTGACACTGTCGGGCTGTGTCATGGAACTGTCTATAAAATAGTGACACAGGACTTGAACATGAATAAGGTATGTGCGCGCTAGGTTCCTCGTCTGCCGACAGATGAAATGAAAACAACCCTTAAAAAACATCATATGAACGTCACGACGTCGCGGAAGTGCTCCGTACATGACATAGTGGGTTTTTCTAATGGATCAGAAAACATGTTTATGTTTGTATATTTTACATATATTTATGTGTTCTTGCAGTGTAATAGTTGTATTTTTATCTCATATATTTAATTACTGAATCGTACGGAAAATAAAAAAGATATCATGACAGTCCTGGAACTTTTTGACTGTACCTCGTATTTAATTGCTTAATATGAAATCCTGTTATTGACACAGGTAAATGCTAATTGCAAACAAACAAATAAAAAGTAACAATCTCAATAATACTATGATAAAAAGCTGGTATTTTTCACATTTGCTTGTAATGTTAATTATCTTGAACAACATAGGGTGTTTCATAATATCTGATACACTTTCAAATAATTGTTGTTTCACTGATAATATAGTTATAACTACAATGTTTGTACTATAATAAACTAGACATTTCACCATTTTGTATGCAATATAAATTATGGGAAAACGTTGACGTCATGACGTCATATATAACATTATAATTAACTGTTATTTTCAAGATGGCATTGTCCATGGAAAAGTGTAAGGATATCATAAAATTGAACTTTGAACACCGTTCTATCATAGCTGTAACCAGAAGGATGAGGAAACTTTACCCTGGCGATAGGAGGGTGACCAGGCTAAAAGTAAGCAGGGTACATGTAGTTAAAATTTTGAGCAGCATGGAAGTTTACTGAATCAGCGATACAATAACTAGGGTCGCCCTAGGACCAGCAGGAGTGATGAGAATGTTGCAGAGGTGAAGCAGGTGATTAGTGAAACACCACAAGTTCCTGCATGCTCTCCGCCTGAAAGGGGTCGATATGACACAAATATGGTTCCAACAAGACGATGCCGCTCCTCACACCGCACAGAAAGTTCTTGAAAAGCTTAGACCAACATTTGACACACGATTCATCTCTCTAAAGACGGAACGCCCTTGGCCACCCCACTCTCCGGATCTCAGCCCTTTGGATTTCTTTCTTTGGGGTCATCTCAAGGATAGAGTTTATAGCGTGCAGCCGAAATCTACAGAGGAGCTTAAATTGTCCATCATACGTGAAATCAGAAAGATAACCAGTGACATGTGCAACAACGTGATGATAAATTTCATGATACGTGTGGAGATGGTGCCACGTCAGAATGGACGTCATTTTGAGTACATGATGTAAACGGACCCTGTTTTCAAACGTTGCTTAAATATTTTATAGGTAACTGTAATGGGTAAAACTACACTTTATAAAATTGGACAGCATTTCTCTTTAAAATGGTACATGTTTCAATGTTGCGGACATTCTAACATAAAAAGATATTCGGTTAAAAGTGTATCACATATTATGAAACACCCTATATTTATGAATAGACAGGTAATGTTCAGAAATTAATCTTTAAGAGGTATCAGTTCAGGAACTTCAATTTGGAATTTTCTGGGCACCATTTTCCTTGTAGTCTTATTACTTTTTTATTTTTTATTCAACAGGCTATAGACTTGGATAATTTACACTTTACACTAATGCTAAATGCAAAATAATAATGACATTATAATGGCTGACCAAATGTTTACTGTCATGTGCATATTTTATATATTTTGTATTGATTTTTAAAAATTTCAGGATGACATTGGACAGGCCAGACGTGGATTTTGATTGCAGGTATGCAACTAACCCAGAAATGGAACAGGGTCTTGAGAAAAGTGCCAACTCTGAACGCCTGCTTCCTGAAAGGCTCCCTATTCTGAGCTTGATCCTCAAAGGATGTGGTGCCAGTATGAAGAAGTAGACCTATTGTTTGTGAACAGTGGTTAAAAAAGTTAATGTCCTCAGCAAACTCTACCAAAATTCTCTTGATTTCAGTGTTTCATATCCCAAAAAGAAGAAGTTCTAACTGTTTGTTAAGCTGAACAATATGTATTATTATCTGAAATGATCTGCCAAAACAGGTGTATAATAAAAGTTAATTTAGGTAAGCAGTATTGATAAACTTCTGAATAAATTTCAAATATTTCATTTGTCAGTCAATTTGTTGCCATGGATATAATGATGTTATAAGATATTAAGGTAGAAATTTCTGTTTATAGTGATTATTCAACCAATT